>OZ038381.1:169912400-170330680 GCA_964036045.1 Eutreptiella sp. 'Long Island Sound 2002'
GGGGGGGCGGGCGTGTATCGCCCGGTGTAGGGCCATGTCGATTCATGGCCACGCGGCATGGGACTATATCCCCAACCCTCCGCGCCGGAGTCCCTTTTTGGGGGGGCTGGGGGGGGGGGGGCAGGCGGTTGTTGCGTGCACCCACCCATGCGGGGGGGGGGGGGGGGTCGCCGGTGGGAGCTCCGTCCGGCTTGGCCGAAAATACCCGGTGGCGTCCCCTGGGCTCGTGGGCCCCTTCGAGGAAGAACGTCGGATTCGCCGGGGGGGACTCCGCTATACGGTACGGTATGGTATGGTATGGTATGGTATGGTATGGTACGGTACGATACGGTACGGTATGGTACGTTGTCGTTGTTGTTGTTATGGCACTTAGCACGTGTTGGCGGGAAAAAGTGCCAGAAACGCTCTCCCTGGGCAGAGCGCAAGGGAGCAGTCGCCCGGCACTACGCTGGCCGGCCGGGCGCCGATGACGACCCTGGGGGGGGGGGGGGGGGATGCCGCCCTCCGTTGGGGGCGGGGGGGGGGGGGGGCATCGCTGAGGGAGGGACCACCTGTCTATGTACCTTGCGAGACAGAGGCGGGATGGGGGGCGGGTGGGAGGGACCACCTGCCCGGGGACCTGCGGGCCGCACGAGGACAGGCGCGGAGGGACGCTGCCTCGATCCTGTGGGGCCTACATAGGCCACACGCCGCGGTTGGTGCTGCGTTGGCGTGCAGGGCCGGAGAGGTGGCAACGGGCTGGGGGGAGCAGCGCATGACGGCGCCGGGGTGTGGCGCGGGGCTGCTCAGGGTCATGTTGGGGCGGAGCGCGGTGCCAAGCGGGAGTGCCGCGTGGAGCCGCACGGGGTCGAAGCGTGGGGCTACGCAGGGGGGCAGCGCGAGGGTTCAAGGCGCGGGGCGCGTCGGGCGCGTGGAGGCATGTGAGCTGAGGGGATGCAGAGGCGCACGTGAGGACATGGCGGCGTGCTCGGCGCCGGGGCGTCAGGGGGATGGGCGTGGTGCTGCGAAGGGGCGCGGAAGAGGGGGCCCGGTAAGGCACGGGAGCCCTGGCCGAGGGAGGCGTGGGAGCATGAGTTGCGGGGAGGCGCGGGAGCGTGGCGGCACGCGTGCATTGGGCGCGCCGGGGCGGCTCATGCACCCTGGGTGGGGGCGTGCTGGGGCAACGCGCAGAGCTGCGTAGGAGTGCAGTGCGGGTCCGCGTAGGGGCGAGGCGCAGGGGTGCGCTAGGGTGCAGTGCGGGGCTGCGCCGAGGCGCAACGCAGGGCAACGCACGGGCACAACACGGGGCTGCATAGGAGCGCAGCTAAGGGCAGGTGTGCACAAGGCCGCGGCATGGGCCCGAGTAGGGAAACCGCAAGGGGCTATGCGTGAGCGAAACGTGGGGGTGCGTAGTGGTTCAGTGCAGGTCTGGACTGGTGTGCAGCGGGGATAGCACTAGGGCACGGAGCAGGAGCGCATTGGGGCGCAGCCGGGGGCCGCTCAGGGGAGCGATGTGGGGTTGCGTAGGGGTACGTAGCGCTGGGCCGTGCAGGGGCGCTGTGCAGGAATGTGAAGTGCGGGGCCGATCAGGGGAGGAGTGTTGCGTTGCGCGGTGGCAAAGCGCGGGGCGCAGCAGGCGGCCGTTGCAGGACCACACAGGGCCGAGGTGTGGGGTCATGTAGGGGTGAAGTGTGAGGCGGCATGGGAGGGTAGTGTGGGGCCGTGCAGGGGTGCAGTGCGGGGCGGCGAAGGGGCGTTGAGCGGGAACACGTAGGGGAGCGGTGCGGAGCTGCGGGCGAGTTGAAGCGGAGGGCAGGATGAGCCTAGGAAGAGGCCGTAGGGAGCACTAAAGTGGGGGTATGTGGTGCACCCGGGGCGGTGTGAGGGCGCGCGGCCTGTGATGAAGGCGTGCGGGGGGTCGCGGAGGGCAGACGCCGGGAACATGGTCCGCGAGCGTGGCTACCGCGGGGCGCCCGGAGGGTGGGTGGGGGCGGCCATAGGCGGTGCCTGTGTGGTGCTAGCGGTGTCTGCAGGACACGCCGAGGGCGAGCTGGGCGCCAGCGGGCTCACGGGGGGCTTGTGGGGCAACTGTAGGTCGTGCGGGTGCCTGGGGCGCACAGGAACGCCGTGGGCGTCCACGGGGCCTTGGGAGTAGCGGCGGGGATTGCGAGGGCACAAGTGGGGTTGCCACCAGGTGCACAATGGGCACACGGGGCAGCCGATGGGTGTGCGGGGGGTACGTGGGGTGGCTGTAGGGCGGGTAGGGGGGTGCAGCGGGTGTAGAGCGCTTGGGCGGTGCGGGGGGCGGCCAGGGCACACGGAGGGTGCGTGGGCTGCAGCGGGGCGCGCGGGCGGTGCGCGGGCTTGCTACAGGGCGCGGGGGGGCGCAATTGGGGGCCGTATGGTGCATGGAAGGCAAGGAGGCAGCTGCGGGGCGCTTAGTGGCCGCACGGGTAATTCCCGGGCACGTAGGGGGCGGGTGGTGTGTTGCCGGGCTGTGCGGGGGCACGGTGTGGGGCGGCGCAAGGGCGCAGTGCGGAGCAGCCCAGGGGCACGGGGACACTGAGCGGGACAGCTAAGCGGCACTGCGTGGGTGCAACGTGGGGCCGTAAAGCGGCACCGTGTGGGACTGCGCATGGGGTGTAGTGCGGGGCGGCATAGCGGTGCGGCATAGGACTGTGCCGGTGCACAGCGAGGGACGTGTGGAGATGCGTTGGGCTGCAGTTGAGACTGTGGCATGAGACTGCGGGGGGCAGAGTGTGAGGCTGCGCTGGGGTGTAGTGCGGCGGTGCACAGGGGCGCGCACGGGTGCAAGGGTCGCATTGGGGTGCAGCTGGGACTACCCAGGGGCACAGTGTGGGGTGGCACCGGGGAAAGTGTAGAGCGACGCAGGCGCATAGGCCGCGGGCACGCTGGGGCACTGTGTAGGGTCGAGCGGGGGCGCATCTGGGTGGAGCACGTGGTTGCGCAGGGGCGGAGCGAGGTGTTGCGTTGCGGCGCACAGTGGGGTTGTGCAAGGGCGCTGCATGAAACTGTGTAGGGGCAGCCGCAGGGCACCCGGAGGGAGAGTGGGCCGCCGCAGGGTGTGCGGGCGGGGCATGGAGCAGCTGCCGGGTGCGGCGGGGCGAGGCGGGCGGCTGCAAGGCGCATGGTAGGGGAGGGGGCGGTTGCTGGGTGCTCGGTGGCTGCACAGGTAGCTCCACGGCGTGTTGAGGGCAAACAAGGCTGCCGTGGAAAGGGTGGTGGGTAAGCAAGGGCACTGCCGGTTGCTTGGGGAGCTAGGGGCAGTGGTAGGGCGCACGGGGGATCGCGTGGCCGCGGTAGGCAGCACACAGCCGTGCAGGGGTGCGGTGTGGGGCGGCGCAAGCGTGTGGTGGAGCTGTGCAGGTGCACAACAGCGCCGTTTCCCATGCCAGCAGCACAAGCACCAAGAGATATGCGGGAACATCCAGCGGGACAAACTGTCAGTACCCCAATGGGGCAATCCGTTCACTCCCATACGGATCTCAGAGCCAAAGGCACTGAACAATAGGAACAGGGCGGGAGGGTTTGGGTGGGCACTCATTGAGGTAAAAGAAGCTATACACACAGTGACAGACATAAGGGGCTCAAAGGAAAACAACTGTCCAGCATGTGAGCCAGACAGTCGTTTCCCATGCTGGCAGCACAAGCACCAAGAGATACGCGGGAACATCCAGCGGATTATACTTCCCACAAACTCACACCAGCTTGGCGGGCATAATAGCCGTCAGTACTCACAGGGCCCAGGCTGCTCCCTCAACGAAACCCCCCCCCCCCCCCGGCCCAGACACAACACATCTGCGTCAAACAGCGCACCCCAGCAGATCAGCACTTGCAGTGCCATACTAATCGCTGCGCTCAGCCATAGTAAAAACGGACGCACATAGGTAAGACGTTCCACAAACGTGGTCACGTACTAGCCCAAGCCTGTGGTATACCCGCCCAGACCGCATACCGAGGGCGGCTTTCGAGCCACACAAGCCAACAAAGATGGGGCGACGCCGCAAAGGCAGATATATGCAGCAAAAACAAAGAGATGAATACGCCAACGGGGCAAGAAAATAGGCAGCACCGTTGCGCGCGAGCCATTGTACCTCCGGGGCCTCTGGCAAAAGTGCCCGGCCCAGGCGTACCCCGCAGCCGGCGGTATGACCACCGTTATGATTATTTGTGGTGTTGCGAAGTACGCCAAGTGCCAGGTGCATCATCACTGAAATTAAACCCTAGAGAAGACACGGCTCAGTAAAGCGGCAGACAACTGGAAACCGACAATACACAACCCACACAAAAAAGAAAACTTACATCTCTTGCGTGCGCTGCCGTCCCCGTACCGGTCGATCTGCAGGCCCCGGGAGATCCGGTCCACGAACTTTAGCGGGGCCATGTGAGGGCGGCCCCCGGGGCTGTACACCACGAAGAACCGCAGGCACGCAACCGGCGGCCGGTACAACGCGTGGAACGTGTAGGCCAGCGGCTCGCAGCCCGCCTTGGTGGCGGCGTACATCAACGCCGGGTGCACCACCACGTCCGTCTCCCGGAACACATGGACGAGCTCCCCGTCCGCTGCGAGCGCGTCCTCGTCGCTGGGCGCGTCCTCTGCGCCGCCGGCCTTCTGCCTGTCCCCGTAGACACTGCTGCTGGACGCCATGGAGACACTGCGGCACCCGAACAGCCGCGCCATCTCCGGGACGTTGCTGGTGCCGACAACTTTGCTGTGGGCGTACACCCAGGGGTCCTCCAGGCTGGCCCGCACCCCGGCCCGCACCGCGAGGTGGCAAACCCACTGGGGGCGCTCCCGCTCCAGAAGGGACTTGATGAACTTCTCGTCCCCGATGTCCCCGTTGTAGAACGAGAACTAGTCCTCGCCCGCCCCCCAGCTCTTGAGCTCCCACAGGTTGCACTCCTTGATGCGGATGTCGTAGTAGTCGTTGAGCTCGTCCACGACCGCCACGCGGTAGCCGCGCGTGAGCCGATGAAGCCACAGCCCCTGGTGACGAGGACAGTCTCCACGGCCGGGAAGAGGGTGTTCTCGGCTCCTAGGGTATTGCAAGGAGACATTTTGGCAGACATAGGGGGTTGAAAAAACTCATTGACTCATTGAGGTAAAAGAAGCTATACACACAGTGACAGACATAAGGGGCTCAAAGGAAAACAGCTGTCCAGCATGTGAGCCAAACAATCGTCTAGGATGGCGTCAGAGCGCGTCAATGCGCTGGCATGCATGGTGGGACAATGCACTGGCACTATGTGGGGCTGTGCAAGGGTGCAGTGTGGGGCCGTGAAACGGGTACAATGTGTAGCTGCACTGGGTGCGGTTTGGTATTGCGCTGGCGCGCAGTGCGGGACCATGCTGGGCCGTAGCGTGGAGGCGCGCCCGGCTGTGGCTGGAGGCTATGCGGGGGCACAGTGCGTAGCTGTGCACGGGCGCAGCACGGGGGCGTGCTGGGGCGCAGGGCGGAGCCGCGCACGGGTGCAGCCCGAAACCGCACAGGGGCGCAGCATGGGAGGGCGCCCGGGCGGAGTGCGGAGCGGCTAATTAAGGGTGGGGTGGGAGGGTGGGGCGCCTGGGAGTGGGCATGCGGTCAGGGGGAGTGGCTGATAGGGGTGTTGGCGATGGTGGGGCGGGAGGGGGTGAGGCAGGGGGGAAGAGGTGGAGTGTCGGTGGTTCGGGGCGGGGACGGAGCCGGCGGGGGAAGAAAGAAGCCGAAGCAAGCGCGAGAGGCCCGAGGGGGGGGCGGGGGGACGCCGAGGGGGGAGATGGCGCTAGTGGGTGGGGGGGGGGGGGTGCGAGGCCGTGGGGGCTGTAGAGGGGCGGCGGCAGTGGGCACCGGCGTGGGGATCGGGGGTCGCTGGCAAGGGGCGGCGGCGGTTGGGGCCGGAGGTGGGGGGTGTCGTGTGTTGTGAGCTGCTTTGTGGGGGCGTAGGTGCGCTGCGTCCAAGGGGCGTCCCAAAGGAAGTTCGGTGGCTCTGGGGATGGGGGGGGGGGGGGGGGCGATGGCTGGTGGAGGGCGGCGTGGGTCGCGGAGTGGGGGCGAGCATGCGAGGCGGGGGGCAGAGCGGGCGCCGTGGTGCCGTGGGGATGAAGGGGCGCTGGTGGGGGTGAAAAGAAGCCGACGCAAAGCGCGGAAGGCATGAAGGCTCCTGCATGCAGCGCTAAACGCTACTACAGGCAGTAGCACAAAGTGAAGGGTGGGGGGCCGCGGGCAGGACGTTGGTGGCTAAGGGCAGTTTGCTAGGAGCCTAGAGGGCGGCCGGGGAGACTGCTAGGGGAGCGATGCGTGAGGCGGCGGGAACAGGGTTCTCTGGGTGGTATGGGTGGTCGGCGCTGGCGGGGGGTGCAGGCGGGTAGGGCGCCGGGGGCGCGGAGGGATGCTGTGGGGATGCTGCGCTGGTGGACGACGGTGCGTGGAGCCGAGGGGGCGAAGGCGTCGGTGGGTCGGGTGGAGAGATTCGGGCGTGCAGCAGGCCACAGCTCAACAGACGCAACGGTCCACAGCGTGTTTCCCGATGCTGCGCGGCGCTGCCGGCCTGGTGGGTGGCCGGGGTGAATGCTCGGGGGCGTCGTGCTGGGGGGTCGGGGCCAGGAGTTGTTGGGCGGGGCGGGAGTGGAAAATTTGCTGTGACCCATGACTCTGCACCTTCGCTGCATGTCAAAGAATGTTTACCTATTATTCCATGTGTATTCTACGTTGATTGTGTTGCACATGTCCATGACCCAGCGCTTGTTGTTTCCTGCTCCCCAGGGTTAGTCCTCTGTGTCACCGCCAGGCTATAAGGGCGTGGAGCATCACTCATGGAGATTGGAAGCAAAATCCAACACACGAAGCGGAACTGCAAAGGGCTCTGTCCCGTTCACACTTTCCACTAGCAACAGCTAGGTCATAAGTGATCGGAAGAAATGAGGTCATTTGCTACCCTGGCCTTGTAGATATTTGCTTATCCCTGCTGTCCATGTCCACTTCCCTCTTGCCATCTTGCTCCCCCACATTCATCCTCTGCTTTAGCTGGCTCCCAACCGGCACATCACCATACCTTCAGCTTCGCTTTTGCTTTGCCAATCTGGGAGTAGTTCCTAGTGAAGCCTAATTGTGCACAGGTACGCACCAAACCAGGTGCAGATTACAATGCCAAACTTATTTCCAAAATTAGGGTCCCCATGACCCACAGATCCAAAGCACAGATTGGTCACCGAGCTCGGTACTTTCCAAACCACTCCTTCTTGGGGAACCCGGATATAAAAAAGACATGGAAGCCACAATGCAGGCCAACGGCCCGAGAGCTGGTCGAGACAATGAATTTCAGAGGCTGAGCAGGGGCAAACGGGGAAACAGTGGATGCAAGAGCACGAGCAGATGGAGGCATACATTTGGAAATTGTAGGCACACACCTTCAAGAGTGGAATGTACCTGGGCTGTGCCCCAGCCGATGTTTACAAACTTTACTGGGCCGTTTTTCAGGGTTCGTGATAGCTTGGCCTATGGTCTTCTTTGTGCTGCACCTTCCAACACCCCAAGCTACGACTGGAAAAGAAAAACACGGTGCATGCCCGTTGGGCGTATACATTTCATTGCCTTTAAGAGATTTGGTTTGCAAGGTTGCTTGCATCCAAACAAGACGTTCTGCCTACCGGGGGGGGGGGGGGGGGGGGCGACCCCTTGGTTTTGGACGCCAACTACCACCCCAACTAACTGTTGGCCGGAGGCCCCCTTGGGGGGGGGGGGGTTTGGGAGGGGCGCCGGGGGGTGTTTGGGGGAACCGCTTGGGAGGGCACTTCCCCGGGGGGGGGGGGTGACCTAATTAAAAAACAGACAAATGCAAACCAGGGAGGGCACTTCCCCGGGGGGGGGGGGGGGCACCTCCGAACAGTTGGGTATGCGGCCTAGGTGTGATCCAACAGTTCGCACCGCCCCTTCCCACAATATGTGAGTCCATATCCCCAACCCAAGGGGCCGCACGCCCGAGTCCATATCCCCAACTCAAGGGGCCACATGCAGAGCATTGCGTGTGGATTGTTGGTCGTTTTTACAGTCCAAGCAAACAACAACAACAACAAAAACATGTCACAATCCCCCATCGCAAAGGGATTGCATAGAACAACACAACAACGCCATACAATACATACCATACCTGATGGGGGAATCTTCCACACGTTCGGTACGATTGCCGTCGTACCCACGGGATCTTCAAAACGATGCACACCACTGAAACGAGTGCTGGGTCCGACAATATTGTTGGCCACTGGCTGGTTTCGCCCCACACCGACCGCTACCTCGTGCCGGGGCTGTGCTTCGAGGGCGGGATCTTCAAAGAGCAACAAACGACGTTTGTATAGTGCCTCGTCTTGCACAATATGGCGCTCATCAAAGCATGGACAGTTGATGGAACAACGTAGTGCAGTAGTTCAACTCATGAGTATCACGGACTAGGCTGAAGCCCCTAGACAATGGGCCCCAAGGGCAAAAGCTGCAGCTGCTTGGTCAGGCTAGACCGCTAAATCTCCGTGCTGCCTCAGGTGCTCCCCCCAAGTCAAGCGCCCTGCTTCTGGTGCTTGTGTACAATTGAGCGCCTTTGGCGCCCATTGGCTCCTTGGGTTCATACCTTTGACAACTAGCCGTTGGCCGGAGGATCCTTGGGGGGGGGTTGGCGTCCTAGGACCCGCGGAGTCGCCCCCCCCCCCCCCCCCCCCCGGGGTTCTACCATACTGTCATATTGTCGGGTTGGGTGAGAGGAAAAAAAATCTGCTCTGATGCACATGGCTGCGCAATCAATTTCACACCCTGCGTAAGATCACAATGCGTGGCTGGTGGCTCTAGGCAACTTGTACATGAAGAGACAACACACAATTTCCCTCTGACTGGAGGCTTGGCTTGATGAGGGTTTCCGTTTACTTGGGCTGCTTGCAAGAGAAAAGGGTGGGATGAGGTGACATGTTTGTCTGTAACAATGGACTGCAATAATGACATTGTTTTGGCCTACGGACACAAAAGCCATCCATTGGGTGAACAACAAACGAGAGGATACCAAACGGGATGGATGACCACAATAGGGCTTTTCGGTGGAGAAATGGTGTGTGGTTTGTTGGAAAATTAGTTTTGCCCCACCTCTATAGCCACTCCATAACCCCATGTGAACCAAAAACAATTGGGAGCCACATTTTTGCACTGAAAATTTTGAGTTACTGACCTTTTGACCTTTGATGACCTATTAAGACCACGTTTGTCTGGTACTCCGCGTTACAGGACCTCAGATTGCGGGAGCCTCTTGGCGTTCAGCAGCGTTTAGAGCGATTGATAACCGCCCGCCACATTGGCGAGCCTGAGCTCCTATGTGACATTCGCCAGGTCTCCTGCGCACCATAATTGTTTCAGCCCCCCTTCGTATCTGCTGGGTATGAAGGGGATCATGATATGTGAGTGGGTCATCCCATAACATATCACAAGGGGGCATCCTTGCGTCCTCCTGGAAACCACCCTTCATACCTGCCCCGCCAACATTGCAACCACAGCCTGTAGTTCTATTGTGCCATCAATGTTTGTGAGCTAGCATTTGCCCACTCTGTCAAATCCGGTTTTGGAATGGGGAGGCGAGAGTTGCAGGGTATTGGCGTGTGAACAGCTGAGTTTGGGTCATGTTCAAGCCATTGCAGAACACTCGAGAACATCAATCACCACTCTTTCACTTGCACCAATATTGGTACTGGCGTGCACTCTACTGTACGGTGCCTGTGTCAACCGTGGGCGAAGCCCAAAAAGCCCCCAAATTGCTGAACGACAAACAAACAACATGCTAATGGAGGTGGGTGAAAAGACTCCTCTCCATGGTTGAGGTTGTGCACTGTGTTTTTTGGGCCAAACCACTGGGTAAAACCACCATGCACTTTGGGCACATTTGTTGTGAGACGCAACATTGTTTACCTGTGAAAAGCATGGTGTCTGGAGAGCCTGAAATGCACCAAAACATAATTAATCTTCTGAACTATTGACTGTAAGTGGTACAACGACTTTGCACCGTGTGCAAAAGCAGCCCCTTAAGCACCTTTTCAAAATAGCCTCCTGACATTTGAAACACTTGACATTTGCAAAAAGGATTTCGTTGGTCTACAGAAAATTGTCAATGGTAAAAGATCAAATAACAAAAAAAAAGTTTGTGCATTACAAATGCAAAACACCACACAGGGATTTCGGTTTCACAATTGGGGGGAACACATTTTTGACGAAATGTTTCAAAATTAGTGGAGTAGTGCCCACAAAACTCGAATGTATTCTAAACAATTGACTCCACAGATTGTTTGTGAAAAGTAAACCAACTTTTTTTTGCCATAGAGTAAACCAACTTTTTCTTGCCATAGAAGATTTTCAGGCTGTCTATTTATTCTTGCAAAACGCCAATAAAAAAGAAGACTGCCAGCCTGGTGTTGCAAATGGGTCGAATTGAGATGCGGACTGCCATGGCAAACAGCAGACCTGGCGGGCGCACCGGGATGGTGATAGCCCATGCACCTAACATGAATTCATTGTGAATGGCATTGGAAACACCACTCTCCAGGGTCAGACAAAAAGCTAAAACTTCAATCCAACAACTTGGCAGACCAACTGAAAGATAATTCCAAGAGGGGAACCTAAAACGGGCATCCACTTGGCCCATTCGTTTGCATTCAGGTTTGAAGCCTTTTCAACTGTAGAGGGCAACATCTTTGGGGCATCCCATGAATGTGAAAAGCCAGTGTGCACCACATCGGCAGGGGCAAAGGGAATATCACACAACACCACGCCCACGCCCACATCACTGCTTGCAACTAGACACACCACACCGCTCGAGTTCATTGGTAACACGCAAGCAGCACATTTGCAGCGCCAATGTATTCAAAGACCAAAAGGTAGCATGTCATGGCCGCACAATCCCTCACGACTGTCTTCCGCTGCTGTAGCTCAACAAGAATGACCAAAATGCTGAGGTGGTTGCCGGTCACCGGGTTTGCCGGCAGAAGTGGTAGAGGTGCGAAAGTTAAAGGTTATGAACCCAAAGCTCCACTCGACCATGAGACTTGTCATTTGGCAATGCCAAATGAAGTGGAGGATCAGTTCCATTCAAATCCTTGCAATTCACTTCCTTGTTGGCGAATGCAAACTTCTGAAGAGAAACCATCGAAAGCAATTCAAAACACTACACAACAGGCATTTGCATCCCAAATGCGTTGTATTCCGCAATGAGCACTTGTGCACATGGGGAACAGCCATCATGGGAGTGTCCTCGTGGCTGGAGGCATTGTAGGCCTGCTGGCCGACTGCTTGGATTCAGCATTATGTGCAAGGCATTTCACCATCAATCCCAGCAAGAGACCTTCAAAAAAAAGGTCATGCTCACCAGATCCAACACTTCAAATGAAAATGGAGGGCAGTTTTTCTTGCCATTGTTCACGTGCACTCCCGGTAACAATGCACGCGTCTGTTCTGCTCGGGGCCAAACAGCCTGTGTGCAGGGCCAGAATTCCTACAGAGCAGGGATTAGAGTTCGCTGGTGCTACAAAATTCACAGTTACAAAGCGTGGAAAAGACCAGAGAGAAGGGCGTTCGACTAGTACGGTCGATATCTTTCGCTGCGGCCATATCTATCTTCTCCAGAACGTCGATCGGCGCGATCCCTGCTGTACCCGTAGTCATCATCTCTGTCCCGGCCCCCATTGTATTCGCGGTCCCGATAGACACGCTCTCTGTCGCGGTCTCTGTACTCTGGGTCTCTGTCGTCGTAGCCCCTGCCTCCTCTGTCTCTGTCGTCGTAACCCCTGCTCTCGTCGTAGCCCCTGCCTCCTCTGTCTCTGTCGTCGTGACCCCTGCTCTCGTCGTAGCCCCTGCCTCCTCTGTCTCTGTCGTCGTAACCCCTGCTGTCGTCGTAGCCCCTGCCTCCTCTGTTGCTGTCGTTGTAGCCCCTGTCTCGATCATCGTAGCTCCTGCTCCCTCCTTTGTAACCCCTATCTCCTCCGCCTCTGTCCCTGCCGTCGTAGCCTCTTGCTCGATCGGCGTTCTCCCCACCTCCTCTGTAGTCCCGATCGTCGTCTCTGTCTCGGCCACCTCGACCACTGCCTCCCTTGCCTCCCTTTCCGGGATGCGGACAATCCGAGGCACGGTGACCGAATCCATTGCAGTTCCAGCACTCACAATCAGGGCATTCACGCGCCAGGTGCCCCATCTTCCCACAGTAGTAGCACCCTCCATCGTCTCCTTTACCCCCTTCCTTGCCCGTGCCCCCACCTTTGCCTCCGCCATTGCTGGCCCCGCGAACACTCCTGCCACCAGGCCCCGTCACCCGAATGGCCTTCAGCTTGTCACGCTCGTTGATGACTTCATATTCCACAGGCTCGCCCTCCGACAGACTCCGAAAGGAATCAGATTTGACTTCGGTCTGGTGAACGAAAATTTCTTGGCTGCCGTCGTCAGGTTTGATGAAACCGAAACCTTTCTCTCCCAACCATTTTTGGACTATTCCAGTGTGGATCATTGAATCTGCACCAAACGAGAGAAAGATACGCCCACAGGGTGTGGTTTTTGAAGACTGCTTCGCTTCGGCAGCAACTGTCGAACTTCGGCAGGCTTCCCCTCTGCGTCTCAATTACAACGGCCTCTGAGGCAAGGTGGCTGCCAAACCCACTTCCTTGTGGAGCAAAGGCTTGAACGTCCTTCAGTCTCACCTGAACTCCCCAACAGGCTCCCGCCCACGAATACTGCCCGCTTGACTCTACCACGCAAAATTTGGCACACTGCGCCTTTGACTCAACTTACATTGATCAGATCATCGGGGAAGCGTCACTGCCATACAAACGTACGTCATGCATCCAGGTGAATGGATCTCAGTCATCATCACCGCACCGTAAAAGCCACCCACTGTACACAACTGCGGGTCGACATTCTTGCGCTATGATTCGTTCACGAAATGCGACAGTCCCTGCCACTACTGTGTTGCTGATACCACTGCTTACCCACGACATCCAGGCGAATGCGTCTCATTCACGGCAGCTGATCCCACCACTTACCCACCGAAAAAAGTGGCATGCAAATTCGGGGCACGGTCTTCTCAGCAAGGCAACTGGGTCGTCCTAAAGACAATGCAGCGCAGGTGAACGAAAATTTCTTGGCTGCCGTCGTCAGGTTTGATGAAACCGAAACCTTTCTCTCCCAACCATTTTTGGACTATTCCAGTGTGGATCATTGAATCTGCACCAAACGAGAGAAAGAAACGCCCACAGGGTGTGGTTTTTGAAGACTGCTTCGCTTCGGCAGCAACTGTCGAACTTCGGCAGGCTTCCCCTCTGCGTCTCAATTACAACGGCCTCTGAGGCAAGGTGGCTGCCAAACCCACTTCCTTGTGGAGCAAAGGCTTGAACGTCCTTCAGTCTCACCTGAACTCCCCAACAGGCTCCCGCCCACGAATACTGCCCGCTTGACTCTACCACGCAAAATTTGGCACACTGCGCCTTTGACTCAACTTACATTGATCAGATCATCGGGGAAGCGTCACTGCCATACAAACGTACGTCATGCATCCAGGTGAATGGATCTCAGTCATCATCACCGCACCGTAAAAGCCACCCACTGTACACAACTGCGGGTCGACATTCTTGCGCTATGATTCGTTCACGAACTGCACAGTCCCTGCCACTACTGTGTTGCTGATACCACTGCTTACCCACGACATCCAGGCGAATGCGTCTCATTCACGGCAGCTGATCCCACCACTTACCCACCGAAAAAAGTGGCATGCAAATTCGGGGCACGGTCTTCTCAGCAAGGCAACTGGGTCGTCCTAAAGACAATGCAGCGCAGGTGAACGAAAATTTCTTGGCTGCCGTCGTCAGGTTTGATGAAACCGAAACCTTTCTCTCCCAACCATTTTTGGACTATTCCAGTGTGGATCATTGAATCTGCACCAAACGAGAGAAAGAAACGCCCACAGGGTGTGGTTTTTGAAGACTGCTTCGCTTCGGCAGCAACTGTCGAACTTCGGCAGGCTTCCCCTCTGCGTCTCAATTACAACGGCCTCTGAGGCAAGGTGGCTGCCAAACCCACTTCCTTGTGGAGCAAAGGCTTGAACGTCCTTCAGTCTCACCTGAACTCCCCAACAGGCTCCCGCCCACGAATACTGCCCGCTTGACTCTACCACGCAAAATTTGGCACACTGCGCCTTTGACTCAACTTACATTGATCAGATCATCGGGGAAGCGTCACTGCCATACAAACGTACGTCATGCATCCAGTCGAATGGATCTCAGTCATCATCACCGCACCGTAAAAGCCACCCACTGTACACAACTGCGGGTCGACATTCTTGCGCTATGATTCGTTCACGAAATGCGACAGTCCCTGCCACTACTGTGTTGCTGATACCACTGCTTACCCACGACATCCAGGCGAATGCGTCTCATTCACGGCAGCTGATCCCACCACTTACCCACCGAAAAAAGTGGCATGCAAATTCGGGGCACGGTCTTCTCAGCAAGGCAACTGGGTCGTCCTAAAGACAATGCAGCGCAGGTGAACGAAAATTTCTTGGCTGCCGTCGTCAGGTTTGATGAAACCGAAACCTTTCTCTCCCAACTACTTTTGGACTATTCCAGTGTGGATCATTGAATCTGCACCAAACGAGAGAAAGAAACGCCCACAGGGTGTGGTTTTTGAAGACTGCTTCGCTTCGGCAGCAACTGTCGAACTTCGGCAGGCTTCCCCTCTGCGTCTCAATTACAACGGCCTCTGAGGCAAGGTGGCTGCCAAACCCACTTCCTTGTGGAGCAAAGGCTTGAACGTCCTTCAGTCTCACCTGAACTCCCCAACAGGCTCCCGCCCACGAATACTGCCCGCTTGACTCTACCACGCAAAATTTGGCACACTGCGCCTTTGACTCAACTTACATTGATCAGATCATCGGGGAAGCGTCACTGCCATACAAACGTACGTCATGCATCCAGGTGAATGGATCTCAGTCATCATCACCGCACCGTAAAAGCCACCCACTGTACACAACTGCGGGTCGACATTCTTGCGCTATGATTCGTTCACGAACTGCACAGTCCCTGCCACTACTGTGTTGCTGATACCACTGCTTACCCACGACATCCAGGCGAATGCGTCTCATTCACGGCAGCTGATCCCACCACTTACCCACCGAAAAAAGTGGCATGCAAATTCGGGGCACGGTCTTCTCAGCAAGGCAACTGGGTCGTCCTAAAGACAATGCAGCGCAGGTGAACGAAAATTTCTTGGCTGCCGTCGTCAGGTTTGATGAAACCGAAACCTTTCTCTCCCAACCATTTTTGGACTATTCCAGTGTGGATCATTGAATCTGCACCAAACGAGAGAAAGAAACGCCCACAGGGTGTGGTTTTTGAAGACTGCTTCGCTTCGGCAGCAACTGTCGAACTTCGGCAGGCTTCCCCTCTGCGTCTCAATTACAACGGCCTCTGAGGCAAGGTGGCTGCCAAACCCACTTCCTTGTGGAGCAAAGGCTTGAACGTCCTTCAGTCTCACCTGAACTCCCCAACAGGCTCCCGCCCACGAATACTGCCCGCTTGACTCTACCACGCAAAATTTGGCACACTGCGCCTTTGACTCAACTTACATTGATCAGATCATCGGGGAAGCGTCACTGCCATACAAACGTACGTCATGCATCCAGTCGAATGGATCTCAGTCATCATCACCGCACCGTAAAAGCCACCCACTGTACACAACTGCGGGTCGACATTCTTGCGCTATGATTCGTTCACGAAATGCGACAGTCCCTGCCACTACTGTGTTGCTGATACCACTGCTTACCCACGACATCCAGGCGAATGCGTCTCATTCACGGCAGCTGATCCCACCACTTACCCACCGAAAAAAGTGGCATGCAAATTCGGGGCACGGTCTTCTCAGCAAGGCAACTGGGTCGTCCTAAAGACAATGCAGCGCAGGTGAACGAAAATTTCTTGGCTGCCGTCGTCAGGTTTGATGAAACCGAAACCTTTCTCTCCCAACCATTTTTGGACTATTCCAGTGTGGATCATTGAATCTGCACCAAACGAGAGAAAGAAACGCCCACAGGGTGTGGTTTTTGAAGACTGCTTCGCTTCGGCAGCAACTGTCGAACTTCGGCAGGCTTCCCCTCTGCGTCTCAATTACAACGGCCTCTGAGGCAAGGTGGCTGCCAAACCCACTTCCTTGTGGAGCAAAGGCTTGAACGTCCTTCAGTCTCACCTGAACTCCCCAACAGGCTCCCGCCCACGAATACTGCCCGCTTGACTCTACCACGCAAAATTTGGCACACTGCGCCTTTGACTCAACTTACATTGATCAGATCATCGGGGAAGCGTCACTGCCATACAAACGTACGTCATGCATCCAGTCGAATGGATCTCAGTCATCATCACCGCACCGTAAAAGCCACTCACTGTACACAACTGCGGGTCGACATTCTTGCGCTATGATTCGTTCACGAAATGCGACAGTCCCTGCCACTACTGTGTTGCTGATACCACTGCTTACCCACGACATCCAGGCGAATGGATCTCATTCACGTCAAGGCAACATCACCCCACATACACAGCGCCGGGCATTCTTGAGCTACACATCGTTCGCCAACAGCGACGTTCAACACACACAGCACTGGCAGCTGATCCCACCACTTACCCACCGAAAAAGTGATATGCAAATTCAGGGCACGGTCTTCTCAGCAAGGCAACTGGGTCGTCCTGAAGACAATGCAGTGCAGAAGCAGCGCAGTGCAGAAGTTGTGGCGCGCCAATCAGCAGTCACGAAGGGAGAGCATGGATTTTGTGGATGTAGCGAAAATGTCCACTTTTTCTAGCCGCCAGTAACCAGGCACAACAACTTTACTAGCGCTAAAATACCAATAAATCACGAAGGTTTGGATGCATAGGGGTAGCATGAGGGAGCACCAGGGTGCCTTACCATGCCGTGGTTACCTGCGTTGTGCTGGACCAGTGTGTTATAGAAGATGCACTTTCCATGCATGCAGTACAACATTTCGTGATATTTCCTGCAGGCTTCTAGATGATTGTTCTTCTGGATGGTCACTGTTATTTCCTGCACCCTTTTGGATGGTTGCTGTTAATCTTTGGTGGCCTGTGAATGGTTGCTGAATGGTTGCTGTCAATTCCTGAAAGTTCTTCTATGGTTGCTGTTATTTCCTGGAGGCTTGCGGATGGTTGCTGATTTTTTTTTGGAGGCTTGTGGATGATGCTTGTTATTTCCTGGAGATGGTCACTGTTATGGGGAGTATTTTCACTAATAAATACTGTGGCAACCCCCCTCCCCAGCCCCCGAAGCCCCATTGGGCTGTCTGACCAAAGAACAGATGGAATTTTGTGGGATTTTTGCCTCATGATGTACAGCTCAAAATGATCATCACATCACAGGGATTATGTTGACTCATACATGTTGGGGTAACCCCCGCCCCCCAAACACCCATGCCATAAGCCTTGCCCCGTGACCAAACGGCTGGGATCCACTGAAGTTGCGCAGGTATGGGAGCCTCACCATTGGGCCAAGGCAACCAAAGAAGGGCGTGACCCAACCCAAACCAACCCTGCAGCAAATGAATTTTTCCACACCCTGTACTGCAGCATGCCCCATCCTGCATTGCACAAAAACCACAGCGTGGCAAGGACACTGCTAAGCCGCTAAAGACTGGAAAGGTCTGCATGCGGGGGGTCCTTGGGGTATGTACGAACCGCTCAGGTGACGTATATAGCCATACGTGGCGCGTTGGGGTTTAAAGATGGGACGCGCCACCACTCGCAAACCAGCCCTAGTAGCACTGTATGTATGGTATGGTATAGAGAGGCCAAAACATTTTTTCAGGGTTGGTGCATAATTAGGTGTTTGTTGAATTAGGTGTTCCGTTTAATGAGTAGGGCATGCCGCATGCCGGACTCTTCCTCACGAAAACCAATGCATCTCGCATCCACCATATCTTGGTGTGATGGCCTTCAGACACCCGAGATATGGGCCCAAGAACAAAAAAATCATCCAACCACGCCAAGGAGGCCATGCCATAGAAATTTTGTGAACTTGGTACTGGCAAGAATGCTTTAGAAGCACTTTCGAGAGCCTTGACACCACAACCAATGATAGCCCTGGCACGCATGAGAAGTCGCAATATCCGGCACAAAACCCACCAGATAGTTGCTGGGTTTTCCAATTATTTCCACCTATGATGGGAAGCCAAATATGTGTAATTTTGTGTGATGTGGCAGATGGAAGCTGCAAGGGTACCAAAAACAGATACTGGAACAGCATCTTGAGCTAATAATGCACCTGTGGCACCTCTTTTGGATGGGCCGAGGCCGCTGAACAACCTCCCCAACCCCCAAAATCTCCCTAGTCTTGCACTTCCCCGACCATGGTATGGGACCAGTTGTCAAAGGATCCTTCCCCTCCCCGAAGGTGCAGTTGGCAGAAGGGGTTGGCAAGCCACCTTTTCGTGGCCATTGTCTGACTCTATGTCGTTATTTTCTGTTGCCTCATGCTAAGCCAACATTCATTATTATGTGCAGCATTGTCGTTTCCAAGGGGTGTGTCTTCGGGGGGAGCATAGTCTAAAAGTAGCGCGCAGTGCAAGGATTCCCCCATAGAAGTCTTTTCCGGCCTCCCCGGTTTGGAGTCTCCGCCACCATCCCCATCAGGTTGGATTTGGGATGGGTATGGACCGTCTCGTACCCACGGTGATTTCTTTGATTTTGGTTAGGGGCCATGACGGCGCTCATAAAGGCCGGATTCATGTCATTGTGCCATTCTTTGGAAGAAGAATGGACTTTTGACACCCAGCAACAATCGTACAATAATGTGCATGGGTGGTATAGGGCACGCATTGAGCATTTGTTTGGACAATCGTGGCATTGGGGTTTGGTTAGGAACAGCTGGAGTGGCGGCCTTGATGAGTTGCACCAGTTTGTGCGTGTTTTGTTGCATTTCATGCAATTTTGCATTCGGAGGCAGGTCTGTCACCCTTCTTATGGACCATGGGACCATGTCCCGCCTCATGTTTGGATTGATAAAAGCAACTCAGCCGCGCCACGCAAGATGAAGGAGAGGATAAGGCAGATGTGTGTGCCTTGTGTTGTCAGAAGCGCTCCACAATCACAGGTTGTGGTGAGTGCCAGGAGCATTATGGTGGTGAATGTATTGATGTCCACACTTGTGGGGAAAAGATTGTGTATTAGTGTGTAACACACATTGATGTTGATGTCGGCTACTGACACGTACGTAGCATGCTTTGTAGGGAAGGTTTGCGGTCCACTCTTAGTCGACTTGGGGGGCTCTTCTAGGGGAGGGTAAATCCGAGGTTACAGCCGGGATAGTTAATACAAAAGTAGCGCGCCAGGGGTGTGCCGGGCAAGCCCCCCCCCCATGCCCAGTATTATTGGGACCTCCTAGGCATGTGATGAGAGTGGAACAAGCTGGTGTGGTACCATGTGCCCGAAACATTGCGATTGACCGATTAGTTACTCACATCCCTGAATGCCACCCATTGCGCTTCACACACGTACAGATGTATGAGAGGTTGCCAGCACATGTGCCCTGAACACCGCCAATGACCGATTAGTTACTCAATCCCAGCATGACGTGCGCATCACATCCACACTGATCAATTGCCAATCTGGCGTGGTAGATCATCTGCACTACTGTATGAAGGGATGACACACTTAATGCCAACATGCCGCATGGACATCTGGTCCGCTCAGTTACTAAGTGTGCCTATGCAGTACATCAATGGACCTTCAGCTTTCTGGGCTCACTCAATGACACCTTGAGCGTCAGGAACTCAAAAAAAAAACCGGTGTGGTACCATGTGTTTAATCTTTTGGTTCTATTGAGGTTAAGTAGCCTACACGGAAGTTGTATGCGCCCTTAGAATTGGGTGACCCAAACTGCCCCAGCTCAAGAAAATTGCAACTACCTTCCCTTCACATAACACACACCATGCACAACTGGAAAAGCCATGAACAGCGCATTGGTCGCCACCCTCAACAACACATAAATGTCGTTTTGTTCCATTGTCAACTAAGTGCAAATTGAGAATACGCAACTTGTGTGCACAACATGACACAATTGTAGAAGTAAAGAAATGTCACATTGTCACATGTGTGTGTGTGTGTGTGTGTGTGTGTGTGTGTGTGATCTGTACTTTTAGAGGTGGATCCTTGTGCAGCGTTGGGCTGGACGCCTCATTTGGCTCAGGTCTGCTGAGGCCTCTTTGTGACGTTGTTTCCCTCCCTTCTGCGGAATCAGAACCTCTGCAATGTGCTGGCTAGGTATCCAGAGTGTTTGCTCTCCCGTGCCTCGTCACGAAAAGCGGGCGTGCGACATCCTCGGCCACGGTCTCCTCCAGCCCCCGTGGCACTGGGGCTGGTGGGGACGGAGGGGGGGGTGTTTTCGGCCTCCTGCGTTTGGGGGCTGGAGGGGTGGGGGGTTGATGTGGGGACCTCAGCAGACCCGTAGAGATACGTGCAGGCCCTTGCAGGCATGGTCGTTTGTTGGGCAGTTGTGAATGTGCAGCAAGTGGGCGCTTCCGGCGCGTAGGCACTGGGCTGCACACTTTATGGTGTCCCCGCTGACAGCAGTGGCGCACACCCCTTTGCTTGAGTGTGCACCTCGGGCATGGTGGCAGGTCATGCAGTGGGCATAGTTGCAATTGCGGTCTGCGTGCTATGTGGTCATCAGCGTGATGTCCCAGTGCACAGCATGCTTCAGCTGTGCGCCGAAGTCTCTTGCAGGTCGTGCACGCGGTAGCAGAGTGCGGGCGCATTTAGACGGATCAACCGGCGGCGCCGGCTGTGGCGCCCTGTGTGTGTTTGCGCGCCTGCGTGTCCCGGTGTAGGGGCGCTGTGGGAGCTTCCCATCCCCTATCACAGGGAAAAAATCAGCTGCAAAGGAGGAGCAGCCCCCCCCCCCCCTTTGGCAAAAGTGGTCTGCTCCGAGAACGGAGCCAGTCCCAGCTGCAGATTCCCCTGGAGTGCACGCTGCAGTCGATGCTCCTCCACTTCCTGCGCAGTTTTGCGTGGCCTATGTGTGTACGGGCGCAGTTTGTGTATTCTGTTGAGACCAACCTTGGTGGCCCACGTGCGCTCACAGTATGCCGCTAACTGCTGAACATGCGTGTTCATGGCACTGCGGCAGGTGAAATAGGGGCGGCAGTTCAGGCCGCAAAGTGCCGGCCCCCCCAGAGGAACTAAAGAGCTGCAGCATGTGACCACACGCGCAGGATGCAGGTGGCCTTTGGTGACCAGGCGCTGCGCATTTGCCATTGCCAGTCGTAAGACCCGGCCTCTGTCCTGTAGTGAAAGGGTTGTGCCCTTGAACTTTGCCTGTGGAGCGTGTGGGAGGGTGCGTTGCGCAAATTCCTCAAAGTCCAGTGCGTGTGTGTGTGTGTGTGTGCTCTGTGCTATTAACGAGGGTTGATGGCTTTTAATGTCCTGGCCGCTCTTGCGACGGGAGGGTTAGGGGTTAGCGGGTGCTATTAACGAGGGAGACCCATGTTTGACTGCGTGCTGAGATAGGCTTACCGAAGTGTACACCCGAGTGTGTGCCTTATTGGACTGCCTGTTCTCTGCGGTCAAAAAGTCAGAACCTCTGAGCCGACATACTTATGTTATTTCCGTGGAAGCTCTCCCGTGCTCTGCACCAAACAGAAGTCGGCTTACATGCTCTGGCTCTCCCTCCCCCATCATCTCGCAGGGCCGCGGGGCGGGAGGGGAGGGGGGGCATGGTGACTTGGGTCTCCGTCGCTTTGGGGCGGGCGGTGGCTGGTATGTGCGGGGAGCGCGCATGCTCCATGTGTGTGCGTGCGGGGCTGCGGGCGGTGCGCAGCCGCTTAGCTGGTCGCGTGTCCGGTGCGGCTGGCCGCTTGCGCACCGGTGTGTGGACTTTGTGGTGCCCTCTGGCGCAGCAGTTTCGGACCCCCCTTTGCATTCTGTGTGTGTGTGTGTGTGTGCTCTGTACTTTGATGAGGTAGATCCTTGTGCAGCATTGGGTTGGACGTCCCATTCAGCTCAGGTCTGCTGAGGCCTCTGTGTGACGTTGTTTCCCCCCCTTCCGCGGAATCAGAACCTCTGTGTTTGGTTGGTTATGTGACCAAAGTACTGGCTCTCCCATGCCTCGACAAAAAGAGTGGTCGGGCTACTGCATCCTCGGCTTCATCACCTTCCAGTCCCTGTGGAACAGGTGCTGGGGGGGATGGGGGCGGTGGTGTTTTCGGCCTTCTGCGCTTGGGCGCCGGTGGCGTGGGCGTGTGTGTGTGTGTGTGTGTGTGATCTGTACTATTTACGAGGTAGATCCATATGCAGCCATGAGATGGCAGGTGTATTTGGCTCAGTTTGCCGTCGCCTCTTTGCGCCTGTGATCCATCCCTTCTGCGGAATCAGAACCTCTGTGTGTGTACGGTTAGGTAACCTCGGAGCTGGCCCTTCCGTGTGCCCCCAGAAAAAGCTGGCGGCAGATTGCTTCCGTATCCGGCGTCTCTGCCAGCCCCTGTGGAACAGGGGTTGGTGGGGAGGGCGGGGATGGCGTTTTGGGCCTCCGCCGCTTGGGGGCGGGAGGCGTTGGGGGCTGGTGTGGAGACCTCAAAGAGGCTTGACGTGTCTGTGAAGGCCCAACTCGTGGGCGCTTATATGGGCGCTTCGGCTGTTGAGAGGAGCAACGCTTCCTGGATGGCTGGACTGGGGTGCATACTTTGTGGTGCCCCCTCGCACAACAGTGCCTTACCCCCCGTTGTGTGCGTGCGCAAATGGGGCACGGCGGCAGTCTGTGGGCCTCACAGAGCTGTAGTTGCGGGCGGCGAGGGACGTGCCCCGCTTCGTGATGCCCCAAAGAGCAGCATTCTTGGGCTGTTTTGCGCAGCCTCCTGCACGTGATGCACGCTGTTTGAGAGTGTGTGTCACATACAGTGGCATTTGCTGGCGCCCTGGCTACGTTTGCCTGTGCTGCTGGCGGTGCGTGCTTGCGTGTTCCTGTGTATGGGCGCTGTGGCAAACGACCGTCGCCGATGATGGGGAAAAAATCTGCTCCAAAGTTGGAGCCTGTGGCTCCACCCTTAGCTGTGAGCTGTGCACCAGATGCTGGTGCCAGGCCTGTGTGCAAGTTCCCGCACAGGGCTCTGTGCAGTCTATGCGCTTCAATCTCTGCTGCTGTCTTACGCGGGCGGTATGTGTATGGGCGCAGCGCATGCGTGCGGTGTGTTCCCGCCTTGGCCACCCACTGCTCTTCGCAATACTGAACGAGTTTGCGGATGTGTGAAATCATGGCCTCTCGGCGTGCAAAATACGGGCGTTTATTTAAACCGCAGATCGCCGGTCCCCCCAGCGGCACAAGCGAGCCACAGCGGGTCACCATGCCGGCTGGGTGCAGCTGGCCTGAGGTGACCAGTCGCTGAGCGCTGGACATTGCCAAACACAGTACCCTGCCTCGTTCTTGGAGGGACAGGGTATGTCCTGCATACTTCGCCTGAGGCGCATGGGGGAGGGTCCTTTGCGCGAACTCTTCGAAATCAATTGCCAGTTCCAAAAAGGTGACTGTCCCCGGTTCCTCCGGCCACGTCAGGGCTCGTAGCCAACCGAGTAGGTCCGCGAGAAAGCTCTTTTCCCACTTCCATTCATGCCCCTTGGGGGTGCGGAGTGTCAAGGCACCGTGTGCCACCGTTTGGGGCAGTGGCCCAACCAGTTGTTGATAGGGGTATTGCCTGACTTGTTGAGACAGTCTGTACCCTGCAAAGATGGAAGGGCTGTGCGCATCTCGCTTTTTGCGTGCTGCTATAATGCACACATACATGGAGTGTACCGCGCGCAGGAAGGTGAAAGCTGCACCAGATTTTATTGCCTCCGTGGAAATTTCTGGGGCTAAACCACATCGCCGTAAGCATGCCGGCCACTGGCCGGGTGGTGGAAGCTCCGGCACCTGGGAAAGGGCCGTGTGCACAAGCGCCAACAGCGGGTCACAGACGTGGTCCCACGCGACACAATGCCAGAGGATATGTTCCTCATCTTCTGGGGACGCATTACAAAAAGGACATGCAGAGGAGGTGCGAAGGCCACGTTGATACGCGCGCAGCGCGGTCCAGGTCGCTCCAGAAAGAACCCCTCTCAATATGGTCCGCTCCAGTTCGGACCCAAAGCTGGCAATGCTCGGCTGTAGAAGTTGCCTGTTTGTGGCATAGTGCAGACCCGCAAACAGGCGAGGTCGCCGTTGGACTAGCGAGTCTAACGATTGCTTCCTAGGCTGTTCGCGGACTTCGTGTTTTACAGTCTGTTTGTCCCCATTTAACATAAGGGGTTCACGCTGCCCTGGGACTTTCCAGCCCCACCAACCCTGCATAGGCGCCCAGCCGCATTCCTGTGCTGTTTGCACCGCGCGCCCGAAGGGGCCGCTGTTTTTGGTGTATAGTCCTGTTTCCCAGATGGCCTGGGCAGTGATCTGGTTTGGGCCCCTGTTCCGGCAAAGATGCGACAGCCAAAGCAGGCGTGAGTACTTGACCACCATGGTTGGGGAAATCCGGTGGCCTTTGCATAGCAAGGAAAAGAAAATTTCTTTTGCCCTCCCTGGGCGTGTAGGGCCCCAGATAGTTCTAATGACACGGGTTTCGAAGGTAGCGAGATCCCGCATACGGAGTGGGACGATCTCCGATGCATGTAGGCCTGTGGCTGTGATCATAGTTGATATGATCTCGCAGCGGCGTTCATAATTGCCCTGGGCTCCATGCACACGGTCAAGGAGGCCGCAGGCACGAGATATGCGCTTCAGGATTAGCGGGCCTGAGCACGTGGCATCGGTTGTGCGAATGCCTGCACCCAGCGACCTAAACTCTGTTTCCACCGGGAAAGGCACACCCAGCAGTTCTGCCTTCACTGGCTCTGATGAGGATGAGGAGAACCCCACGGACTTTTTGGCATTGACACCCTGGCCGGTGTCTTGTAGCCATTCCTCCGTGCATTGCAAAAGGGGGGTCAGGGGTGTGCCTCCCGCTGCCAGCCCATAGGTGTCGTCAGCATAGCCCAGCGCTGTGAGTATAAAGTGCAGGACCTGAACTGGCTGATCCCCAGGGGGGAGCGCGCGCGCTGACACCGACAGGTGCTGTGTGTGTGTGTGTGTGTGTGTCAATGCAATCCGTACAGTATTGCAGTTCACACTTGTCACACATGGACATCTTTTCAGGGTGAGACTTGGTGCCACAAAGGGCACATACATCCCCATCATCACCCACAATATCCTCATCACCATTGTCCTCTTGTGTAGGTGCTGTCCATACATGTGCAGGTACGTGTTCCCACGGACCATAAGGAGGGTACCGTACCTATCTTCGAATCAAAAATTGCTGCAAATGCAAGAGTACACGCACGTGCTCATGCAACTCGGTACCGGATCCCCTCCATATTTTCCTTACGATGCCCCACTGCCACATGCGTGCAAACAAGTGCTCAATACGTGCGCTATAGAAACCATGAACATCATTGTACTCCTTTTGCCGCTCAGTCAACGTCTGTTGACCAATAAATGGCCATGCCACATGGAGGCGCCCCTTGTATGCACCATCCGCGGAGCCAATCTCATAATCCATACAATGCCCCTTGCTCCTTTTTGGCCCTTCGCAATGCCAAATGAGAACATCCGCCAATGTTCCGGGGGCCAACGGACAAATCCAAACGATGTTACCAAGACTATCAATGGCAACCGTAACTTTATATACGTCCCCGGCGTATTTAGGATTGAAGAGGACATCACAAAGGATGCCTCCTATGGAAGCCATGGGCATGTCCACGTAATGTGTCATAAAATACGGAAAGTGTGGGATGTGGTTCCGCTTTGACAATCTTTCCACCCATCAAATTTCAGCGACAACACCGTTCAAATAAGAATGAACACGATGCACACTTGCCCACCAAGCCTCCTCAGAGCACCCCGTTGCTCCACAAAGGAGATGAGCACACCTATGAGGTGGAGTGTGCTTCAAGAAGAAAAAGAAGCGGAACAAATGTTCGCGTGGAAGTGTCTCATCATGCCCATACTTTAGCCAAAACTCCTCGGCAGAGCCCATATAACTGATTTGCGTCCTTAAGCACCGAGATTCGCCACAACGCTTAATCCACCATTCAACACCATCTTTTTGGGGGTCAAGAGGGTGAGCTCCAGCGCTTTTCTCATGTATATGGAGCAACATCTCCAGGATCAACTGAAGGGCCACACAATGAAGCGTGGATTGAGAGTCCCTAACCCCAACTCAAGGAGCCACGCAACAAAGCGTGGATTGAGAGTCCCTAACCCCAACTCAAGGGGCCAAGCAACAAAGCGTGGATTGCGAGTCCCTAACCCCTACTCAAGGGGCCACACAACAAAGCGTGGATTGAGAGTCCCTAACCCCCACTCAAGGGGCCACACAACAAAGCGTGGATTGAGAGTCCCTAACCCCAACTCAAGGGGCCACGCAACAAAGCGTGGATTGAGAGTCCCTAACCCCAACTCAAGGGGCCAAGCAACAAAGCGTGGATTGCGAGTCCCTAACCCCTACTCAAGGGGCCACACAACAAAGCGTGGATTGAGAGTCCCTAACCCCCACTCAAGGGGCCACACAACAAAGCGTGGATTGAGAGTCCCTAACCCCAACTCAAGGGGCCACGCAACAAAGCGTGGATTGAGAGTCCCTAACCCCAACTCAAGGGGCCAAGCAATCAAGCATGGATTGCGAGTCCCTAACCCCCACTCAAGGGGCCACGCAACAAAGCGTGGATTGAGAGTCCCTAACCCCCACTCAAGGGGCCACGCAACAAAGCGTGGATTGAGAGTCCCTAACCCCCACTCAAGGGGCCACACAACAAAGCGTGGATTGAGAGTCGCTAACCCCAACTCAAGGGGCCACACAACAAAGCGTGGATTGGATAATTGGCCCGGGTTCCTCAACAGCACCGGAAGGTTGGCTACATCACCCCTCATAAGCGCCGCCTTCTGAGGGATCCCATAGGGGTAGGGATCGGAAATAGCCAAAAAAGATGCCCTGCGCGCGCCTAACACTCCCTCCTAGAAAAGAGTGGATGTGGTGGAGATGAGCAAAAAAATGTGAAACGGGGTGGAAATGGGTGACATCGGGTGAGAATACAAAAATGCCATATCCCCAATGTGGAAAAAGCATCAAAACCTACGCAACGGGGCAACAATTATGCCCCTAGTATCTCAAAGCATGGGTCTCCAATACGGCTAGACGCCCAAATAGTTGCACTGCGCTTAAGGTGCCCCCTATGGCCACCTTCATTGATGGAGATGGGGGTGGAGGGTGGAGACTCGAAATTGGGGATCCCGAACGAGATGGAGTCCATGGGGCATGGATGATTGACGACGCGGACACCATCTCGATGATACTCCCTTTGTGCGAACAGCCAATCACCTTTGCGGGTACCCGTAGCCCAATTAACCTAGTGTGGAACACCTTGTCCGCAATGCTGAAATCCATAACAAAGAGGACACAAGGGACAAAACTGATGCTCTGCAGCGGACATGCTGAATGCATCACCATGTACCAAGCTCAACGTGCCTGTTTCACAATACACACGCACATACCCCGCCCCCCCTTTGTAATAGCTACGCCAAAGTACGGAATTAATACGGTCCCTACGCCTACTGTAGCTTAGACAGGGGTGTGGCTTGCGCACGACACATACAACTACTGACACACACGTGAGTGAATGCATGGTAGGAGTGCACCTTAACCTTCGCCCACGTTCCCAAAGGCATGCAAACACAAGAAAGTGGTGGAGACATGAATTTTCAGGTTCATACCCAAGTTCCTACAAGCAATGAGGCATGAGAAACCTACAAACGTTCGGATGGGAAACCCTTCTTGCGATCATACACCATGCGGAACAATTGCACATGCTCACCACTTGAAGATGCCTTTGAAGATGTCTTTGCCCCAGGTTTAGGGGCCGGTTTGGGCTCGGGCAACTTCAAATTCTTGGGAATGAAATTGCCTTGCATGTGGTCTCTTGTAAAGTACAACTTCCCATCAAAGACATGGGCCATTCCCCACTCACCCCTTCATTGTGGCATCCACACGCTCACCGGTGGAACGCGTGAAAATCACTGGACGCCCAGGTTGAAAAAGAGAAGATTGCATGGTGAGCTGGTGCAAGGAAGGGGGCTATAGTACACAAATATCCCCCAAATCAGAGCTATGTGGGTTCAAGTGGGCAAACACTCACAACAAATGTGTCCATGACCCTATGTAGCTGGCAAATTCGTCACCAAACCCATGTGTTATGCGGCTGCACTAAATTTGTACCGAATTAAAATTAGGTAACAAATTAATACGGTCCCTACGCCTACTATAGCTATTACAAGGGCGTAGCTATTACAAGGGGGGGGGGGGCGGGGTAAATGCAAGGGTTTGGTCCCTTATGACCCTGAAATGCATCAAACCACAAATGTATCACTATAGTACCAAATCAGGTAGCCTTTTTGAGTGACATGCACAACAACACACAGCAATGCAGTAGAAATGCATGAAAACAAATGCAACGAAAGTTGGCCTGGTTTCCTCAATAGCACCGGAGGGTTGGATCAAAGACAAAGGACAGTTGGGTTCCCTGTAGGTATTGAAACCACCGCAGCATAGGTCATGACAGCCTTGGGTTCCCCAAAGGTACTTCCTTCACACTTGTCCCCAAAAGCGCACAACGTACGCACTTCAGCCGCCTTTGTCACTCAAGAGTGGCTGCTTAACCCTTGCCATCTCGGGGGCCGAGTTCTGGCCGGAATGGCTCCGTCACCCCTGCCTTCTTAGGGGTCCCCACACGGGGACAAAATTCTATTACGTTCGGCGGGGCACCTCGAAGAGAGGCTGCCAGTCAGCCAATCAGTCAATTAGCAGGGCAACCAGTCAGTTGGGAGTCGGTCAGGCAAGGCACGCAAACAAAAACACAGAGTGCGGCTTATTTTTGGTGGCGGACTACAACTAAAAACAGTGGGGAACCTTACACATGCAAGCCCCCCCCCCCCCCCATGCATGTGGTATCCAATTTCAGGGGGATAGAGGCCTCAAAATCAAAAAATCCATCAAGGGTCGTTTTGTCGGGCAAAATAATGATTTTTCGAGGGGTTAGACATCCAATATCATGCCTTGGGGTATGCTACGCAAGCGACCCCCACAAAGGGGGGTGTGTGGTGTCCACGCCTACGCTTGATCTAACAACCTCTCTTTGAGGTGATTTGAAGTGGCTACCTAACCCCCGCCTTCTCGGGGGCACTAAATTGGGCGGAATGGCTACATCAATCAATATGGCTACATCACCCCTGCCTTCTGGGGGTCCCCATGGTGGGGAGAAATTAATATGGTTGCATCACCATGCCTTCTGGGGGTCCCCATGGTGGGGGAGAAATTAATGTGGTTGCATCACCTTGCCTTCTAGGGGTCCCCATGGTGGGGAGGAATCAATTTGGCTACATCATCCTTGCCTTTTGGGGGTCCCCATGGGGAGAGATCAATATGGCTACATCACCCGTGCCTTCTCGGGAACCCCATGGTGGGGAGAGATCAATATGGCTACATGACCCCTGCCTTCTCGGGGTCCATGGTGGGGAGAACTTACTATGGCTACATAACCCAGACAAAAAAGTGGATTACGGCTCCGTATCAAAAGTGGCCTAAAAAGGTGCCCGGCGCACGCCCGGCGTGCGGACACTTCCCCCATGGATGCATCAAGGGGGTACAGGAGCAATGGGTTGGGCATTTGGGAGTTTTTACATCTGGACCTCATGGCCAAAATGTCAATGCCACAGCACCCTGGGCCGGCGCTACCATTGTGCTCCCTTTTGCAAGACCACTTGTGTTTGCGATGGATGGGTAAAAAGGGGTGGGTCCTTGGGTTTTGCAAAAGATATTCGCCATCGTTTGGACATCTTTGGGGTGTGTTTGAGAAAGTGTTCCGGTGTTTGGCTGACGTGGCATACCTTGCAAAACCTCTGGATGTCTCAGCTGGGTGTGACCCGGTTTCACTAGTTGCTGCACAGCCGGACTTTCTTACAATTGTGTGGTGTGCCAGGCCTAGCCATGATGGAGCATGTCCTCTAGGTCATCCCTACAGCACCCTGCACCGCGTGCACACCCACTCCACTAGCAGTAGTGGGACTTGGGAAACTTTAAAATACTCCTCACGTGTGCATGTACCCGCCTCCTCTGACTATAGGTTAGATGTGAGGAGAAGGAGGGGGATGCCATGCATACTCATCAAGTGCCCGTGCACCTGGCCCATAATGCACCCTGCATGGGTGGGAGGGCAAAAGTTGGAAGGATGTGCCGCTCAGTCCCCATTGCCTGTATGTAGCTGTTCTGGCCTTTGGTGTGCATTTCCTCTTCACTGCATGAGGTCGCTAATAGAGACTAGGGGGATTCCTTGCATTGCGCGCATTGCGCGCTACTGTTAACTAGGTCCTCCCTAAAGAACCCCCAGGCACGCCCCTTCCAAATGCCCCTAAATTAAGGTCACCCAAACTACCCTAGCTAAAGACAACTGCAAACTACCTTCCCCTCACATAAGACATCATGCAAAATGCGGAAAGCCACACACATATCCTCTTTTCTGTTCAATTGTCGACTAAAACCAAAATCAGAATGCTCGTGAGTGGCGGCATTTGAAAGCTCACCCACCCTACCAACTAGTGCCAAAGCCTCGTATGTGTCCACCTCATCCTCAACTGGACCGGGGGGCAAAGTGCTTGCGGGAGGGAATCCACGTCAACGTCCAGTTTCCACTTGTGGTACAACCACGCATCCTCATCACGGTGATGCAGCCTCGCATAGGGCATTCGATTGTGGTCAGGCAAAATCCGGGGAGTCCGTCACCCCAACTCAAGGGTGCACACCAAAGTGTGGGAGTCCATGGTGGAGATGAGCAAAAGGGTGTGAAAGGGGTGGAAATGGGTGAAAGTGGGTGAAAATCCAAAAATGCCATATCCCCAATGTGGAAGAAGTATCAAAACCTACGCTAGGGGCAACAATGATGCCCCTAGTATCACAAAGTATGGGTCTCTGGTACGGCTAGGCACCCAAACAGTTGCACTGTGCCCGCACTGTGTGTGCACTGCGTTTAAGGCGCCCCCAATGCCATATCCACCTCTAGGGTCCTTTGGTTTCTTCCATTCCCTGAGAGTGCCGCCAGCATCCACTGTGTGGTTGCTCCACAAAATTGCACACCTATTGGAGGCCTCATCTGCGTGGCACCGCACATGTAGGATGACTTGGGTTTTCTATTGGCTGCGGCCTGGCCTGTGCAGAATGTCTAGGATGCCTGTTGGGCATGAATATCTGCTGCAGCACTCCAGTGATGCCTAGTGGCAGCTCTCTGAGCCTCGCTGGCTCATCAAGCTCCTCCCCCTCACAGTTCCACTCAATACAGCCCCACGTTTCTTCTTCAAACTGCGGTAAAAAGACCAGAATTGTGGGAACAGCTCCTGCAGGACAAGCTGCAGACTGCATGGACCTAACAATCAATCAAAAAAAGACGGCAACAGCACCAGGCCATGCATCTGTTTTCAGAATTCAAACACCCATACATTGTCTCACTCACTGCATCCCCTTGGTCTATCCGGTCATTTTCAAGGTGCACACACCAGCAACTTTGGAACGTCTCAGGGGGTCCGAAGTCTATTCACTTCCAAAGCTGCTCTGACCTGAGACACCTCATCCTCGCATGACTGCAGTGTCTGGTGGCTGCACAGTGCACGCCCATTGCGTTGGCCAACAGCTAATGCCACAAAAGATGGCAGTGGAATGGCAACGGCCAATGTGAGAACGAAAAGCATTAAATGGCAGATCTTCACGAATTTGCCAACAACAGCCCAACCGTTGGATTTCTGCTGCTTTCCGTGTCATGCAGCCAATTGGCCAACACGGAGGGGTGCATCTTGCAATTCTGCTGTCTGGCCCCTTGACATGCGGTGGGGCTGCACCTTTCGCGGAAACAAGCGCACCTTGATATTTTTGTTTTACCTATGGATGCAACACGAGAGCAATTCCTCTTAGGCCTACGGGGCCCCTTATCTAAGCTACTGTACAGGCTGGACAAGGGAAGGGGGGAGGGGTGTAATTTCTGCAGGGTTTGGCCTGCCAGCTGTACACTGGTCCTGAAGAGTCGCTGCAGTACACGTATGCAGCTATTTCACCTACCTCCCAGCACAGCCACAAGAGAACGCAGCAACCAGTGAAACTTCGTCCATGTTTGTTCCCACTTGTGCCATCAAACAGATCACCGTCATCCTTCCAACCATTACATGAACCATGCCACCTTGCGCAACTGGCTCATCGACAGTCGAAATGTGTACAGAAATGGATGAAACTGTTGCATCGATTGTGAGAATGTGTTTGCATGTCTCTGCGCGTAATCCTGTATGACATGCACCTATGCAGCTTTGTGGCTGTCTGCGCTACGCATTCAAGGGAAACCCATACACTCAAATCAGACGCCTTCCTTTCAACACCCCTAAAATTGGAATAAAGGACCCGGGGGGAGGTGGGGAGGGGGAGAGAGGGTGGCAGTGCGGTGGGAGGAGGGGGGGTTCCATGCTCCTTCAAAGCCACCAACAGAATCAACAGATAAAGGGCCTCCACACAGAAGCTGCTAATTTACAAACCTGAACCCAGTGTGCCCCTCGCGCATCACACGTCTGCATTGCAATCCTGCCTGGCGAACGGACTGTGGACAGCGGGTGGGCCCCCACACTCGAACAGTAGCGGCTCTTCAAAAGAAAAGCAGATGGCCACAGGAAGGGGCAGCGACCCCCCGGCGCCCGAACAAGCGATGGAGGAAAAGCGTCACAAGAGGCAGCATCGACGCTCTTGAAGTGACCCGACAACGACCGGCGGTGATTGTGGAGGCCAATCCCTGGCAACTTGTCCCCCGTTGTGGCAGAGCCCCATGTGCCCACTCCGATTGGGATGACAGCCCGAAGGAGGTTCACGCACAGCGCCCGCACCACGCGCACGCATTCTCTCAGAGACGGAATCCCCGACTAACACATTTCAACAAACCTTTTGTTGTGTCCAGACCGGCGTACCGACCAGCGGCTGGATATGGAAGGCTCCCAGGAAGAACTTCATGGACTCCACATCAGCAGTGTTGCCTGTGGAGCTCCCTGTTGTTGGGATATCCAGTGCCATCGGAGAACCAATGGTCAGGATGCAGCACACCAGCACAGCGTACCGGGGGTGGGGGGTTGGCACGAGGCCATGGTGTTGGTGCCGGGGGGGGGGGGGGGCTAAGCAAAAAAAAAAACAAAAGTACCCCGAAACTCAGAATGGCGAAATTAGGTGTGGAAAAATTTTGGCAGCAATTCTAAAATACCACTGCAAAATTTGGTACAAAATTCGCAGATGGTGGGACAACAACAAGCATAGACCATGAATGGTAGTTGTTATTTCCTATGGGCCTTTGGCGTTGTGCCTGCACTTTGCTCTACAGGGACCCTTTGGCAGGCTAGTTGGGGCCGCTGCAATATGTCTGTAGGAGCATTTGATACATCACACGTTGCTTAAATTGCAGGGATTGCCAGAGGTTTTGGGGGGTTGCTATGGCCTGCCTCTTGTCGTTGCAGGAGATGAGCCGCAGCGAAGGAATGTGCGCTAAAAATGACACCTCAAAAAGTGGGTTCCAACTTGAAATACAATGACATAATTTGGCACACTTGTGTTGAGCCAAGGTTTGCCATTCCAAACTTCGCCTGTTTTCCTGATTCCCCCCCCAGCCCCCCCAGCATTGCACAGCCCCTGGCACACCGTAATGCACCTGTCTGGACCTCGTGCAATGCAATGCAGGTGTGGTGTTGCACAGCGTGCGCCGCACGCACACCGTGTCAGCCGCTCTGCTCCCCGACAGCATTACGAGGTGCAAAACATGAGGTCTTTCGAACACAACCCTCCCAAACTTGGGCCCTCCCACAGGGTTCCCTCGCGCAGAGGCGTTATCTTTCCCGGATACAAAGGATTCCTTCGGTAATGTGCACCATCTGTGCCACATGCACCAACTTTCATCCATGGGCCTGACATGGGATGCCTGTGCATATCCCGCATCGCCAGTGCATGAAAGAAACCCAGTGAAGAGGATATCGAAGAGCACCTGCACGAAGCCTACGAACACCAAAGACTGTCCAGTTTGAGAACACAAACAGCAAACAGTCATCAGCCTTCCACCGAAAAAACCCTCTCACAAAAAGTCTACACATCCAACACGGCACCCTGAAGCACTCGAGCATACAACAGAACGACTTGGACAAAGGCGGAGTGAAAGAGGAAGGAGGGAGGGGGTAGGGAAAAGAACGGGTTGGGTGCGGGGGAGGGGACCCCCGTTGCTTCTTTCTTTTTTTTCTTTTTCTATTTCAGGCCCATCCTGTGTCCAGGGGGGCACTCAATTTTGGCTCAGAGTTCAGGACCACCACATTGCCTGCCCTGCAGAGTGAATCCATGTCTGGCACAGCCACAGAGCCCACAGAGTGAGTGTTGCACAGCCCGAAGGCACCGCATAATCTACACTACCTGAATTCTGCATGGGTATTCCATGTGAGCACCACAGCCAGGGTAAAAGGAAAAATGGAGAGCATGCGACACCCCCCGCCCATACATCCAGTCAGCGAATTTACTTCTTGTCTTCGTCTTCCTTCTTCTTCACCTCTTCGGGCTTGATGCCCGCGATCTGCTGCGCCAACTGCGCCATATATTTGTCGTCATTCATCACGTCATCGACGCCCGCCTCTGTGTCCACGTTCATTGACATCTTCAGTGCCATCTCCATCTGCTCCTCCTCCGTCATCTCCTCCATCGGCTTGGACGAACTTTCGGCCGGCTTCTTGTCCCCCCCGGTGTCCTCCTGCATCGACATCTTCAGCGCCATCTCCAGCTGCTGCTCTTCAGTCAGGTCCTCATCCATCGCCATGGGCTTCGCCTCCGCATCTCCCCCGGAGCTGGAGCTGGCCCCCGCCTCCTTGCCCTCCGCCTCGGCCTTCTTCTTCGCCTCGGCCTCCTCGCGCCGCTTCTCCTCCTCGATGGACATGCGGATGACCATCGCCAACTCGGGGTCAGCGTAGTCCAAATCCCCCCCGAAGTCCCCGGCGTCCCCACCGGCCCCCAGACGGGCGGCCGGGACCCCGTCCTCCGCGATGAGCGGGGACGAGACCAGGACCTCTGCGAGGGTGACGCCCGTGGGGACGTTGATCAGGTGGCTCTGCTCCTGCCCGCTCTCCTGGCGGTTCAGGGCCCCGATGAAGGCCTCGAGCTTGGGCACGTTGTCCTCGACGCCGAAGGCCACGACGTCCACCGCGACGCCCTCCTTCCGCAGCCGCTTCCCGAGGGTCTCCAGCTGCTTCTGCGACTCCTCGATCGGCGAGGCCACAAAGGCCACGATGCGCTGCCTCTGCTGCTTGTTCTGCCGGTGCTTCAGGCCCAGGGCCGCAATCTGCATCGAGCCGGTGAAGTGGAGGTCCCCGCAGGTCTGGACGGTGGACAGCGCCGCCAGCATCTTCCCCAAGTTGTTGGTCAGGGTCTCCAAGAGCGTCACGCTCTTGCCCCCCATCGTGAGCAGGCCGACCGTGTTCTCGGGGTTGGACTGCGTCTTGGCCCCCACGACGAGGTTGCACGCCTCATGCACCGCTCGCGCTCGCGTGGGGGCGAAATCCCCGTTCCGCATGAACTCCGAGTTGTCGACGCACAAGAACGTTGCTTCCAGCACCATTGTTCTAGTGTTCTGAGGGGACACAGCGAACCCTGTCCCTGGCGCCCCATGCCCCCCATCGGCTCCAGTGGCCCTAGCGGGTGCATGCTTTGCTCCTAGTGCTGTATGTTGTGGTGGTGAGCAGAAACGGCTGTTCACAGGCATAACCCATCCCTCTATAATTGGCTCACGAAAACGCCATGGGACCCACTTACATCCGTGACTGCGAGAACAAAGGGAGAACGATAATATCACAGGTTCGCGGCGCTTAGACAATGCTGTGCTTTCAAATGGGGTCGCACGCAGGTCAGCAAGCGCTCCACACATGCATTTCCTGATGTGCATATGCAGCAATGCTCAGCAGCCCATGAGCAGCTTGTGAGACACATCACTTTCGTTGCCCTCCACCGGACCTTCCATCTTCACTGGCCGACCTCCACTGCAGCCAGTATGCACAAAGTGGGCCATCCGAGTTCTGCTGCACACCTTCCTGTTCCATAAAAGACATCTGTTTCCGTTCCCCCTCCGGCTCTGGCACACCCCCTCCGGCTCTGGCACACCCCCTCCACCGATAGGTGGTGGGCAATTTCATTCCCCTACAGATCCACGTGGCCCGGTGAGCGAACCCACACAAATTCTTTTTCCGGGCATTCCATTTCATCCAGCAACTGCTCCCAGACCGGGAGGGGGGGGGATTGCACAGCAAAAACGGCCTTTATAAGGAAATTCCGATGAACAGCTTTGACTAGGCCTGGTGGGCTGGTCCCACCACCTCACAAGCCTAGGTGCAGCTCTCGTTACATTGAACAAAGACCCTCCCCGGTTGGTGAGTTGTTGCAATTTTGACGTGATGTTTGATTTCAACGGCTTCCTTTTGGTGCCTTGTGTAACCACCCTTGCATTTTTGTCCCCTTCATCACCACCGGTAGTTTTTTCCTCTCCGGCATGACACCTGACAATGCTTCTGGGGGAAGGGGTGGGCTATGGCATGTTTGATGTATGTTGCTTAATGTGCTTGACTGTTTTGTAATCTCCTGGCCAGTGGTTGTGTTGGTACACCACTGCATTGTGGTGGTACACCACTGCAAGATACTTGTTATCATTATGTTCACCAATATTTGGGGTATGTTATGGGAATGGAAACACCTAGGTAAGGGGTCGAGCAATCACAATATTGATGACATTGCTTTTCCTTTTCGTCCTCTCTCACACACCCTTAATTCTCCATGCTGCCCGGTGTGGCAAGGTCTCATGGAGGGTGTGAGTGGCAGTGAGTAGAGTTGTCTCCCAACAGCGCTAGATAATTGTGAGGTCGGGGGCGGAGGGGAGTGGACCCAAACCACAAAATGGAGTCGACCCTTGCACACACTGGGTTAGAGGGACGGTTGCACACTATGGGTTAGGCATAGAGGCGGTGGGGCACACACCAGACGCTTAGGTGGCCACAATGTATGCTTGTGGCGTTCAAACATGATTGTGCCACACCCTGGATGGCAATTGGAGCATGACCTATCCGGTTGTTGGCTGCACCTGTATGCCATTGTGTTGTAACCCTAGACGTCAAGTGGGCCTATGGCCTGGGAAGGCCATGTCCCTGCTGTGGTCCCACATGGTGTGCTAGATCCGACTGGCAGCGGTCCCATAGTGGGACCGACCCGCACTCACCATTTGCGAGGGGGTCGCCGAGTATCATGCACCACGTGGCAGTTACCTAGACGGGGGCGATTCCTTTTAGGGAGATTGATGGTCGGTAAGGATTGACTGAATGCCCCCATCATAGGCAATTTCAGCCCTTACTCCAGTCCGATTTCTTTCACGCAGGCCCCCACATCGTGACACTCGGATGGTTGTCGCCCTGTTGCTAACCACCAAGGCTGGCCTCAATGCTGAGGTACTAGGATGGAGTTGGCTAGCTACCGTGTGTGCCTACATGGCGGCAGCGGTGATGGCGGCGGACGCTTGTACTGTGGCGTCTCAGTAACATCACGGAGATGGTGCCCTTCGCGCATTGTGGTAAGGAGGACGCTGACCACGCGTCATGCAAATTGGACATCCTCAGACATCTTGCTCGTGATATGCTTGGTTTTTGCCCAATGCACCCGCCTGTTCGCACAGTGTGTACCACTGTCCAGATTTGATGGCATGTGTGATGCTGCGCATGGTACACTTTGCTCCGTGGAGCAGGAGAGCGGCCTCACGAGAGCGCTCATAGACGGCGCCGCTTGAGCTTGGTCTGGTTGAGTTGGCGGCGGCCCATGAGCCGCGTACATGTGTGGCCAAGTTGCTGCATCAGGGTGCCCACCTCCATGTGGATGCGATAGCGGATACACCCCAGCTTGTGGAACGGCATGTTGTACCACTTCTACATGGTGAGAAGTTGACCCGGTTGGGGCCTTGTCTGCTTGAGTTGGCCGCCCCGTCCGTGCCTACTGTGGCTGTGACCCGTGGGATGGATATGGGCGCCTTACCGGAGCTTCGCGGGCCTCTTGGGGCATGCGGAGGTCCCTACAGAGGCGCTCTTCAAGCTTCTTATAGCTGTGTTCCCGGCTGTGACGGTTGGTGCACTTGGTTCCACACCCATGCATAATGTGCTTCCCCTGCACAGCTTGCATCCATGGCAGCATAACCCATTGAGGGCCGGGTACCCCCCCCCCCATTGTCGTTCCCCACCCCAGGGAAGACGGTCCCCCACCACCCCCTGGGGGATGGTCACCAAGTGACGGTCCCCCACCCCCCCCTGGGGGACCACACCCCCAGGGCAGGGCGGGGCGGAGAGGGAGCATGTGGCAGTGAGAGGCGCCGAACAGACGCACGGTCGTGCAAGACGGTCTTGCCATCACGGTCATAAGAGATGCGGCGATATGCATCACCGTGCTCTGAATGTCCAACGACCTGCGCCAAAATAGGTTCCCCCGTGGAGCGGATGAACATCACACTTGTCCCAGGGGGAAACATGGTTGTGCTATCAAGTTCCATTTCAGTGAAAGTGAGCAAAATGTCCTGCCATGAGTGCAAGGGATGCAAGTGGTAGTGCCCCACAAAACAGTCACCCAACAACAACACAATGAGCCGCAACGAAAAATTTTGGGTTGACCAAGTGACGGTCCCCCAGCCCCCCCCGGGGAACGACAAGGGGTGGGGAACGACAAGGGGGGGGGAGGGTACCATGACAGGCATCATCCATTGAGGGCTGGGTACCATGACAGGCATCATCCGTGGCGTCATGTGTGTTACCAGGGTGGGCTTGTCCGTCTGCGTTTGCGCAGCAGTGTCTCTATGCCCGACCGGGATCGAGATGTTGAGGTCCCCGCTGTGGATGACGTACGTGACCCTGAGCTAGTCCGCCTCAAACTTGGTGTCCTCGGTACCATCTCCTTGTGCGTTGTCCCTTTCAAGGGAGGTAGGGCACCGCGCATCACTGCCGTCGGCGGATTCCATTGTACTGCTCAACTGCGAGACAGCTGCTTCCAACAAAGGGGAGAAGTCCGGGTTGTCAAAGTCATGGGCACAAGGCTGGTCTCACGGGGCCGACTTGCAACCTCTTGCACCTCCTTGAATGGGATCCATTGGTTCGCTCTGATAGCGAGCCGCTACTACTTCCCGTACTAGTGCCTCCACGCCCTGCAGCAGCATAGTCGGAAACATGCGGCGGTAGTCCGACATCTCCAATGTTAGACTCTGCCTTGTAACGCCACACCGGATCTTAACAAAATTTGGTGCAAGGGTATGCAAAGTAAAATTCCGGTCCCCCTTTATGTCCCCCCACAATGTGAACATTTTCTGCCATTTTCCATTGGATTGATGTCATGGCTTTGTTGGTCATGAGATGGAGAAGCGGTCATGAGATGGAGAAGCGGTCATGATATGGAGAAAGGGTCATGAGGATGTCTTAGAATGGCTAACAACCATAGGAGGACCCCCCCCCCTTGGACCCCCCCTCCTCCCCTTCTAGTATCGTGACAATCGGTGCTACCACCAATGGTGGTAGGCAAAATACACAAAAAACTTTCTGTTGGCCAGGTTTGTGCAGCCGCTAGCGAATGCCATTCCGCATGTTCAACCGACTGTCCAACCCCCACAGCCCAAACACCAGGTTCGCCATTTGCACCCTTGTACCCTGCTTAGAAGAGGTGCTGGTCCCGAGTAGTGCAAGGGGGGCCAATCTCTTGATTAACAATGCGGCCCATGACTGCCACACCGTGCTAATCCTTTTGAGGTGTGTACCCCCCCCCCCTGTCCAACGAATAATTATGTCTCAAAAAAATACGGTCCGAACGGGTAGTGTTCGTTGGACACAGTGTTCGGTGCGCGCGACAATGTTGTGAACCGGCGGTAACACATCCCTAGGCACGAGATACCCAGCCCATTCACAGCACACTGAGAGGGACGGATGGGTTTTCATAGTCGCGCCAATTTTGGCTGTACTTCAGCCGTACAAAGTCATCTCTATCATCGGAAGGCCCAAGAATTGTGGCTGGTACAAGCGCGCCAGTGTGGTACCGCTTGTACAGCACCTCACGGCCAGGTGCCAGTAGAGAATCGGTCATGGTGGACAATAGAGGTCCTATAGTTGAGGGATACCACTCCCTCACACCCCGCTTTGCAGTTTTGCACACCACTTCTGCAACATACACCACAACAGCCCCTCATTTCCGCGCACCTTCAGCCTGAAACCTCGGTTCTGAAGTCCCGTACCTAATTTAGTACGGAATTAATTAGGTTCCAAAAAAATACGGTTCGAACGGGAAGTGTTCGTTGGACACAGTGTTCGTTGGACACGGGGGGGGGGGGGGGTTGTAGTCAAACAACAGTTGCATTCTTTTTGACGGGAAGGGGGGTTGGTAGGCATTCTTGTCGTAGGTCACTGTGGACAAATTCTATTGCCTTTGGCAGTGAGTGCACCTCGAAGAGAGGCTGACAGCCAGTGAATCAGTCAGTTAGTCATCCAGCAGTCAGTCAGACAGTCAGCTGGGCAAGCAGGCAGGCAGACAGAAACACACAGTTTGGTTTTTTTTTTCAGCAGACTCGGCTTCAAGCAGTGGGGAGAATATTTACGTAGGAACAAACAATGATCGAGTAGTAAAGCAGCCGACGGCAGACATGCCAATCGGCGGTTGAAACCTCGGTCGCCTTCCCACGGCCGACGATGGTCCGCCGGCCGGGAATCGAACCGGCAACCTACAAGTCTCCGGTCGGCTGTTTTACCATTCGACCGCTGCATGTTCTGACAGCACCTGCTCTCCCCACTGCTTGAATCCTTGTGAGCATAAACTTTTGACCCCACCCCCCCCCCTTCAAAAAAGTGTGATCCAGTTTCAGGGGATAGAGGCCTCAGAATCTAAAAAATCCATTGGGGGATTGTCTTATTGGGCAAAATAATTTACAAGGGGTTGGACATCAAATATCATGCCTTGGGGTATGCTACGCGAAAGGGGGGATATACGATGCCTGCGCGTGCGCTTGATCTAACAACCTCTCTTCGAGGTGATTTTCCTTCCTGCGCCTATTGGCCAATGATTAAGTTGCCTAAATCTGGCCGAAGGCCAGGAGGGGGGCGGGGTGGAGTCGCGTACTCGGACCGAGGAGGCTGCCCCCCCCCCCCCCCCCCTGATAGTGCAGTGATCACTGTGAGCTGAAACTCGAGAAGAAGGCAAGGACTGTTTTTCAACAGCCTTCTTCAGCCTGCGCATGTGCCTGTAGGGTGTGCCATATAGCACCTGCACAGCACATCAGATCTCCTCCGATGAAAAAAACGGACCACTGGCAGCCCTGAGCATCTGTTGCTGCTGCTCTTGGTTTTGCACACTGACAAATGTAATCTTCAACTTGCATGATGTCATGTCACTTCTTGTTGCATTACTCGTCCTCTGGCGTGTAACTTCCAGAGTCTCGCCTTTTCTGTGCTGCCCCACAGTTCTTGCAACCAGACCGGCAGTCGCTGCGATCTTCCCCATACCTCTTGCACTGCAAACAACATCCTATTTGGCATTCAGTGCAGTTGCGTGCTGGCTGCGCTCGCAGCAGCCCATGCATTGCATCCGCAAATCAGCTAAACCCCCATTTGGAACTGTGGACCGCCAAAGCATTGTATTTCGTTCAAGACAGGAGACTGCCACACCGGAGCATCACAAAATCCTGGAGTACCAGATGATGCAAACTTTACGCACCAATATGTGCAGCATTCAGTTGGCCAGAGGCAAAGACTTGCAGGAAGAACGAGAAAACTTCCCTTTTGTTGATATGTGTGTATTCGGTGAGACAGATATGGTACACAGTCTGTTGCTTGGCACAGCCTGCTTTTCTTGACAGGTCAGTGTGGCCGCCGATGGGCGGCCTAAGGGCCACAGGGCTGTAGTGCTGGGCAAAGGAATAACAGTGGACCCAGCAATACAGTCAGGATCCGAAAGCAAAGTGGGTGCTGCGAAGCCTCAGTGCATGCCAGATGACCATCCATAGGAGGGGTTGCGGCACCCCTATGACGTAGGACACCATTCAAGGGGGTATTTGACCCCACCCATATTCTGCTTGCACAAGTACATGTAAACTTCTAAGCCACTGGTGCACACAACCCCAGCCCAGATACGACAAAATCCAGACACAAATGCAGACAGCCTGCTCCAAATACTGATGCCAGTGCCATCAAAAATGAAGACAGATGCATTTCCGACCGCTTCACAGTGCTGCAACCAGCGTTGATGTGGGGGGGATTGTGGTGGTACTATGTGGGGGGAAACCTAACTAAGGTGAGCTAAGCAAAGGTTAGGACCTTTGGGAGACTTCCTTGGATGTGGGGGGTTGAAGCAGGGTGCACTGTAGCCATCTCTTTTCATCACCATCGGCAGAGGCGGACACAGTGGACGCACTCTTATCCAACGGCAACGGTACCCTCCTCCAGGTAAGCCCAGGCATCCATGACACAAGAGACATGCCGATGGACACAACTGTGGGGGTATTTCTGCACAGCGTGCGCACAGCGCCGAACAGTAGATCAACTTTCCCGTGACCACCCTGAGATCCACCCACCTCTCAGGAAGCACACGTGTACATGGCAAAAACAGACAAAATCCTCGTGGGATCCAAGCCAAATGTCACGCACCCTCAAAGACCAAAGGCTGGCAAACAAATGTTCCACCCGTGCTCTATAATACCCATGAATTTGATTATAGGTCTTTTGCTCTACACTCAATTTCTTGCAGCCAATGAAAGGGGCGTGGGAATGCAATCCTCCCTGATATGCACCATCGTGTATATCCACCTCAAACCCCATGAAACATCACTTGTGTGTGTTGTGGCCCATACATGTCCCATATCTTAATATCGGTACTCGTACCGGGTAAGACCGTGCATACCCACACAATGTTAACCAAATTATCCGTTGCCACGGTGACCTTCCACAAAATAGCCTACTTTTTGCACAGCGCATGGTGCACCCCCTCTATTGTGGTGCAGCAATACGACGTGACTGGGCTCGACAAAATGTGTTGCCACTTCCGGAATGCGGCAGTCCTTTCCTCTATGTGCCCCGCCCGTTGGTCACCCTGCACGCTACAGTTCCCCGTGCCCGCTCTGGGGCCAAGTGAAGGCCCGTCACCGCTGCTCGAGAGATGGCACCACACTAACCACTTGCTGGTCCAACAACCACAAGTGCAGTCCGATGGTGTCCCCCTTGTCGGATGCTGATGGACGTTTGACCGACGTCGGAGACAAAGAACCACTGTCGGAGACCAGGACTTTGAGTGTTCCACTGTTGAATGTGACTCTGGCAGAAGGCAACCACGGAAGAAGGGTCTGGCAGGTGGGCAGCCAGTGCACCCCCGGCATGCTGCACCAGCACTGCCACACATGCGTGGTGCTGTTGAACCTGCAGCGCCAAACCCGTGGCACTTGAAAGCAGCGGTTTGACCGGCTCCTCATCGTAAAACGAACAGGTCACTGGGAAGGGAGAGGGGAGGGGATCACCATGTTTTTCGGTGCTGGCCTCAGAGAAGGGCACCCCTGCATGGTGCATGTGGGACTGCCGCCAGGCAACAACGACAGCAGCACATCTGACAGCGAGTTTCACAGCATGGGACTTGACCCGGAAAAATGCGGGTTTGACGGAACTGCTCCCGTACCTTTTCAGGGCGGCAGGGGGGGGGGGGGATCAGGCAGCCGGTGTGCCTGTGGTGAGGCCTGAGGTGACCTGGAGTTCATCTCACCCGAACTTCGCAAGGGGCGAAGAACGCGGGTGGAAGTGAACGCACGCCACCTCAAGAACACACGGGGCGCACAGTCTCTAGCAATGGGACGTGTCAAGTGGAATCAGCCTCCTCTGAGGATGCCGGAGACCTCTGCACGGTTGCGCTCGTTTGAGCGGCAAGGACAGAAAAATGGGGACGGGGGGGGGGGGGGTTACAGATCAGAAGAGGAAATCTCCCAGATTCGGTTGGTTACTCCTGGACAAATGCCAGTCGACCAGCAGCTGTCCTCGGTCGCCTGCCCGGGTGACTACGAACTGCCATGAGTCAACACTCCGACCAGGGCTGTCCTTAAGACGAAAAAAAAATGCGCCGGCCTCCGGTACACTCGGACCTCCGCAGAGCACCAGCCGGCGAGTAACCGCGGTTGGTCATCGGCCAACCGGCGTCAGTCAAGCGCCGACCTCCGTCCGTTAAGTGTCAACCGCCGTCGCTTGAAAAGAAGCCTGCCACCAATACTCGCAGGCCGTCCTTCGTGGGGGAAAAAAAGGGAAATATCTCGGTCGCAAACAACAGCGCTGACTCCCACGCTGACAATGAACCATGAATCGCCGGCAGCCAACTGCCAAACTGCGGTGGTCTTGGGCTGGTGGGTTTTGAGGGCATCATCGGAGGCGGAGCACAAAGGGAGAGTGCCCTCGCCATACATCCCTCTGACCAACGACCATGCGCCATTGTGTGCGCGCCCGTCGAGAGGTCAGCCAACCTCGCGCAATGAGTAGCAGGCGCCCCTCACCACAGCAGTGGTACGAGGGTTGGCAATCGTGACACAGTGCGTCCTGAGGCTGGTGGTCCAGGCCTCATTACACGTCAAATGACGAAAGCTCCACCCGCGTGTAGTGGCAGTGGGAAAGCGCACGGCCGAGTCGGCGGATGGGCACAGACGTGACATTCAGGAGGCGCAATGGTGCCCCCACCACCAGTGGACCCCCCCCACTGAAGAACGTGCTGTGCAGACACTGTCAAACCAAATGTAGAGACAGCGACGGTGCCTGCGTACAGTGTGTGTTTTTGAGGCAGGACTCCGCGTATCTCGTCCCTTCGTGGCTCGCTGTGCTGTGATCCAGTGGTTGTGAGGTTTTCGGATGATGAAGTTTCGGCGAATGATGATGGGCGCTCCTCTACTTGTTCTGACACCTCCCAAGAGAGCTCAGGTACAAATATAGACACAACCTCGACTGTGTTTTTGCACACTCGTCTGTTAGCTCTATGACAGCATCGCCCAATGATTGTTCGTCGACAACTTGGACTGTCACCCATGGTGCAGGGCTTTCTAAGTGGAGTCCATGTGCCTCACTCTGCCTTCCCCTGGCTACCCCCCTTCCCGTGCGCCCCCTTCCAAATACGACCCGGCGGCTCTTTGGGATGAGGACTCTGTGCGCCTCTGCTCCCAGGGCCCTCCAGCTCCGGCGTGCATGTCCGGCCGGACGCGCCGCCAAAAGACGCCTCAGGCGGGTCATGGGACGCCAAAACCCCGGTATTGTGAGACCAGGCCCAACCAGAAAACGCACGGCCGCCGTGCTGCACTGTCAAAACTGCAGCCACGAAGTTCAGCCAACGGACAAAGCGGCAGAACCGCAGGGCGGCCCCTTCGGTGAAAAGTAATGAATTGTGCAAAGTTATGGGCGCCAGCCGCAGCACGTTCGGGGCCCCATACCAACTCCGATTCCAGCCTCGGGAGGTGGGGCTCAGGGCTGGGGCTTCGCCGTGGGGATTGCTGTGGGTCTCAATTGATGGCGGCTGCCGGCCAAAAGCGCTTGGAGACGGTTGGGAAAAGCAATCACACGACAGACGCTGGCGCCCCTCAGCAAAGCAAGCCCTGCGGCTCTTGAGCAAACTGGTCTAGTATTGAGAACGATACACGATAGCACTATATTAATCTCGATCCTGCAGCGCATTGCTGTTTGGCCGACATGTTTGCGAAATTGACATCCGGCGCCACATGAACATTGATTCTCATGTGGCAATTTTCCGTCCCATGTCGTGCAGTAAGGGTCGCGGTAGCTGAAGGAAGTGAGGCTGTGGTTGGCAAACCTACCCTACCCTTCCGGTGTGCGGTGACAGCAAAACGGCCGCCCACAGCCGCTTCCCTCCCCTGCATCTTGTGGGAATGATCCATGGCTGGAATGCCTAACCACCGATCAGTTCCATTCCCGGTGTGGTCAGGTCAAAGCAGGTGATCGTCGTGGCCGTACTCAAGGGCAGGTGTTGTCCTGGTGGATGGTGGGGGTCACCAGTAGCGAAAAAGCCGGTTGAGAAGGCACTTCTTTTTTTTCCCCGCAAGTCCTGCCTCTGATGGTTCACCAAATTTGATGTCAGCCATGCCACACTCCGGATGGGTCCGGATGGTTGCCATGGGTCCCGGATCTGGAGGGAGGGATCCGCATCTTATGATCTCACAGCATGACCTTGGTTCTGGGGTCACGCAGATGAGACGGAACAAAGGGGCCCAGAGCTGTGAGCCACATCTGCGGCAGGACAAGCAAACCAAGGACCAGGGCACAACCAAAAGAGGCAAATCAGTCAATCACAGACTCCAGACACTGGACTGCGGTCTCCCACCGTCTTTCCTTGCCCCCCCTCCCGTATGGTGACGCCCCCGCCCCCCCCTGCCCCATCAGCACAACAAAGCGACTTCAAGGGTACTCAGGGTTGTGTAACACAGGGCCAGTGCTGGCGAGACTTGGTTTGCCCACAGGAGCCACTGAGCGTCGATCTGGACCAAGGTCCGAGGCTTTTTTTTTACGTCCACATGGACCGCCTGACCACTGGTGGGGTCCCACTATTTCACACTTCTCACTGTGCTCTTCATACCCCCGCCAGTTGCCCCCAGTTGCCCCAGTAGCTGCGCCGTGCGCACGCGCGCCGCGTCACGTGCCCTCCCTCTGAGGCATGCATGTGTGCTGGCCCACATTGCACCGAATGCCCCCCCCCCCCCCCGGTCACTGCCTGTTCACCGACTGGACAACCGCAACACGCATTGCACAACGCGCATCAGAGGGGCCGGCAGCGCCAAGTCAGGGGCATCCACGCGGGGCTGGCCATGTGGTGTGACAGGCTCGTGCATATCCCGGTGCTGCATGTTCGGGCGCAGGCGTTTGCGCCCTCAAAGCCCGCCCCCCCCCCCCCAGTCCGACACACGCCGCGTCATTCGAAGGCAACAAGCGACTGTACACCGCCGCAAACCTGTGGCTTTGGCCCCTGCCGGTGCCCCCACGGGGCATCAGCAGTGCGCTTGGACAAGAGGCTCCCCCCCCCACATGCCCCTGCACCCTCCCCCCCCCCCCCCCCCACATGCCCCTACACCCTCCCCCCCCACGCGGGTGTCTGACAAGACTGAGTAAGAGAGATAGTACAACTTCGTAACCCCTACACACTCCTTCGGGGGGTGACATTATGGCGAGCAGTGGAGCACCACCGTCACCACAAACCCTCCTCTACTCCCACATTCGACTGCAGTAGGAACCCACTTCGGACGACCATCCGCATCCCCCGCCCCCCCCCCCCCCGATGTGCACATAGACCCCCCCGCAGAGGCCTTGACGGGACGGAAGAGGAAAGCATGACACCCCCAACGGGGTATCGCCAACTGTGCTCCGATCAGGCCACTGACCCTGTCTGCACCCCCCCCCCCCACCGGTGCACACTCCAAAGCTGCAAAGGGCGGGGGGAAGGGGCTGAGGCGTGGTGCCGGTCACAAGCTACGAAATGACACAAACGGACGGCGTGCCGAACTGGTCGTCGAAACTGAGCGCAACGTCGACGGAGGCCTCGACTTCTTGTGGGACCTGCGCAGCCAATGGCACAGGGGAGGCAAAGTACTATGGTACGTGAGAGTGGGACAGTCGCCCCTCTGCCCACAAGCGCTTCTGCCCCTTGGCGTCCCTCCCACGCCGGCATGCGTCACACACAATCCTTCCCAAGACCTTTGGAGGGTGCATGCGGGGGCTGAGGGGCTTGGTCCTGCGTGTGTGCGTGCGAAGGGGGGCTAAAGGAGTCTGGTCTTAACGCACGCGCACGTCCCTGTCAGGGCTGGCAGAGGCTTCACCTTCAGTCACTCCCAGACTGGAAGATGCACTCTACCACTGGGGACTGTGTTTGGGGTTGGGGGGAGGGGGGGGGGGGGTCTGGGACCCAAATTTTGTGTACCAAAAATGGCCCGACAAGATTTTCCCTGTTGTAAATTTCGTTCTTTCCCACTGTGGTCACTTTGGTCTGGGGGGCTCCTCCGATGGTGTGCGGCCATTCTAATACTTCCCTGGTGTTGGAGGGGGGGGGGGGGGGGCGGGATTCACCAGAGGTAGCCCTTGCCGACCGCAACAAGAAAATGCAAAGGGCTGATTGATGCAGCCAGCTCACAGCCCCAGTCAACTGCACCCTGGCCTCCTCTGCGTGGCATTCCTCTCGATAATTCAGCCCAACAGCAATTTCCCGGCAGCACAATGTTGAGCACTGACCACCCCAACGTGTGTCTGCGCACAGCCCTCAGGAATGGCAAAACTGGCCTTGGCAGCCCGTGCAAGCGCACCTGTGCCAAGAGCTCTTGAGCTGAATCGGATAAATTGTTCTCACTGAGGTTCAGTACATAAACCCCGAGGGACGGGCACGCCTGCAGAGACACAGAGGGACGGGCATGTTTCGCGGTACAGCGCGTGGGTTGTCCGCCTGCATGCATGTTCCCCGGGCCTGGAGGGAAAGGGTTCGGTGCGTGAATAGGGGGAGGGTGGGGGGGGGGGGGGGTCTCTGAGGCTCAGGGGGTTGCGTCCAAAAAATGGCCCGAAACCAATCCATTCATCGGGCCTTCAGAAATGTGGCATCTTAGAGGGCCATGCATTGCGCATACTCCTGCACCAGCACTCACAGGGGCGGGGGCTGCAGACTTCATGCGCCATCGCAACAAACGGATGGCTCAGGACATCAAAAGGCGTGGTGCCCTGCACTACACTGCCGACACCCCCTGAATGTTGCCAGGGGTACGTTTCGTCACCTTCCGTAGAGATGGACATTTCCCATGAAATCCCCCCCTCTGCATGTGTTTTGGGGGGTAACCCCCAATTAAGGTGAGCCAAGCGAAAATGGAGGTGGAACCCTTGATAGACTTCCCCTGTTTAACACCGCCGACCCCCCGGAGCCACTGGACTGCGCCCACTGTTTGTGTTCGGGGGGCTGGACCTCCCGGTGGCCCTCTTGCGCACCGCTCCCTCGAAGCACGCTCGGGACCCGTGAGGCACACGTGCTGCGGATGCGCTGGGGCGCAACACATACCCTGCACACATCCACGAGGCGGTGGGCCCCTTCATCCTGCACCTTGTTGCGCCGCAGGTCCAGCCCCAAGTGCACAAGGCTTTTGCTCTCTTTGAGGTGGCTGAGCCCCGCAGCCCTGCGGCAATCAACGGGGCAACGGTGGGGCATGTGCCAAAGCCTTCAAGTGTGACAGTACGTCCACACAGACCAGGGGCCAGTGGGCACAGCACAAAAAGGGACAGATCAGCGCCGGCACAGTACAGAGGGGGCACAGTGCAGAGGGCGGCGGGGGGGGGGGGGGGGGGGGCAGGGGTTCCACAAATGTACTGGGGGAAGCCGGATTGCGGTAAAAATGTTGCAGTTCAAACCAGAATCCAAATTCTTCTCAAAAAATAAGAATAAGCATCAACAACGGGGGAGGGGCTGTTCGGTGTTCGGTGTTCAGTTCCGCACCTCAAACCGGGCGTGGGCAGGGGGGGCTCTGGCCCACCACGTCAGCCTTCCCCGTTGGAATAAATGCATCCAGAGCATTCATTGACGAAAAATCGATCCAAATAATCAATCTAAATACAGCGACAAGATCTCGGAAGAAGATAATCAAAACAGTTTCTTGCATTAAACTTTTCCGTGAATCATAATACCCGACAGCTATGCTTTGTAGGCTTTGTTCCGTGGGTACTGCATCCCGCACTCCGTGCCCTGCCGAGGGTGCTGAACGGCACAGACACAGGTACGTGCCTCCGAGCACATCGAGTCCTGAAAGCTCCTTGGCTTTGTTGAAGGAGGCAGTCTTCCGGAGGCGCCGGCCAGACTGTCTTTTTGTAACCATCTGAATAGGGGGTAGCTGTACGCAGATGTGTGGTTTTTTAGCTGATGATAAGTGCCCTCGTCAGGCGCTTGATGTGGCAGCTACTTCTCACTGCACACACCCGTCCATAGCCAGCAGGGGTAGTCATACGCAGCCATGCACCCGTCGTAGCCGGACACACACGGCTGCAGGGCGCATCAGCTTCAAGGATCCTGGCGACTACACCTTCTTTCAACCCTAAGAACTGTTTGTGTGGGATCACAGGGTGAAGCTTCACAGAACTCGATCCCGGGAGCACAACAAAGGCCAGGTGATGCATGTCAACAGCGACTATGGGCCCGCGAATATCATTCCACTGCATCGTTCCTGGGAAGGATTGGCTGAATAGTGCGGGGAGCGCCATGTGGTTTTTTCCAGATACCAACGCGCCGTATGATCTTTGGTGGTCGGCATCTGATCCACAGCCGCCCTGCCGGAACAATGTGTTGCCGGGGAGACATTGTGTCTTTTCTTGCGTCCACCGCACCACAGGGCAGAGGGATGGATCACGGGGCATACCCGGAATCCCCGATGATATTCTCCTCCAGAAGAATCACCAAATGCTGCAGTTTGGGCGCCTGCTGGAACCGGGCGAATGCCGCCGCCCCCGAATTCCCAATGAAGCAGTCCTTGAGGTTGAGCTGCAGGTGCTCCAGGGACTCACCGGCAGCAAGTCCTGCCAGAGCCGTGGCCCCACTACAAAACGGCGCGGGGCAGGAACGTGCAGACCGAGGACAGTGGGGGGGGGGGGGGGGCTTGCGGGTGTGAGGGCGGAACGGGGCATCGAAGGGTCTGTGCCAGACCTTGGGATTGTGGATGGTGTGAGATGCAGGTCGGGCGCAGTGGTGCAGTGGGACTGTGATGTGTCGTGCATGGGCGGGGGTTGGCAGAGCCCTTTCATTTGTGGTCAGGGGCGCTATGAGGGTGTTTAGAGGGGGGGGGGGGGGTAGCAGACCCTGCAGTCATCACTCTGCCCCAGGCCCGGCCCCGGGCACGGGTCTCTCTCCCGTCCTGCCCTCCCTCCCTCTCTCGCTCCCTCCTCTTGCCCTGCACACAGTGCCCATCGTGTTGTTGTCGGAGCGTCTTCGCCCGGCCCCCGGTGGGCCCCAGTAACTCTTATGCGCGGAATTGCATTCGCCCCGGTCCTTACCGTTGGCAACCCTCCCTTTCTTCGGATACACAAACCCCTCCCCCGGCGTCCGCAGGTCGAGGCCAAAGCCTACAAACCGGTCCCCTGCATGGCAACGACCGTGTCGTGCGGATGAGTGTCGCAACGCGGACGTTTAGGGGAATGCGGGCCGCAGGGGCCGTGTCGATGCGGGTGGCTCCCCCGCTGAGTTCCATGTGCCACCGCCGCGGGCATCACTGAGTGGCACGTGGTGTGGGGCCGATGGGCTGGCGAACCTCGCAGTCCCTGTGCCTGACACTAATGGCATGTGCCGTTGGGGCCCACACGCTCCTGCGCTGCACTGGGACAGCGGGGGTGCCGTGGGCGCGGGGGCATCACACGCACCTGTCCCCAATTTGGCAGTAGGCCAGGCTCAAGTGGAAAGAGGTCAAGGTCTTGCACTGCCGGAAGTTGGAGAGGGCTGTGGCGCCGGACTCCATAATGCCCGTGCCCTCCAGAGACAGATTCAGACTCGTCAGCGCAGGGGCCCAGCGCAGTTTGCTCAGGGCGGCGGCACCGTCGTCCATAACATCTGCACGAGGAGCAGGAGCACTGCCATTGGGGGGGGGGGAGTGGGGCAGCGCGGGGCACAGGGGGGGGGGGGGGGGCAGGGCACGGGGCCATGAAACGGTCTCCAAGACCGCGACGAGCCCCAAAACGAATGCCACATGGCAACGCACACGACACATGCATCATGCTTTTGTGCCTCGTTGATACCCTACAACGCAGAGGAGGCACAATTGGGGGGGGCAGCTGCTTTGAAGTGAAAATACACTCTTCAGGCACCCCCCCTCTGGCTGCCGCATCAGATCGGGGCTGGAATCAGGGGTGACAAAACTGCTGCACAAGTGTGCGGCTGTCCCAATGAGGGGGGCAACCGAGTGGGACGCGTCACAGCGCGTGTGGATTCGGCCCGAAGACGTGCGGCTTTCGTAGACCCACAAGGGGCAGGGCAGTCCGAACCGGAAGCAGACCACTCTTCCGCTGCGCTCGGCAGAACATGTAGCACTCGACTGCGGCTGGCCACTGCCGGCGGATGACCGGAGACACGCGGAGCACGCAACGTCCTGCGCCTGCTACACACACGCCCCGCTCGAGTAGAGTCGCGTGCCATGTTCTCGTCAGAGGAAGAAGCTGCGGTCGGTTCTCATGGGGAACATGGAAGGCAAGGGCAGGCAAGCAAAAGGGGCGATGGCCCATGATCACCCTCAAGCAGCCGTGGCGCTTCAGCAGTGTGCTGCTGTCGCGTGCTTGGGCATGGCGACGAACGACGCGAGTGCATGCCGCAGTGCGGACGTGGCAGGCATACCCACGTTGGAGTTCAAATTGAGTTCTAGTCGCTTCAGGAACATGCACCCGTGCAGGTCCGCTGTAGAGACAGAGAACGGGGAGTGATTAACGACGCTGGGGATACGAGCCCCTGCTGCGCATCGCACCAGGCGACTTGAAAGGCCTGGGCCATTGGGAAGGCGTGGGAATGGAACAGACTGTTTGCCTGTGTGAGACTCAAAAACCCTCAACGACGAGGACGAGGACGAGGATCCGCAGCGCGGCCGCCGGCCGTGTACTCTCTGCCTCGCACATACTCTGCAGACTGGTGCAGGCTTGAGAAAAGAAAACCCCAAGCAACCCTCCGGATGACTCCCCCCTGGGTACCCGACTGTAAAAAGTCCCGCTCTTGAGCGTTGGAAGGCATGCGTGGAGCTTTGAGCGCAGATGTGTTCAGACTTGCCCGACAACGTCCTGTTCGGTATCAAACCACGCCCATCACAACGCCCATCACTCTAATCAAATACTGCCACCAACGGTCATTTACCCAACCGTTCGAGGTTACAGTGGGTACTGCCCTGTACGTAATCAAGACAGTTTCAGATTGCAATACCATGGACACAAAATGATATGGAAAACGCAACAAGAACTTCAGTACAGTGCTAATGGTTGTCGCACCCTAATCAAGCAAGGTCAGAGGGCTCGAAAGCGCTGTCAAGGGGGATATCAGTGGGAGGCGGCTAGGAGTGTCCTCCTCCCAAATTCTACATATGCCTAAAACAGTTTACATTAATGCAACTCCCCGAGGGCGCAGTGGACAAACAGGTTTGGAACATCAGTCTTGTCTCATCATATCAGTGCTTCTGATAAGAACACGTCAACAGCCTTGCATATTCCTCAGAGCATCTACATCGAGTATTTCCACAAAATCAAAAGCAACGGGTATGATTGTAGGCATAGTGCGTGTGGGGCCTTTACAGCTGTGCTGGACCAAATAGGACTAAATCGTGTGTAGGACCAAAGTGGACCAACTCGCTGGGTGCGCTGAGAACCACAGGCCTCTGTTCTGATACAGCACAAGCATGCCATGCATGAACACAGTAATACCTAACGCGGCGGCACCAGAGCTGTCAATCTGATTGTCCCTGAGGTCCAAAGACAGCACGGTCAGATTAGCCATGCTGCTCAGCTGAGCGAGGGCGGCAGCACCTGCACTGCTGATCTCTGGAAGCAAAAGCACAAGCAGCAGGAAGCGTCGAGGAAGGATGAGGATCACAGAACCCACGCTGCCATGGTGGCCCCAAAAAACGATGCATTGTGGATTGATCCCGCTGGAAGGTAGGGGCCAAGCAACCTTCTGGTGTGTGGTGTCTGTGTGTGTGTCTGTGTCTGTGTCTGTGTGTGTGTCTTGGTATTGTTGGGGAAACCATATTAAGGAGGGCAGGTGCCTATCAAGGTCCTGGACGTGAATGCAAAACGGAAGGGAGGGGGGTTAGCGGGTGAACCCAGATTAAGGAGGGCACTAGGCTTTTAGGGTCCAGCCTTGGGCAGAGGGGGGTGGTCCGGGTTGGGATTGGAGATCCAAGTGCCGTGCATGCTGAAGGCCAGTTGAGTGGCCTGCCACGGGGGCAGGGGTGGGGGAAGGTCAGGAGAGGGGGGCGTTTTGACGGGGGTAGGCCCCAAAAATCACCCCCGAAATAGCCCTATGCTTCTAGCGTCACCGCTCTGCCGATACATTGTGCCTCGGTTCCACGACCCAATCACCTTCCCATCCCCCACTCCTTTCCTGTGTCATGCTCAAGCCAAAGGCCAGCATTGTGTCCTCGGCTCGAGGACATGGGGATCCACCACAAACCCATTTTCAGGGGACCGCTTCTTCAGAGGCACCAGAGCCGCGAGCGGGGTAAGGGGGGCAGGGGTAAGTGGCCCAGGACCAACACTGCCGAATGGCGATCAGCAGTGGACAACAGGCAATGAGGGTTGTGATGGTAGGCACAACCTCGGCCTTGGTGAAATACCTGCCCAACCCGTGGCCCCCTCGTGGTGCCAGGCCTTTGGCAGAGGGCATTGTGCCCGCAAGAGCGACCGGCCCACCAGACCTGAACACCATAGCTCAGTGGAAAGGTGGGGGGATACGGAGGGGACATGGGAGTGGGGCAGCTTGTGCTACCCCTCCCTCGGGAGTGACAATCAGCCCTGCCAACCACTTCTGTCTGCCCCCCACAGCCCTCCAACCAATGTGCAACTGCCAGAAATGGCCTCCCCGCCCCATGTTAGTCCTCGGCCCGGCGTAGTGAACTGTACATGGGCGCGGCGGACATCCGGCCACAGGAGTCGGCCAGGCATACGGCTGCGCATTCCGCGAACCAAGTTGGGGGCAGCCCAGGGTACGGGGGGGGGGGGGGGGGGCAGAGCTTCATTTAAGGGAAGGGGGGATCCAAGGGGGATGGGTGGGTGGGTCCTGACCCTCCATCCCCCCACCCCACAGGCCCTGAGTTTTCGTCGGCGCCAAAGACGCCGAAGAAAACTTTTAAATGGACCTGCGCCGAAGGCGCCGAAGATAGGAGACAATTTTTTTGTCGGCCGAAAGATCCATAAAACATTCCCCCAAATACTTGGGGGGGGGGGGTCCCAGTCCCAGTGGTGCTGAGTTGTTTAGTGAAGATCTGGGGTGGGGGAATGAAACATGACATACCCTGTTTTCAAACGCACCCATGGGCCCCACGGGGTTCACCCACCCACGGCCTACCCCCACAGGGGGAGGGCGGGGGTGGGTTGGGGGATCATTTCTCAAGGAAACCACACCACGCCCGCCCGCCCACCCACCCCAAAACAACCCACTCACCCCCTCCCTCAGGGTTCCACAGCACTGAGAAGAGGTCTGCCCGAGTGACGTGGTGCGCCCCACCAGCGCCGTGACTGCCACAGGAGACCGCAAGAGGCGGCATGCTGCAGGTCTGTGCGATGGCGTTGGGGTGAGCTTCGGGCCTCAGGCCCTGCGCGCACACCTGCCATTCCCAGTTGCAGATTCAGGTCCGTAATGGAGGTCGACTTGCGGAGCTGCGCCAGCGCTGCAGCACCCCCATCCACAACGCGGTTGGAGTCCAGCGCCAAGGAGAGCCTGGGCGCAACAAACGGATGCAAACCCAGGCACACACCCCACGCAACAGAGTACAGCCTTGGCTCAATGGTCAGTCAGGACTGAATACTGCCTCAATGTGATGATCAAAATCATCTGCAGCATAGAGAACATGGGGTGGCTGAACCCCCCCCAATCCCCCCCCAAATCGGCGAAGAAATCCCAACAAATCAGCGGAACAAATCGGCGGACCAATTTTTCAGCAAAACAGGTCCCCAGTGCCCTGGATCTCAGCCCCAGGCCCCAAACACACCTTCCTTTCGGTTGCTCTGTAGTTGGGATCATGTGGAAACCCAAAATATCTCTCAATTTCCAGAAAAAAATTTCATCTCTCGGTCTGTACATGGTCCCTGAGGACATGTATGTCAGTGTCAGCTCGTGGTCCAGTGGTATATGCCCTGGTCTAAAAATTATTTTGCGGTGGTTCAGAAGCCAGCAGCCCCAACAAGTCAGCAGAACGAAACGGCCAAATCACAGAAACCCCACAAATTGGTTCAATTCCAGGACCCATTGTTTTTTGCACTTTTTGTCACTTGTCCTGAGGAGAAAAATGGTTTTCACTGCACAAACAAAGCTTGCTGGAAGAAGATGAATGCACACAGGCTTCCCATTCCCATCTGACTGTGTGCTGGGTGCAGCCGTGTGCAGCAGACCCTGTGGCTCTGATCTGCAACCAAAGCTGTCCTGCAGTAGTCAATCTGATGGGACCCTGTGGCAGACCCTGTGGCAGCAGTAGAAGAATCTGCAACAGACGCTGAAGGCTCCACAACCCCAGATTCCACTGACTCTGTGGCCAAAGACGTGGCTGCACCAGACACAACTAGAGGACCCGAAGGCACCTGCAGCCCAGAATCCACTGATTGGGGGGCTGACGATGACATGCTTGAAGAATGGCAGCTGAAGAACGCACCGGGGCGTGCAGAGCGAACACACAAGTCACAAACTGCCCCCTGACCAGCATCAGGGTACTGTCCCGCAGAAAAATTTGATCCTCGGGGGACAATGAATCCCAGGGGACCGCAGGTGCGTCTTTTTGTTGGCAGCAAAAACACTTCATGGTGCCAATCTGAACAACCAATATAGAAAGAAAAGGTATTATCCAGTGTCTAAAAGTAAATGAGCACATCTTAGAGTGACGCCTCCAAATCAGGTGTCCTAGAATCCCAGAGGCCGCAACAAGTCGGCAGAACGGATCGGCCAAATCACAGAAACCCAACAAATTGGCAGAACAAATTGGCGAAGTCGGCCGAATTCGGCCGCCGATTTGGGGGGGGGGGATTGCAGAATGGGGAGCCTGGCCACGATGAGTTCATTGAAGGGGTCCGAAATCCTAGTGATTTCAGGTACAAAAACTTCCGGGGGGGCGACCCATCCGCTCGACCCCCCCCCTGCAACGGGTGGGGCGGAAAACTCACTGAGCAATGGCCTGATTAGGAAAATGTTGTCAGAGCACTGCCCATCGTTTTTTTGTTCGGGAGGAAATCCGTCTCAGCGAACCCCCTGCAAATCGTCGCACTGTGGGGACATTAGCGGCGAGGCACCACCGCTTGTTTTGGCGCCCTGGGCACCGAAACCAACCAGCAGCAGCAGAACCAGAAATGCGTGACAGGCAGGAGATGTGTGGAGACAGGCCATGTGGATGCTGTGGATGACTGCACAGCAGTGCACTATGGGGACCCAAGGGTCTGTGCTGGGCCTTGGCCACAGATTTGCCAAATGGGCGGGTCAATGATGAAAATGGCCCAATGTTTTCGCCAAATGTGCCCCTTGGTGGACCTTCGGTCGCTTTGGGTGAAGTATGACTGTCTGAGACACAGCCGGCAATGCCCCTCGGCTGGCAATTCCTTGGAGGGGACTGAGCGTGGGTGTGCGGTGCAGCGAGGAGGACATCAGCCATGTGATTTGGGTTGGCACGGCTGATCGTTCGCTATTGAACCTTCTGCACTGGTGACCCTTCAAGCAGCTTCGTTTCTGCGGGTGGGTGGATGGGTGGGGGCAACGCCATGGAGGAGAACAACCAAAGCCGCTGTGAACGCAAATGGCACAAAAGAGCTGTTGCATGCGCAGACGGTATCAGTGACTGAACGACCTCTATTGGGACCGGAGGGTCCTCAAAGCGGACCCCCTGGTCCCACAGCTGTGCACCAGGAGCTTTTGGAACCCCTTCAATCAAGGGAACACACCGGCGTGTGGGGAGGGTAACCCACAAGGGCATAAGAGGGAGACACCAGTACCACGACAACTACCAGCACATCCTCAGGTCAGGCCAGATGTGTGCGGCCCCCTCCCCTCTCTTGAGTGGCCCCAGGAGGGTACCAGGCACAAAACACAATGCGCCACAGAGATGTGCCTCTGACAGAGGGCTCCTGATTGTATTTGCCCTGATGGACCCCCCGTGGCCTCCCAGGGAACCCGAAGCTCTTAGTGGACAGCTTTGAGAAGGACAGCGTCAGTCGTCCGGAGGCCCACACTGTTGGTCTGCCCGCGGCTGCCGATACAAGTCCAGATCGACGTTGGGCGGGGCAATTGAGCTGTGCAGAGGGGGGAGCAGCCCACCATGCCCCCCTCAAATATGTCTGTGTCACTATGAGGGCCAAACACGTGGATCACAGTAGTGAACAGCGAAAATGGAATGCATGTGGGAGGAGAGGGGGCTGTAGTATGAAGGAGAAAGAGTACCCACTCCCCGGTCCCCGTACAGCGCCCCCGTGCCGGCCCGGCAGAGGGGCATTCTGTTCCGGGGGGCACTAGTTGCTCTGAGGACCAAGCAGCCGGACGCCCCAGGGGTTCCACTGTAGAAAAGTGCGGTCAGGCTCAGCGCTGGTCTGCTGCACCCAACGGTGTCATCTCACAGCCCCCTTCCCAGGCCACCCCCACCCCCACATCCCCCCAACGTAGAAACAGTGGGGGGGGGGGGGGGCTATTCCCCATGCCACCGCCACGGCGGGCTCAGAGGGACTGTCCCGCGGCCTCACACCTTTGGAGGTTGGGTGAGTTGCCGAACTGCGCCAGCGCAGCCGCCCCGGCGCTGTCGATGTCGTTCTTCTTCAGGCCCAGCACCATGTCTTTGAGGTTCGGGGCCTTGGACAGCTCCGCCAGCGTGGCCGCCCCGGTGTCCCCGATGAAATTCTCGTTCATCTGCACCTCCAGCGACGAAAGGGTTTCGGAGGAGTGGAAGACCCAGAACTCGGCGGCGCCTGAAGTGCAAGGGGCATCACTGCACGGCGTGTGGTGCTGGGGGGATCCTCTGACCACCCACGAAGTAGACACAGGAAGTGGAAGAAAAGACGTTTGCGCGCGCGGGGGGTCGTTGGAACCCGTTGTCCAGACCCCCGAAGGAATTCTGGGCTATGGCACGTGTGCACAGGCGGCGATCAGCACAAAGCGCAAAGGAAAATGGGCTCGTCAGTGGTCTACAAGACCATAGGTACCTTTCTGTCACAGAAGATGGGCCACAAAGCCCTCCCGCCTCACGTGACGGGGGACCCCCGCCGGGCCAACGAGGGAGGTTTGTGGCTGAGATGCCCCACACATATGGCTCAAAAGGAGAGCCCCTTTCCCAACCCCCCCTCCTCCTTCGGCTCAAACGACAACCCCCCCGCGCAAACGTTCCTTCGCCCTCCCCGGGTCATGCAGACGGCATTTGCAGGCGGAACAACAACAGGCACACAGCGCACACCACAATGCCCCACGGGGCACAGGGCACAGAGACCACCACAGCACCCCAGATGACACACGAGCACTCCCCCCCCCCCCCCCCGCACTTGCGAGTGCCCAAAGGTGGGGGCAGGAGCACCGCATGTATCATGGCCGCAGCCAACGGGGCCAAAAGGGGTTGCGGAGGCCCGTGACGCTGGGTCGGAATCCACGGCCCCACAGCCCGGGTTTTGTTGGGGTGTTCTTTGGCAGTTGGCGCCTTTTGAAGTCCTGCGGAACTGTCAGCAAAACCGTACACTTCCCCACAGCCCCCGGGTGCAAGGCCTGCTTTAGCTACGGGGGGGAGGGGGGGGGGGTGGGGGCTGAAATAACTTTTTTCGGGCAGGCACTGCTTTTCGTCCTACCTCTACGCCAGGGGGGGGGGGATCAAGCCCAGAAGGCAGGCACCCACTCACCACCACCACAAATGTCCACGGTAACTACCCAATACCCAACCATACGCAATGCAACCAGTCCAGATACCAGTATAATAAGGTGCAAGCACCTGGAATTCAAGCAACGACATCTCAACATCAGCCATTTAAGGCCATAGTATTGACCACTCAACTACCTTCAACATCTGCCAATTCAGTTTCCAGGTGACTCATGCTCTGTCCTGTATGTTAAAAATAAAATCCCTGGTGGCCTAACCCCTTCCCCAGGGGGGTGGCAAAGGCGCCCACAATTTCAAAAAATGAAGGCAGACACCCCTCCCCTGGGGTGGGGCATCCAGGCCACTAAAAAAAGGCTTGCCCGGGCAGGTACATGGCCAAAGACCCGCCTGGAATTGGACTTGGTTCGGCGCGTGGGCAGCCGTACACCCAGCCGACTGAGTCCGGTTCAGTACGACGGGCCCTGCAGGCAACGTGAGGGCGCCGGACCCCCCCACCCCACCCACCCACATCAGAAAACGTCCCCGGGAAAAATGGAAAAAAAAATCAAAATTGGAGGTTGATTTTAGGTACACAAGCTTGTTGGGGGCCTCAGACCCATCCCCCTGCCCCCTGCCCCCTGCCCCCTGGGGGTGGGGTGGGAAGTTCACTAAGCAAAGGCCTGGTCTGGCAGTGCCATGGGCCCTTCTTACGCATGAGCACCGTACCCGTGTCTGAGATCCAGTTGTTATCGAATTGAAACACGATGTTCTCCAGCCGGAGGTTCCTCAGGCTGCACACTGCCTGGACCTGCTGGTCACAGAGCCCTTGATTGTTGACCTCCAAATGCAGGGAGCGCAAGAGCTTCCCCTGGGACAGCTCAGCCATCAAGGACCACACGGCGCGGCCCTGTGCAGCAAAATGAAATCAGCTGGGCAGGAACAGGGTCCAGGCTGACGCCAGATCCCTCGGCTCTCCCCTTTTACAATGAAAAACGACGTTTCCTAGCCCAGGGCGCCTCTGCACAACAAGCGTCATATATGTGCGTAGGCCCTGAACAGCCCCCCCACTGATCACCAAATGCTCCACATCCTACGCCAAGTACCTTTGTTTCGTGTGTGAGAGTGGGATAATGGCCTTTGGCGACCCAAGGAAGAAGATCTGTTCCCATGTGGAGTGCTTAGGTGTTACCCATACAGAGCCAGCCCCCCAACATTTAGGGGGAACCCTTGCACTGCGCGCTACTTTTAGACTAGATTCCCCTCTGAAGAACCCCCATACCGACCCCTTCCAAACACCCTCAAAATTAGGCCACCCTAGCTACCCAAATGCCCCTAAATTCAAGTCACTCAAACTACCCTAGCTCAAGACAAATGCAAGCTACCTTCCCTTTATATAAGACATCATGCAAAATGCGGAAAGCCACGCACATATCCTCTTTTTTGTTCAATTGAAAGCTCACTCCCCCTACCAGCTAGTCCCAAAGCCGCGTATGTGTCCACCTCATCCTCAAGTGGACCGGGGGGCAAAGTTTCTTGCAGGAGGGAGGGAATCCACGTCAACCTCTGTTTTCAACTTGTGGTACAACCACGCTTCCTCATTAGCAGGGATGCGGCCTCACATAGGGCATTCGACTGCGGTCAGGCAAAATCCGGGCAGCCCGTCACGTCAACTCGAGGGGCGACGCCAAAGCGTGAGAGTCCATCACCCCAACTCAAGGGCCCACACCAAAGTGTGGGAGTCCATGGTGAAGATGAGCCAAAAAAAATGTGAAAAGGGGTGGAAATGGGTGAAAGTGGGTGAAAATACAAAAATGCCATATCCCCCATGTGGAAGAAGCATCAAAACCTATGCTAGGGGCAACAATGATGCCCCTAGTGTCACAAAGTATGGGTCTCCAGTACGGCGAGACGCCCAAATAGTTGCACTGCGCCCGCACTGCGCGCGCATTGTGCTAAGACCTCAGCCCAAAGGTGGAATATTCCAGATTGCCATGAAATTCTGACCATTTTGAATACACACAAGCAGGGGCAGTGAAATGCAGGGGTGGTTCTCAGAAATCAGATAACATAATGAAAACTACCCCCACACCAAAATTTACAAATGGGGGGGGGGGGGGGTAGGAAGGGGGCACAAGGGGTTTTTTTGTTGCACAGGGGTATATTTAGGCGCAACCATTTTCACAACTGCAACCGTCTGAATGCCTTGCGGCCACTGGTGTGCACAATACCATCGAGGGTTATGTACGATGCATGTGCCATATCTGCTGTGGCCAATGCAACAGTCATGGAATCCATGGCCATAGCAATGGGCCCCTCATGTGTTGGTGACCAGAGTATGCTCTGCATATCTATCACCTGGCCGGAGCGCAAAAGCTGGTACTCAGACCATACTCCCTCCCACCAGGGAGGAAAGGGTAGTTTCATTGTAGAAGGGTGGACATACGAGGAAAAATCAGAGCAGAGCTCTGTGTGTGAGATTTGTGATGATCACAGCAAAGAGAAGAGGCGTCTGGAATTTCAGAGCAGTGCTGGACGTTGTGGCGTCTGACCAGGAAGCTGTACTAGCTGAAGAATGCACGTCTGAAATGGTGGGTGAAGAGTGCACCCACCTAGTCTCTGGTAGTCTCTGGTAGGTGACATGACCAAAGAGCCACACAAATGGGTGTACACAGGGGAGGCAAAGCTGAGCGCCGTAGCAAACATGGACGCGTCTATGAAGTCTGAGGATCGTGGTCTTTTAAGTGGAGGTGCACAAAAATCCCCATGCTCATAAATCTTATTTGGCATGTGGTAAAGCGCTTTAGGAAACACTAGGCTTGAAATACGGCCGATGTCATCCAAACAGTCTGCTTCGTTGTTGCCCAAAATGTCAGACTGCAGCAGCACCGTGATCCTTTGCAGCTCTCTATCTGTAGAATGTTGTAGCTGAAGGATCTGGAGCCACCCTGAATTTCCCAGCACTTGGTGGCCCCTTTGGCCCCAAGGTAAACATGTTGTGAATCTGTGCAGAAGGCAATCTTCCCGGTGGCGGAGAGCTGCAAGGCTTTGATGGCTGCTTGTAGTTCTGCAGAATTATTGGTCTGTCAAAAATGAACTGGCAAAAGGCTGAAAGCCACACTCCAGGCTGGGAGTAGATACCATTCCCTGGTGCGCATCCTGTGCCATCAACATGCTCCAAGGAGCCATCAGTGGAATCCTCACCGAGTAGGCATTTGACGATCTCGTCTAGCTCCTCAGCGTGCACCAGTTAGCGCTGCTGTTGTGCCGCATTTTTTGCTGCTGTTTGCTGGGTGGGCGAGAGGCTGGGTGCTGCAGTGTGCCCTTCACTAGAGGGGCAAGGGCGCCAATTAATAGTGAAAGATCGTTGCTTGCAATGGATAGGTATTGGCTGGTCGAGGAGTAATACGTCAAAGTGGAAATTCACTTTTGCAGGTATCTGCCCCACCTGTCCTGATACCCATTGACATACTTTTTCTTGTTCCTCAGGTACCAGTTAGCATAAAATCGCTGACCAGGAGAGCAGCCCAGCCGGGCACTGCAAGGACTGAACATGTTATTCTGTGATTGAAGCTGGTGCCGTGTCCTCGGCAGATGCTGAGGGAAAGCACTTGTTGATAGTGCCAAATGCCACTTTCAGAGACTTACATTCGGTGATAGCAGTTCCATGATGGTATCCTGTTGGGGGGGGGGGGGGGGGAACTGACCGGTGGTGTGCACCATCATGAGGGAAGGCAGCATCAACAGCACATATGGTTTGCTGCCTGCTGCATCCCAAATTCACGAGGTATGAAGCAATTTTGACCCCTCCCCAGCCCCTAACTACAGAATCCCTACAGTTTTGGGGTCCCCAAAATGGGGAGGAATCAAAAGTGGCAACATAACCCGTACCACCCCAGGTCTCCAAGATGGGGAGGAATCAGAAGTGGCTACATAACCACTGATGTCTTGGGGTCCCCAAAGAGCGGAGACAACAGAATGGCTGCACCACCCCTGCCGTCTTGGGGTCCCTTGAATGGGGATCAAAAAGATTGTCACCACAGACATCGTTTACAAAAGTGGGGGGGTGTAGCATCTCAAATGCCCTCGAAACCCCTTGACGGAGCAGTTTCTTTGGGGGGGGGTTGATTGCAAGTCTGGGCACGTGTTTGGGGCAAGCAGCAGTGGTGAAATGAAAGGAGGACACTGCAGCTGCCCCAAAGGCCTGGACGAACCCTGGGAGCCTTCTCTACTTCTGTTTTCTCCCACAAGAACTGGTACGTGAGGGGGGTATTGAGAACTTGGATATTGTGAGGGGGTTTGCACCCATCCGACCCAGAAATCGGCACCCACTACCCCAAGCCTCATGCATGACGGCACGATGCAGGTCGTTTCCATAACGGCTATGGGCATTTTGAATCTGATAAGTGCCTAACCATGCGTACTACCTGCGACCGAATGTCTAAAACCATTTGAAAGCCAAAAAGGATCTCTTGGTGTGTGCCAAAACACGCGAGGAGATGGATTATCAAGGTTGTCCAAACGGGAAAATGACCCCACTTGCCAGTAATTTCCTATGTTTTTGTCCTGCCATCTGCTGTGGGCATTCCATCCCCTGCCTCACCTCAGTACATTTCTCAAGCCCTTGCTTTCGCTTGGCCTTACGCTTGCCTTCTTGACCTGTACAGTATTCATGTGCTGTGCATCCTTGGGCTGCACTGTCTCCTAGGTGGCTGTATGTTTGGGAAATCACTGTGGCTACGTGTTTTGGACAGTACTGTAGCTACGTGTTCTTGATATCACTGTGGCTATTCAACCCCAACCATTGCTTCCATAATCCGTCCCGTGTTGGGCCCCCAAATCATGCGAGAAAACATCGCTAAGTGACCCATCATACATCGAGACCCCCAGCACAGGGACAAGACATGGTTGCATACCGTTTGCTGCATCGGGAGTCCTAAACCCGGGAGAAAGCATGTCTACACAACGCTGGCCATATGGCTCTTCAGCGGAGTGGTGGTCGTATCACCCGTCACCCAGTGTTGTATTGGGGGCCGAAACAATGCGCAGGGATCTGGCTACGTGACCCGTGGGCTAGGGAGCTGCCCAAAGCAAAGAAATGACTTAGCGAGATAAACCCTACCGTCTCAAAATCGAGAGGGCTACTTAAGCCCTGGTGTATGGAGGCCCTCAGCACTGCTGAACAATCCATATCCCAGCCACACGCATCACTCAGTAACGCCCACCCACGTGCGCTATCTGACTCAATAGCAGTTAGCCCTCCCAAATCACAACTCAGTGCCTGGACACGGGTTGCAAGTCTGCTGAGGTCAAAGCCGTTCAAGAGGGGACCGTTTCTGGTCCAACGGTGTCATTGTCTCAGGCATTCAGGCATGAAGGAGGCACAAACCTTGAGAGACAATTCGCTGACGAAACGTGCGTAGCGCCCCTTCGTGGTCTTGCAGTCATCCTTATTGAGGTTGAGCCGCAGGTTGCCCCAGTGCTCCTTGCCCTGGAACACGCTCAACCAGCCCTTGGACGCAGCCCCAGCGTGTGCGCGGTCAGACAAGGGCAGGAACTGAAACACCGCCACCAGGACATCGCGAGTCACGATGCCCTTCCCAAAGCCCTGGATCATCTCCCGACGCCGCAGTCTTGTTGGGACTTTGGAAGCGGTCATCGTGGTGCGAGCGGGGCAGCAGCAGCCATAAGAATCATCGGGGCATCATGGTCCTGTAGCAGAGGGGCCCTGGGATGCTGCAGGCAAACACAGGGGGGGGGGCAAAGACGACGACAACTGGAAGCAGCTACAGGGGGGGTAGGGACCCCTCAATCTGAGACGCAAGTAGAAGCGGGCTCTTGGGTACAGGAGGGGAGAAAAATACGCGCCAAGTCAAAGTTATGGTGGTAAATTTCGCTGTGGGAAATTTCCCGGAGCCCCCTGGTTGAGTGTATGACCACCCGCCAGAGTCCACAGTGTGTACCGCTAGTGTGCAAGAAATTCACAGAGAACCCTGAATTTCGCGTGGGAAATTTCGCGGTCAATTTGAAACGCCAAATTTCCCACGCGAAATTAAAATGCCACGAAAATTCGCCCCCCCCTGTAGTGGTGGTGGGGGGGCACCATAAAAGTGGACCAGGCTTGCCGTTGGATATCTCCGGTTTAACACCTTTGGCTGCATACCTCAAGGTTTTGTTCTGCGGGGGAAGGGGGTGCAGATATACACACCTCAAAATGATCGCCACATTGCGCTGACCACTTTGAGGTATGTTTGTTGGGTTAAAGAACTTCGGGGGAGAGAAAGCCACCATTGACAGAATTTCCTTCCGTCTTCAGTGCCAATGGTCAATGTCAAGCCAAAGCCTAGCTACCTTGGGCAACTGTGTGCGGGGGAGGGGGGTAGGGGGGTCCGAAAATCGAGCGGTCGCTCACCCACCCTGTCTGGGAAGCAGCCCAATCAAGAGGCCTAATCGAACTCTGCCCTTGTCTGTAGGGCCTAGGCCTACTCATCCGCATTGGCTTCACAACTGATGGACGGCGCACATTATTTCCCAAAAAGAAGCGGATACCAAAGTGCCAGCCACACCACCCAGGCTGGGATGAGGCCCTGTTGGGTCTAGCTGCAGAAACTACTTCCTGTTTGCAGGGCAAAATGGCCGGGAAAGAGGTCAAAAACTTCTTCTTTTTGTGCTGTCAACCATCCCACCAGAAGCTTTGTTGATCAGGCCTGGCTTATCTAACACAGGTGCCGGGCGGGACCCCACTACCCCTGTGTAAACTCTCACTTGCATGCAATACAGCCCCTCCCCCAACCACCTCCCTGACTGCCTTGGAAAGTTACATTTAAAGTTCCATAAGCAGACGCGCATCAGAAGGTACTCACGGTGGATGCATGCAGTGCAAGTATCTGGAACACACTGAGACTTCCCAAAAGGTCTGCACAGCCATGGACTGGAGGCGCCCGTTGGCATAGGAAAATTGGAACTGGAACTGGCATCCGAATCGGAAATAGCCCAAAAAGTTGCCTTGCGCGCGCCCTGCGCGCTAACGCTCCCTCAAAGAAACATGTTTTGGAAGGATTTGAGACGATTTGGTGGATATTGGGCTGCACGAAGGGGTAATCAAAGCTTAAGACAGGCTATGACATCATTGCAGACCAAGTGCTATGTACATCCCCATTGTGTGTAGAGGCCCAAAATAGCCATTGTACGCCCCTTCCAAGACCCTCCGAAACAGTGTACACCCACTTTGGTTTGAAAGACTTTGGAGGGGACTCAGTGGGGATGCTGCAGCACTTGCTGGCTACATCTTGACTAATGCCTCCACAGCCCGTCTCTCCACATTGAACTGGGTTTCCTGCATCATTTGGTAGCAGCGTAACACATGCCTGCGCATATTCAATTGACAGCGATTGGTAAAAAACAACAACAGTTGATTGTTTTCGGCAAACAGTTGGCTGGATATGCAAAAATAAAAATCAAGTGGCTAGGACAGGCAAAGAAGGGCCTGCGCAGGCAAGCAGTAATTAGGTCTTGTATGTGGGCCTGCCACCACAGTTTAGCGGTACTCTTTGGCAACGGATTTATTTCATCCATATTGGGCAACAAGCTAAAGTGACAGATGCAAATCAAAATTGATACAACCAAAATCAGTAAAACACCAGGGCAATCTGGAAAAGTGCAGCAGGTAGAGAAAGAATTTTTCCCTGGGGTGTCAGCTATTGATTTTTTGGACATGAATGTTGATTAGGAAACATGCTTGTTGAAGCAGTGTCCATCCTCAGATTCATTGCTTGCACCACACGCACTGTTTGAGGTGATTATCCCGGGAATCCTGGGAGGCTCCAGCATCAGCCCCTACCTCAAAATTCTTGAAATGGCCCTGTGCTCTGTTCCACTCCCACCAGTTGTCCCCAGCTGCCCTAGAGGTTGCGCCGTGTTTGTGCTCCCCATATTCCATGAGCCTTCAAGAGCTACGCCTTCTGTTGATTGGCACTGCCAGAATCATGGTCCCCAATCAGCTGGTTCTGCAGGGGTTGTGTGCTGAGGCCAACCCCAATTTGTGCAGGATGATGCACACTTTTCCATTGTGCTGCGTGCTGTGTCCAAAGAGGCTGGAAGCAACTTGTTTTTGCCTGCAGCGACCGCACTTAGATCACTGTGGCTATCCCCCCCACATAATACCACACAGTCGCGCTGCTGCCGCCCAGCCCTAGCCATGGTCTGCAAGGGCTGAACCATGATTCACTCTCCCTCTTGCGGTTGGGGACGCTGTTTGACACCGGGTTTTTGCCATGCCTCTACTCCCAACGTCAAAATATGCAAGCATGCTTGCTAGGTTCTCTTCTTATTCTCCTTTGGCACTTCCTTCAGGCAGGTAATCAATTCCATCATTCAAGCAACGGGAAGAGCAATGTTGGAGTTGCATGCCAGGCCTGCTTTCAGCAGTTTGCGCAAAAAGCGCAAAAACCTAAGCCACACTGAAAAGTAAAAGGGGGGGTCCTGGCCTGCAGACCCACCCAGCCAAGCCATAATTATCGGGGGAGGGGGGGGGTGGGGGGTGGGGGGGCTCCCAAATTTTTGACCCACCCACCCAGGCTGGGGGACCCACCCAGACCCCGCCCCAATAATTGCTTATAGACGTACTCTGTTTCGCAATGCCTGAAACTCTGGGGGCTCCAAATCCAAAAGGGTGCTTGAAATGTGACAATTGGTCTTGAGAAATAACACATGCATATTATACACCAAATCCAAAAGGGTGCTTGAAATGTGACAATTGGTCTTGATATATAACACATGCATATTATACACATGCTTGAAATGTGACAATTGGTCTTGATATATAACACATGCATATTATACACATGCTTGAAATGTGACAATTGGTCTTGATATATAACACATGCATATTACAGTATTATACACATGTAAGGCACGGTGCACAGGAGGCCTCTTCTTTAGACAAGGTCCAAACTGAAACATAGAGGGTGCCTCTTGCACTTCGCCCACTTTGCAGACTTCAGGTATCTTGGGGTCTTAGGCGATGCTGCAGAACATAGCCGTGAGACTCAGAGGGTTGCCACACCAATGTGCAAAAGAAGGAATTTTTTGTTGCGGGGGGTCAAGGGGGGGGGGGCTCCTCCTTGCGAAAACATTTATTAAGCACAAGCCTGACCAACCCGCCAGTTGGTGCATAGCCCATGACCAGGCAGTAAGCACATACGGGGGGGGGGGGGGGATTCTCGATGGTAAACTTCCCAGTGGGAAATATTCGCCCCACACGTTTCCAATGGTGGTCATTCAAAACGCGAAATTTGTCACGCAAAACTTAGGTGCCACGATCCCCCCGCCCCCCTGTAGAACGATCATGGTTGTCACCATCCTGCAATTCAATTTGCAAACTTGTCAGGGTACAATCAACCTTGGCACTCATGTGCCGCTGGCAATGGAAAGAAAAGCAGTGCTCAGTAGGAATTAGCTCCTTTCATATCTTACTCAACAACAGCTGCCGCTGTCATGTCCAAAACCCCGTAGCACTCTGCTACCTTAAGTGCATCCCCCCGTCGAAGCCATTATCACTTGATAGTGTCCTGATGGTGGCGTCTTCGGAGTACAATGTATGCTCCAAGGTTCCCAAAGATGCCAGTGCCCGAGAGACATGGAAATGATAACCCTCAGTCGACGTGTGCCTGATAACGATTCCTCGTGACATTTCTACAGGGCTCCTTATGATCCCCATACAGTCACAGAAATAATCTCCCCAATCTTCTTGGAAAGTAATCTCTCCAATCTTCTTGGTCACCACAGCCAAAGAATGCCACTATGGTGTTCGAGAAATCAAATTGTTGAAGACTGGGGGCAAAGTCGTTGAAGTCGGGTTTGTAGCTCACCGGAGTACCAAGTTGAAGTCCCCAACAAAAGTACTTCAAAGCTCTCGGAATCTTTCATATCCTACTCAGCAACAGCTGCCACCGTCATGCCCAAAACTCCGTAGCACTCTGCTATCTTAAGTGCAGCGCCACTATCACCTGATGGTGTCGTGTCCTGAAGGTGGCGCTTTCTGAGTACAATGTATGCTCCAAGGTTCCCAAAGTTGTCAGACTAGAATGATGGGTGGAGCATATGTGTGATTCGCTCCACCCATTCTCGAATGCGCTCGTCAGTCAGTTCTGGCTGTCGGTCCTCATCAATGCACAGACCACAAAACTTACCAGGTTCTCTCACTGCCTGAGAGGCCTCAAAATGATAACCCTCAGTCGACGTTACCCCAATAATTCTTCCTCCTGATTTTTCTACGAGGCTCCTTATGATCCCCATACCGTCACAAAAGGAGTCTCCATAATCTTCTTGGTCACCACAGCCAAAGATACCCACTATCTTGTTCGAGAAATCAATTTGTTGAAGCTCAGGGAGAAAATCGTCGAAATCGGATTGCAGCTCACCGTAGAACCAAGTTGAAGCCCCCAACAAAAGCACTTCAAAGCTCTCCATATTCTCCTTACTAGTCTCCGCAATGTCCTGGATGTGGATGTCGAATGTTTTGGACAACTGGTTCGCAATCTTACGTGCAACAGCCTCTGTGTTACCCGTATCACTACCGTAAAAGATGCCTATCCGCGGAGAGCTTGTGTTTGTGCCCGACAAAGCAATATATTCTTGCACCAAGCGTTGAGCAGCTGCAACCCCACCCACCTTATTGAACTGCTTCTCCAAGGCCACCTTGCGCAGTTCGGTGGGAGATTGACGTCCACAGCAAGACATGATATGATGCTTGGATAAGAAGTTGAGAAGAAAATGTTGCTATGGAAAGAGCGGTGCAGAACAAACAATTAACCTCAATATGTGACGGCAGAGCAAAATGAACCAGCTGCTCCCCCTTGTCGAAGGTAAGGTCGTTGCGCCGCAGTGGCCAACACCACAGACAGGAAATTCGCTTGTAACAACAGAAAAGACAACAATCTCGTATACTGCCAGCACCAGCATTTGAATCCTGATGCGTCCACAAGATTCCTATGAAGCCATCACACACGGACACTTCCGCGGACTACGATATCATTAGACTCAGCCGCAGCACCTGGAATCTGCCGACGGATCCTACTACGTGAAACTAAGGTGTGTCGACTTGTAGCCTCAATCTAAGAAATGTTGCCTCAATGCTTCATTGCACAATTTGTGAATCCCATCTTGTCGTTTCGTCAAACGAATCGTAGAACAGTTGTTCACGACACCTTGTGCTTTGGAGTATATGCCTAGTTGTTACGGTCCTATGGGTAACAGCGAGTCTCTAAGTCAAGGTCGCTTGGGGAAACGAACTTGACAATCCCAAATGTGGTCCAAGGCGGCGGCGTCGAAACCGACCGGGGCCGAATGGAACAAGGACAGAATTGCGGTTATTTTGATATTGAAAAATAATGGTGTTCTGTCCTCTACAAAAAAATCCTAAAATCGTGCTTTTTGGAGTGCGTTTGGGCATGCGTCACAGGGCCGCTCCTAATGCCCGATGCGGCCTGCTGCACTCCAGTTTTAAGCTGAAACTAGAGCTGATGCCCACGGTAACAGGGGCATACCTACCATAAACCGAAACAGGAATTTCTAATGTTTGTGCCAAACCCCGTCTGTCCATGTTAGCAAATGTCACTGCACCGTAGTATAGGCCTGGACACCCTTGCAAACAAAAAGTTTCATCCAAAGAGTCCAATTGATCCATATCTTTCAACCCCCCTCCCTACCCATCCGCATTATCAAATTATCGCCCTATTCGCTCATCTTTTCCATCTCATAAAAGATGAACATGCAATTGTGCCCCCAACCCCACCCATCCCTTCATCATTTCTCCAACCTACCCCCCACGCGCAATCATATATCTTTTTCTTCGCATCCCATCAATGATGTGCATCAACTCTCTCATGCCATAAATGATGGGCATACAATTGTGTACCCCGCTCCGGCCATCTATGCATAATTTCTCAACCCCACCTCACCCCACCCCACCTCAATCATACATCTTCGTCTCGCATCGCAACATGAATGTGCATTGCATTGTGCCCCCGCCCCCCCTATAACGAACCTCTCATCTCTTCATTCATGCATCCCCCCCCCTCCCCCTCAGGTGCATTGAAATGTATTGCTAATATGTCATGATATTCCACCCTCACTTTATATAATGTGTTTCTCCACCCTACCGCACCCCCGCGCAATCATATATCTTTTGTTTCGCATCCCATCAATAATGTGTATCAACTCTCTCATGCCACAAATGATGAGCATGCAATTGTGTACCGCGCTCTACCCATCTATGCATAATTTCTCAACCCCACCTCACAACACCTCACCCCAATCAGACATCTTTGTCTCGCATTGCAACATGAATGTGCATTGCATTGTGCCCCCGCCCCCCCTACAACCAACCCCTCCCCTCTTCGTTCATGCCCCCCCCCCCCGCCCCCCTCAAGTGCATTGAAATGTATTGCTAAAACGTCATGATATTCCAGCATCACTTCATATGATGCCCACCATTGTGTTTCTACACCCTAACTCCACCCCCGCGCAATCATATATCATTTGTTTCGCATCCCATCAATAATGCACACGCCATTGAAATGGCACATGTCTATGATCAGCGCGCATTTGTCTAGGGATTTCCAATTAACAAGGCCCGGGCGTTTGCCGGTCTGCGGGTTCTCCGGACCAGCCCGGCCATCGGCGCCTCCACTTTGGGGCAAGCCATTGGGCTTTGCTCCGGAGCCAGCACCCCCGCCCTGTGGAACATGGAGTTAGCCCACTCCGCCCCCAAAGTTGGCTGCACGTCCACTGAGCCCGCCTCCCCCAGCCGAGCAGAATACGGCTGCACCCTTGACGTCAACACCGCTGACTGTACGGCGCCCGCCCCGGAGGCGAATGGGGGGGGGGGGGGAGCCGGGGGCCAAGGCGGTTGCTGGCGTGGAGGCGTTGGTGGAGGCACTTAAGAAGGAGATGGACAGTGGCTACATCGGCCCTGCCGCCTCGGGGATCCCCACCGCTTCAGAGCGGGTGGCAAAATCAGAAGTGGCCCATAAATGGGCAAGGTGGCTACGTCACCCTTGCCACCTCGGGGATCCCCACCGCTTCAGAGCGGGGGGCAAAATCAGAAGTGGCCTGTACATGGGCAAGGTGGCTACGTCACCCCTGCCGCCTCGGGGATCCCCATAGCTTCAGAGCAGGGGGCAAAATCAGAAGTGGCCCATAAATGGGCAAGGTGGCTACGTCACCCCTGCCGCCTCGGGGATCCCCACCACTTCAAAGCGGGGGGCAAAATCAGCAGCGGCCCATAAATGGGCAAGGTGGCTACGTCACCCCTGCCGCCTCGGGGATCCCCACCGCTTCAGAGCAGGGGGCAAAATCAGAAGTGGCCCATAAATGGGCAAGGTGGCTACGTCACCCCTACCGCCTCGGGGATCCCCACCGCTTCAGAGCGGGGGGCAAAATCAGAAGTGGCCCATACATGGGCAAGGTGGCTACGTCACCCCTGCCGCCTCGGGGATCCCCTCCGCTTCAGAGCGGGGGGCAAAATCAGAAGTGGCCCATACATGGGCAAGGTGGCTACGTCACCCCTGCCGCCTCGGGGATCCCCTCCGCTTCAAAGCAGGGGGCAAAATCAGAAGTGGCCCATAAATGGGCAAGGTGGCTACGTCACCCTTGCCGCCTCGGGGATCCCCACCGCTTCAAAGCGGGGGGCAAAATCAGAAATGGCCCATAAATGGGCAAGGTGGCTACGTCACCCCTGCAGCCTCGGGGATCCCCTCCGCTTCAGAGCAGGGGGCAAAATCAGAAGTGGCCCATAAATGGGCAAGCTGGCTACCTCACCCCTACCGCCTCGGGGATCTCCAACGCTTCAGAGCGGGGGGCAAAATCAGAACCGGCCCATACATGGGCAAGCTGGCTACGTCACCCCTACCGCCTCGGGTACCCCTCCGCTTCAGAGCGGGGGGCAAAATCAGAATTGGCCCATACATGGGCAAGGTGGCTACGTCACCCCTGCCGCCTCGGGGATCCCCTCCGCTTCAAAGCAGGGGGCAAAATCAGAAGTGGCCCATAAATGGGCAAGGTGGCTACGTCACCCCTACCGCCTCGGGGATCCCCACCGCTTCAGAGCGGGGGGCAAAATCAGAAGTGGCCCATAAATGGGCAAGCTGGCTACCTCACCCCTACCGCCTCGGGGATCCCCACCGCCTCTAAGCGGGGGGCAAAATCAGAAGTGGCCCATACATGGGCAAGGTGGCTACGTCACCCCTACCGCCTCGGGGATCCCCACCGCCTCAAAGCGGGGGGCAAAATCAGAAGTGGCCCATACATGGGCAAGGTGGCTACGTCACCCCTGCCGCCTCGGGGATCCCCACTGCTTCAGAGCCGGTGGCAAAATCAGAAGTGGCCCATGAAAGGGCAATGTGGCTACGTCACCCTTGCCCCCTCGGGGATCCCCACCGCTTCAAAGCGGGGGGCAAAATCAGAACGGGCCCATACATGGGCAAGGTGGCTACGTCACCCCTACCGCCTCGGGGATCCCCACCGCCTCAAAGCGGGGGGCAAAATCAGAAGTGGCCCATACATGGGCAAGGTGGCTACGTCACCCCTGCCGCCTCGGGGATCTTTTCCGCTTCAGAGCAGGGGGCAAAATCAGAAGTGGCCCATAAATGGGCAAGGTGGCTACGTCACCCCTGCCGCCTCGGGGATCCCCAACGCCTCAAAGCGGGGGGCAAAATCAGAAGTGGCCCATAAATGGGCAAGGTGGCTACGTCACCCCTGCCGCCTCGGGGATCCCCAACGCTTCAGAGCAGGGGGCAAAATCAGAAGTGGCCCATAAATGGGCAAGGTGGCTACGTCACCCCTGCCGCCTCGGGGATCCCCCACGCCTCAAAGCGGGGGGCAAAATCAGAAGTGGCCCATAAATGGGCAAGGTGGCTACGTCACCCCTGCCGCCTCGGGGATCCCCAACGCTTCAGAGCAGGGGGCAAAATCAGAAGTGCCCCATAAATGGGCAAGGTGGCTACGTCACCCCTGCCGCCTCGGGGATCCCCAACGCTTCAGAGCGGGAGGCAAAATCAGAAGTGGCCCATAAATGGGCAAGCTGGCTACGTCACCCGTGCCGACTAGGGGATCTTTTCCGCTTCAGAGCAGGGGGCAAAATCAGAAGTGGCCCATAAATGGGCAAGGTGGCTACGTCACCCGTGCCGACTAGGGGATCTTTTCCGCTTCAGAGCAGGGGGCAAAATCAGAAGTGGCCCATAAATGGGCAAGGTGGCTACGTCACCCGTGCCGCCTAGGGGATCTTTTCCGCTTCAGAGCAGGGGGCAAAATCAGAAATGCCCATAAAGGGGCAAGGTGGCTACGTCACCCCTCCCGCCCCGGGGAACCCCACCGCCTCAAAGCGGGGGGCAAAATCAGAAGTGGCCCATACATGGGCAAGGTGGCTACGTCACCCCTCCCGCCCCGGGGAACCCCACCGCCTCAAAGCGGGGGGCAAAATCAGAAGTGGCCCATACATGGGCAAGGTGGCTACGTCACCCCTACCGCCTCGGGGATCCCCACCGCCTCAAATCGGGGGGCAAAATCGGAAGTGGCCCATACATGGGCAAGCTGGCTACGTCACCCCTGCCACCTCGGGGATCCCGGACGCTTCAGAGCGGGGGGCAAAATCAGAAGTGGCCCATACATGGGCAAGGTGGCTACGTCACCCCTACCGCCTCGGGGATCCCCACCGCTTCAGAGCAGGGGGCAAAATCAGAAGTGGCCCATACATGGGCAAGGTGGCTACGTCACCCCTACCGCCTCGGGGATCCCCACCGCCTCAAAGCGGGGGGCAAAATCAGAAGTGGCCCATACATGGGCAAGCTGGCTACGTCACCCCTGCCACCTCGGGGATCCCGGACACTTCAGAGCGGGGGGCAAAATCAGAAGTGGCCCATAAATGGGCAAGGTGGCTACGTCACCCCTACCGCCTCGGGGATCCCCACCGCTTCAGAGCGGGGGACAAAGTCAGAAGTGGCCCATACATGGGCAAGGTGGCTACGTCACCCCTACCGCCTTGGGGATCCCCACCGCCTCAAATCGGGGGGCAAAATCGGAAGTGGCCCATACATGGGCAAGCTGGCTACGTCACCCCTGCCACCTCGGGGATCCCGGACGCTTCAGAGCGGGGGGCAAAATCAGAAGTGGCCCATACATGGGCAAGGTGGCTACATCACCCCTGCCGCCTCGGGGATCCCCTCCGCTTCAGAGCCCGTGGCAAAATCAGAAGTGGCCCATAAATGGGCAAGGTGGCTACGTCACCCCTGCCGCCTCGGGGATCCCCACCGCTTCAAAGCGGGGGGCAAAATCAGAAGTGGCCCATAAATGGGCAAGGTGGCTACGTCACCCCTACCGCCTCGGGGATCCCCACCGCTTCAGAGCGGGGGGCAAAATTAGCAGCGGCCCATAAATGGGCAAGGTGGCTACGTCACCCGTGCCGCCTCGGGGATCCCCAACGCTTCAGAGCGGGGGGCAAAATCAGAAGTGGCCCATAAATGGGCAAGGTGGCTACGTCACCCCTGCCGCCTCGGGGATCCCCTCCGCTTTAGAGCGGGGGGCACAATCGGAAGTGGCCCATAAATGGGCAAGGTGGCTACGTCACCCGTGCCGCCTAGGGGATCTTTTCCGCTTCAGAGCAGGGGGCAAAATCAGAAGTGGCCCATAAAGGGGCAAGGTGGCTACGTCACCCCTGCCGCCTCGGGGATCCCGGACGCTTCAGAGCGGGGGGCAAAATCAGAAGTGGCCCATACATGGGCAAGGTGGCTACGTCACCCCTGCCACCTCGGGGATCCCCACCGCCTCAAAGCGGGGGGCAAAATCAGAAGTGGCCCATACATGGGCAAGGTGGCTACATCACCCCTGCCGCCTCGGGGATCCCCTCCGCTTCAGAGCCCGTGGCAAAATCAGAAGTGGCCCATAAATGGGCAAGGTGGCTACGTCACCCCTGCAGCCTCGGGGATCCCCACCGCTTCAAAGCGGGGGGCAAAATCAGAAGTGGCCCATAAATGGGCAAGCTGGCTACGTCACCCGTGCCGCCTCGGGGGATCTTTTCCGCTTCAGAGCAGGGGGCAAAATCAGAAGTGGCCCATAAATGGGCAAGGTGGCTACCTCACCCCTGCCGCCTCGGGGATCCCCACCGCCTCAAAGCGGGGGGCACAATCGGAAGTGGCCCATAAATGGGCAAGGTGGCTACGTCACCCGTGCCGCCTGGGGGATCTTTTCTGCTTCAGAGCAGGGGACAAAATCAGAAGTGGCCCATAAATGGGCAAGGTGGCTACGTCACCCCTGCAGCCTCGGGGATCCCCACCGCTTCAAAGCGGGGGGCAAAATCAGAAGTGGCCCATAAATGGGCAAGCTGGTTACGTCACCCGTGCCGCCTCGGGGGATCTTTTCCGCTTCAGAGCAGGGGGCAAAATCAGAAGTGGCCCATACATGGGCAAGGTGGCTACCTCACCCCTGCCGCCTCGGGGATCCCCACCGCCTCAAAGCGGGGGGCACAATCAGAAGTGGCCCATAAATGGGCAAGGTGGCTACGTCACCCGTGCCGCCTGGGGGATCTTTTCTGCTTCAGAGCAGGGGGCAAAATCAGAAGTGGCCCATAAATGGGCAAGGTGGCTACGTCACCCCTGCCGCCTCGGGGATCCCCACCGCTTCAGAGCGGGAGGCAAAATCAGAAGTGGCCCATAAATGGGCAAGGTGGCTACGTCACCCCTGCAGCCTCGGGGATCCCCTCCGCTTCAGAGCGGGGGGCAAAATCAGAAGTGGCCCATAAATGAACAAGGTGGCTACGTCACCCCTGCCGCCTCGGGGATCCCCACCGCTTCAGAGCGGGAGGCAAAATCAGAAGTGGCCCATAAATGGGCAAGCTGGCTACGTCACCCGTGCCGCATGGGGGATCTTTTCCGCTTCAGAGCAGGGGGCAAAATCAGAAGTGGCCCATAAAGGGGCGGGGTGGCTACCTCACCCCTGCCGCCTCGGGGATCCCCAACGCTTCAGAGCGGGGGGCAAAATCAGAAGTGGCCCATACATGGGCAAGGTGGCTACGTCACTTTTGCCGCCTCGGGGATCCCCACCGCTTCAGAGCAGGGGGCAAAATCAGAAGTGGCCCATAAATGGGCAAGGTGGCTACGTCACCCGTGCCGCCTCGGGGATCCCCACCGCTTCAGAGCGGGGGGCAAAATCAGAAATGTCCCATAAATGGGCAAGGTGGCTACGTCACCCCTACCGCCTCGGGGATCCCCACCGCCTCAAAGCGGGGGGCAAAATCAGAAGTGGCCCATACATGGTCAAGGTGGCTACGTCACCCCTGCCGCCTCGGGGATCCCCACCGCTTCAGAGCACGGGGCAAAATCAGAAGTGGCCCATAAATGGGCAAGCTGGCTACGTCACCCATGCCGCCTCGGGGATCCCCACCGCTTCAAAGCGGGGGGCAAAATCAGAAGTGGCCCATAAATGGGCAAGGTGGCTACGTCACCCCTGCCGCCTCGGGGATCCCCGGCGCCTCAAAGCGGGGGGCAAAATCAGAAGTGGCCCATACATGGGCAAGGTGGCTACGTCACCCCTGCCGCCTCGGGGATCCCCTCCGCTTCAGAGCAGGGGGCAAAATCAGAAGTGGCCCATAAATGGGCAAGGTGGCTACGTCACCCCTGCCGCCTCGGGGATCCCCACCGCTTCAGAGCGGGGGGCAAAATCAGAAATGGCCCATAAAGGGGCAAGGTGGCAACGTCACCCCTGCCGCCTCGGGGATCCCCACCGCCTCAAAGCGGGGGGCAAAATCAGAAGTGGCCCATACATGGGCAAGGTGGCTACGTCACCCCTGCCACCTCGGGCATCCCCAACGCTCCAGAGCGGGGGGCAAAATCAGAAGTGGCCCATAAATGGGCAAGGTGGCTACGTCACCCCTGCCGCCTCGGGGATCCCCTCCGCTTCAAAGCGGGGGGCAAAATCAGAAGTGGCCCATAAATGGGCAAGCTGGCTACGTCACCCGTGCCGCCTCGGGGGATCTTTTCCGCTTCAGAGCAGGGGGCAAAATCAGAAGTGGCCCATAAATGGGCAAGGTGGCTACCTCACCCCTGCCGCCTCGGGGATCCCCACCGCCTCAAAGCGGGGGGCACAATCGGAAGTGGCCCATAAATGGGCAAGGTGGCTACGTCACCCGTGCCGCCTCGGGGATCCCCAACGCTTCAGAGCGGGGGGCAAAATCAGAAGTGGCCCATAAATGGGCAAGGTGGCTACGTCACCCGTGCCGCCTGGGGGATCTTTTCTGCTTCAGAGCAGGGGGCAAAATCAGAAGTGGCCCATAAATGGGCAAGGTGGCTACGTCACCCCTGCCGCCTCGGGGATCCCCACCGCTTCAGAGCGGGAGGCAAAATCAGAAGTGGCCCATAAATGGGCAAGGTGGCTATGTCACCCCTGCCGCCTCGGGGATCCCCTCCGCTTCAGAGCGGGGGGCAAAATCAGAAGTGGCCCATAAATGGGCAAGGTGGCTACGTCACCCCTGCCGCCTCGGGGATCCCCACCGCTTCAGAGCGGGAGGCAAAATCAGAAGTGGCCCATAAATGGGCAAGCTGGCTACGTCACCCGTGCCGCATGGGGGATCTTTTCCGCTTCAGAGCAGGGGGCAAAATCAGAAGTGGCCCATAAAGGGGCAAGGTGGCTACCTCACCCCTGCCGCCTCGGGGATCCCCAACGCTTCAGAGCGGGGGGCAAAATCAGAAGTGGCCCATACATGGGCAAGGTGGCTACGTCACTTTTGCCGCCTCGGGGATCCCCACCGCTTCAGAGCAGGGGGCAAAATCAGAAGTGGCCCATAAATGGGCAAGGTGGCTACGTCACCCGTGCCGCCTCGGGGATCCCCACCGCTTCAGAGCAGGGGGCAAAATCAGAAGTGGCCCATAAATGGGTAAGGTGGCTACGTCACCCCTGCCACCTCGGGGTTCCCCAACTATTCAAAGCGGGGGGCAAAATCAGAAGTGGCCCATAAATGGGCAAGGTGGCTACGTCACCCCTGCCGCCTCGGGGATCCCCACCGCTTCAGAGCGGGGGGCAAAATCAGAAATGTCCCATAAATGGGCAAGGTGGCTACGTCACCCCTACCGCCTCGGGGATCCCCACCGCCTCAAAGCGGGGGGCAAAATCAGAAGTGGCCCATACATGGTCAAGGTGGCTACGTCACCCCTGCCGCCTCGGGGATCCCCACCGCTTCAGAGCACGGGGCAAAATCAGAAGTGGCCCATAAATGGGCAAGCTGGCTACGTCACCCATGCCGCCTCGGGGATCCCCACCGCTTCAAAGCGGGGGGCAAAATCAGAAGTGGCCCATAAATGGGCAAGGTGGCTACGTCACCCCTGCCGCCTCGGGGATCCCCGGCGCCTCAAAGCGGGGGGCAAAATCAGAAGTGGCCCATACATGGGCAAGGTGGCTACGTCACCCCTGCCGCCTCGGGGATCCCCTCCGCTTCAGAGCAGGGGGCAAAATCAGAAGTGGCCCATAAATGGGCAAGGTGGCTACGTCACCCCTGCCGCCTCGGGGATCCCCACCGCTTCAAAGCGGGGGGCAAAATCAGAAATGGCCCATAAAGGGGCAAGGTGGCAACGTCACCCCTGCCGCCTCGGGGATCCCCACCGCCTCAAAGCGGGGGGCAAAATCAGAAGTGGCCCATACATGGGCAAGGTGGCTACGTCACCCCTGCCACCTCGGGGATCCCCAACGCTTCAGAGCAGGGGGCAAAATCAGAAGTGCCCCATAAATGGGCAAGGTGGCTACGTCACCCCTGCCGCCTCGGGGATCCCCAACGCTTCAGAGCGGGAGGCAAAATCAGAAGTGGCCCATAAATGGGCAAGCTGGCTACGTCACCCGTGCCGACTAGGGGATCTTTTCCGCTTCAGAGCAGGGGGCAAAATCAGAAGTGGCCCATAAATGGGCAAGGTGGCTACGTCACCCGTGCCGACTAGGGGATCTTTTCCGCTTCAGAGCAGGGGGCAAAATCAGAAGTGGCCCATAAATGGGCAAGGTGGCTACGTCACCCGTGCCGCCTAGGGGATCTTTTCCGCTTCAGAGCAGGGGGCAAAATCAGAAATGCCCATAAAGGGGCAAGGTGGCTACGTCACCCCTCCCGCCCCGGGGAACCCCACCGCCTCAAAGCGGGGGGCAAAATCAGAAGTGGCCCATACATGGGCAAGGTGGCTACGTCACCCCTCCCGCCCCGGGGAACCCCACCGCCTCAAAGCGGGGGGCAAAATCAGAAGTGGCCCATACATGGGCAAGGTGGCTATGTCACCCCTACCGCCTCGGGGATCCCCACCGCCTCAAATCGGGGGGCAAAATCGGAAGTGGCCCATACATGGGCAAGCTGGCTACGTCACCCCTGCCACCTCGGGGATCCCGGACGCTTCAGAGCGGGGGGCAAAATCAGAAGTGGCCCATACATGGGCAAGGTGGCTACGTCACCCCTACCGCCTCGGGGATCCCCACCGCTTCAGAGCAGGGGGCAAAATCAGAAGTGGCCCATACATGGGCAAGGTGGCTACGTCACCCCTACCGCCTCGGGGATCCCCACCGCCTCAAAGCGGGGGGCAAAATCAGAAGTGGCCCATACATGGGCAAGCTGGCTACGTCACCCCTGCCACCTCGGGGATCCCGGACACTTCAGAGCGGGGGGCAAAATCAGAAGTGGCCCATAAATGGGCAAGGTGGCTACGTCACCCCTACCGCCTCGGGGATCCCCACCGCTTCAGAGCGGGGGACAAAGTCAGAAGTGGCCCATACATGGGCAAGGTGGCTACGTCACCCCTACCGCCTTGGGGATCCCCACCGCCTCAAATCGGGGGGCAAAATCGGAAGTGGCCCATACATGGGCAAGCTGGCTACGTCACCCCTGCCACCTCGGGGATCCCGGACGCTTCAGAGCGGGGGGCAAAATCAGAAGTGGCCCATACATGGGCAAGGTGGCTACATCACCCCTGCCGCCTCGGGGATCCCCTCCGCTTCAGAGCCCGTGGCAAAATCAGAAGTGGCCCATAAATGGGCAAGGTGGCTACGTCACCCCTGCCGCCTCGGGGATCCCCACCGCTTCAAAGCGGGGGGCAAAATCAGAAGTGGCCCATAAATGGGCAAGGTGGCTACGTCACCCCTACCGCCTCGGGGATCCCCACCGCTTCAGAGCGGGGGGCAAAATTAGCAGCGGCCCATAAATGGGCAAGGTGGCTACGTCACCCGTGCCGCCTCGGGGATCCCCAACGCTTCAGAGCGGGGGGCAAAATCAGAAGTGGCCCATAAATGGGCAAGGTGGCTACGTCACCCCTGCCGCCTCGGGGATCCCCTCCGCTTTAGAGCGGGGGGCACAATCGGAAGTGGCCCATAAATGGGCAAGGTGGCTACGTCACCCGTGCCGCCTAGGGGATCTTTTCCGCTTCAGAGCAGGGGGCAAAATCAGAAGTGGCCCATAAAGGGGCAAGGTGGCTACGTCACCCCTGCCGCCTCGGGGATCCCGGACGCTTCAGAGCGGGGGGCAAAATCAGAAGTGGCCCATACATGGGCAAGGTGGCTACGTCACCCCTGCCACCTCGGGGATCCCCACCGCCTCAAAGCGGGGGGCAAAATCAGAAGTGGCCCATACATGGGCAAGGTGGCTACATCACCCCTGCCGCCTCGGGGATCCCCTCCGCTTCAGAGCCCGTGGCAAAATCAGAAGTGGCCCATAAATGGGCAAGGTGGCTACGTCACCCCTGCAGCCTCGGGGATCCCCACCGCTTCAAAGCGGGGGGCAAAATCAGAAGTGGCCCATAAATGGGCAAGCTGGCTACGTCACCCGTGCCGCCTCGGGGGATCTTTTCCGCTTCAGAGCAGGGGGCAAAATCAGAAGTGGCCCATAAATGGGCAAGGTGGCTACCTCACCCCTGCCGCCTCGGGGATCCCCACCGCCTCAAAGCGGGGGGCACAATCGGAAGTGGCCCATAAATGGGCAAGGTGGCTACGTCACCCGTGCCGCCTGGGGGATCTTTTCTGCTTCAGAGCAGGGGACAAAATCAGAAGTGGCCCATAAATGGGCAAGGTGGCTACGTCACCCCTGCAGCCTCGGGGATCCCCACCGCTTCAAAGCGGGGGGCAAAATCAGAAGTGGCCCATAAATGGGCAAGCTGGTTACGTCACCCGTGCCGCCTCGGGGGATCTTTTCCGCTTCAGAGCAGGGGGCAAAATCAGAAGTGGCCCATACATGGGCAAGGTGGCTACCTCACCCCTGCCGCCTCGGGGATCCCCACCGCCTCAAAGCGGGGGGCACAATCAGAAGTGGCCCATAAATGGGCAAGGTGGCTACGTCACCCGTGCCGCCTGGGGGATCTTTTCTGCTTCAGAGCAGGGGGCAAAATCAGAAGTGGCCCATAAAGGGGCAAGGTGGCTACGTCACCCCTGCCGCCTCGGGGATCCCCACCGCTTCAGAGCGGGAGGCAAAATCAGAAGTGGCCCATAAATGGGCAAGGTGGCTACGTCACCCCTGCAGCCTCGGGGATCCCCTCCGCTTCAGAGCGGGGGGCAAAATCAGAAGTGGCCCATAAATGAACAAGGTGGCTACGTCACCCCTGCCGCCTCGGGGATCCCCACCGCTTCAGAGCGGGAGGCAAAATCAGAAGTGGCCCATAAATGGGCAAGCTGGCTACGTCACCCGTGCCGCATGGGGGATCTTTTCCGCTTCAGAGCAGGGGGCAAAATCAGAAGTGGCCCATAAAGGGGCGGGGTGGCTACCTCACCCCTGCCGCCTCGGGGATCCCCAACGCTTCAGAGCGGGGGGCAAAATCAGAAGTGGCCCATACATGGGCAAGGTGGCTACGTCACTTTTGCCGCCTCGGGGATCCCCACCGCTTCAGAGCAGGGGGCAAAATCAGAAGTGGCCCATAAATGGGCAAGGTGGCTACGTCACCCGTGCCGCCTCGGGGATCCCCACCGCTTCAGAGCGGGGGGCAAAATCAGAAATGTCCCATAAATGGGCAAGGTGGCTACGTCACCCCTACCGCCTCGGGGATCCCCACCGCCTCAAAGCGGGGGGCAAAATCAGAAGTGGCCCATACATGGTCAAGGTGGCTACGTCACCCCTGCCGCCTCGGGGATCCCCACCGCTTCAGAGCACGGGGCAAAATCAGAAGTGGCCCATAAATGGGCAAGCTGGCTACGTCACCCATGCCGCCTCGGGGATCCCCACCGCTTCAAAGCGGGGGGCAAAATCAGAAGTGGCCCATAAATGGGCAAGGTGGCTACGTCACCCCTGCCGCCTCGGGGATCCCCGGCGCCTCAAAGCGGGGGGCAAAATCAGAAGTGGCCCATACATGGGCAAGGTGGCTACGTCACCCCTGCCGCCTCGGGGATCCCCTCCGCTTCAGAGCAGGGGGCAAAATCAGAAGTGGCCCATAAATGGGCAAGGTGGCTACGTCACCCCTGCCGCCTCGGGGATCCCCACCGCTTCAGAGCGGGGGGCAAAATCAGAAATGGCCCATAAAGGGGCAAGGTGGCAACGTCACCCCTGCCGCCTCGGGGATCCCCACCGCCTCAAAGCGGGGGGCAAAATCAGAAGTGGCCCATACATGGGCAAGGTGGCTACGTCACCCCTGCCACCTCGGGCATCCCCAACGCTCCAGAGCGGGGGGCAAAATCAGAAGTGGCCCATAAATGGGCAAGGTGGCTACGTCACCCCTGCCGCCTCGGGGATCCCCTCCGCTTCAAAGCGGGGGGCAAAATCAGAAGTGGCCCATAAATGGGCAAGCTGGCTACGTCACCCGTGCCGCCTCGGGGGATCTTTTCCGCTTCAGAGCAGGGGGCAAAATCAGAAGTGGCCCATAAATGGGCAAGGTGGCTACCTCACCCCTGCCGCCTCGGGGATCCCCACCGCCTCAAAGCGGGGGGCACAATCGGAAGTGGCCCATAAATGGGCAAGGTGGCTACGTCACCCGTGCCGCCTCGGGGATCCCCAACGCTTCAGAGCGGGGGGCAAAATCAGAAGTGGCCCATAAATGGGCAAGGTGGCTACGTCACCCGTGCCGCCTGGGGGATCTTTTCTGCTTCGGAGCAGGGGGCAAAATCAGAAGTGGCCCATAAATGGGCAAGGTGGCTACGTCACCCCTGCCGCCTCGGGGATCCCCACCGCTTCAGAGCGGGAGGCAAAATCAGAAGTGGCCCATAAATGGGCAAGGTGGCTATGTCACCCCTGCCGCCTCGGGGATCCCCTCCGCTTCAGAGCGGGGGGCAAAATCAGAAGTGGCCCATAAATGGGCAAGGTGGCTACGTCACCCCTGCCGCCTCGGGGATCCCCACCGCTTCAGAGCGGGAGGCAAAATCAGAAGTGGCCCATAAATGGGCAAGCTGGCTACGTCACCCGTGCCGCATGGGGGATCTTTTCCGCTTCAGAGCAGGGGGCAAAATCAGAAGTGGCCCATAAAGGGGCAAGGTGGCTACCTCACCCCTGCCGCCTCGGGGATCCCCAACGCTTCAGAGCGGGGGGCAAAATCAGAAGTGGCCCATACATGGGCAAGGTGGCTACGTCACTTTTGCCGCCTCGGGGATCCCCACCGCTTCAGAGCAGGGGGCAAAATCAGAAGTGGCCCATAAATGGGCAAGGTGGCTACGTCACCCGTGCCGCCTCGGGGATCCCCACCGCTTCAGAGCAGGGGGCAAAATCAGAAGTGGCCCATAAATGGGTAAGGTGGCTACGTCACCCCTGCCACCTCGGGGTTCCCCAACTATTCAAAGCGGGGGGCAAAATCAGAAGTGGCCCATAAATGGGCAAGGTGGCTACGTCACCCCTGCCGCCTCGGGGATCCCCACCGCTTCAGAGCGGGGGGCAAAATCAGAAATGTCCCATAAATGGGCAAGGTGGCTACGTCACCCCTACCGCCTCGGGGATCCCCACCGCCTCAAAGCGGGGGGCAAAATCAGAAGTGGCCCATACATGGTCAAGGTGGCTACGTCACCCCTGCCGCCTCGGGGATCCCCACCGCTTCAGAGCACGGGGCAAAATCAGAAGTGGCCCATAAATGGGCAAGCTGGCTACGTCACCCATGCCGCCTCGGGGATCCCCACCGCTTCAAAGCGGGGGGCAAAATCAGAAGTGGCCCATAAATGGGCAAGGTGGCTACGTCACCCCTGCCGCCTCGGGGATCCCCGGCGCCTCAAAGCGGGGGGCAAAATCAGAAGTGGCCCATACATGGGCAAGGTGGCTACGTCACCCCTGCCGCCTCGGGGATCCCCTCCGCTTCAGAGCAGGGGGCAAAATCAGAAGTGGCCCATAAATGGGCAAGGTGGCTACGTCACCCCTGCCGCCTCGGGGATCCCCACCGCTTCAAAGCGGGGGGCAAAATCAGAAATGGCCCATAAAGGGGCAAGGTGGCAACGTCACCCCTGCCGCCTCGGGGATCCCCACCGCCTCAAAGCGGGGGGCAAAATCAGAAGTGGCCCATACATGGGCAAGGTGGCTACGTCACCCCTGCCACCTCGGGGATCCCCAACGCTTCAGAGCGGGGGGCAAAATCAGAAGTGGCCCATAAATGGGCAAGGTGGCTACGTCACCCCTGCCGCCTCGGGGATCCCCTCCGCTTTAGAGCGGGGGGCACAATCGGAAGTGGCCCATAAATGGGCAAGGTGGCTACGTCACCCGTGCCGCCTAGGGGATCTTTTCCGCTTCAGAGCAGGGGGCAAAATCAGAAGTGGCCCATAAAGGGGCAAGGTGGCTACGTCACCCCTGCCGCCTCGCGGATCCCGGACGCTTCAGAGCGGGGGGCAAAATCAGAAGTGGCCCATACATGGGCAAGGTGGCTACGTCACCCCTGCCACCTCGGGGATCCCCACCGCCTCAAAGCGGGGGGCAAAATCAGAAGTGGCCCATACATGGGCAAGGTGGCTACGTCACCCCTGCCGCCTCGGGGATCCCCTCCGCTTCAGAGCCCGTGGCAAAATCAGAAGTGGCCCATAAATGGGCAAGGTGGCTACGTCACCCCTGCAGCCTCGGGGATCCCCACCGCTTCAAAGCGGGGGGCAAAATCAGAAGTGGCCCATAAATGGGCAAGCTGGCTACCTCACCCCTACCGCCTCGGGGATCCCCAACGCTTCAGAGCGGGGGGCAAAATCAGAAGTGGCCCATAAATGGGCAAGCTGGCTACGTCACCCCTACCGCCTCGGGTACCCCTCCGCTTCAGAGCGGGGGGCAAAATCAGAATTGGCCCATACATGGGCAAGGTGGCTACGTCACCCCTGCCGCCTCGGGGATCCCCTCCGCTTCAAAGCAGGGGGCAAAATCAGAAGTGGCCCATAAATGGGCAAGGTGGCTACGTCACCCCTACCGCCTCGGGGATCCCCACCGCTTCAGAGCGGGGGGCAAAATCAGAAGTGGCCCATAAATGGGCAAGCTGGCTACCTCACCCCTACCGCCTTGGGGATCCCCACCGCCTCTAAGCGGGGGGCAAAATCAGAAATGTCCCATAAATGGGCAAGGTGGCTACGTCACCCCTACCGCCTCGGGGATCCCCACCGCCTCAAAGCGGGGGGCAAAATCAGAAGTGGCCCATACATGGGCAAGGTGGCTACGTCACCCCTGCCGCCTCGGGGATCCCCACTGCTTCAGAGCCGGTGGCAAAATCAGAAGTGGCCCATGAAAGGGCAATGTGGCTACGTCACCCTTGCCCCCTCGGGGATCCCCACCGCTTCAAAGCGGGGGGCAAAATCAGAAGTGGCCCATAAATGGGCAAGCTGGCTACGTCACCCCTGCCGCCTGGGGGATCTTTTCCGCTTCAGAGCAGGGGGCAAAATCAGAAGTGGCCCATAAATGGGCAAGGTGGCTACGTCACCCCTGCCGCCTCGGGGATCCCCAACGCCTCAAAGCGGGGGGCAAAATCAGAAGTGGCCCATAAATGGGCAAGGTGGCTACGTCACCCCTGCCGCCTCGGGGATCCCCAACGCTTCAGAGCAGGGGGCAAAATCAGAAGTGGCCCATAAATGGGCAAGGTGGCTACGTCACCCCTGCCGCCTCGGGGATCCCCCACGCCTCAAAGCGGGGGGCAAAATCAGAAGTGGCCCATAAATGGGCAAGGTGGCTACGTCACCCCTGCCGCCTCGGGGATCCCCAACGCTTCAGAGCAGGGGGCAAAATCAGAAGTGGCCCATAAATGGGCAAGGTGGCTACGTCACCCCTGCCGCCTCGGGGATCCCCAACGCTTCAGAGCGGGAGGCAAAATCAGAAGTGGCCCATAAATGGGCAAGCTGGCTACGTCACCCGTGCCGACTAGGGGATCTTTTCCGCTTCAGAGCAGGGGGCAAAATCAGAAGTGGCCCATAAATGGGCAAGCTGGCTACGTCACCCGTGCCGACTAGGGGATCTTTTCCGCTTCAGAGCAGGGGGCAGTATCAGAAGTGGCCCATACATGGTCAAGGTGGCTACGTCACCCCTGCCGCCTCGGGGATCGCCACCGCTTCAGAGCAGGGGGCAAAATCAGAAGTGGCCCATAAATGGGCAAGGTGGCTACGTCACCCCTGCCGCCTCGGGGATCCCCTCCGCTTTAGAGCGGGGGGCACAATCGGAAGTGGCCCATAAATGGGCAAGGTGGCTACGTCACCCGTGCCGCCTAGGGGATCTTTTCCGCTTCAAAGCAGGGGGCAAAATCAGAAGTGGCCCATAAAGGGGCAAGGTGGCTACGTCACCCCTCCCGCCCCGGGGAACCCCACCGCCTCAAAGCGGGGGGCAAAATCAGAAGTGGCCCATACATGGGCAAGGTGGCTACCTCACCCCTACCGCCTCGGGGATCCCCACCGCCTCTAAGCGGGGGGCAAAATCAGAAGTGGCCCATACATGGGCAAGGTGGCTACGTCACCCCTACCGCCTCGGGGATCCCCACCGCCTCAAATCGGGGGGCAAAATCGGAAGTGGCCCATACATGGGCAAGCTGGCTACGTCACCCCTGCCACCTCGGGGATCCCGGACGCTTCAGAGCGAGAGGCAAAATCAGAAGTGGCCCATACATGGGCAAGGTGGCTACGTCACCCCTACCGCCTCGGGGATCCCCACCGCTTCAGAGCGGGGGGCAAAGTCAGAAGTGGCCCATACATGGGCAAGGTGGCTACGTCACCCCTACCGCCTCGGGGATCCCCACCGCCTCAAAGCGGGGGGCAAAATCGGAAGTGGCCCATACATGGGCAAGCTGGCTACGTCACCCCTGCCGCCTCGGGGATCCCCTCCGCTTCAAAGCCCGTGGCAAAATCAGAAGTGGCCCATAAATGGGCAAGGTGGCTACGTCACCCCTGCAGCCTCGGGGATCCCCACCGCTTCAAAGCGGGGGGCAAAATCAGAAGTGGCCCATAAATGGGCAAGCTGGCTACGTCACCCGTGCCGCCTCGGGGGATCTTTTCCGCTTCAGAGCAGGGGGCAAAATCAGAAGTGGCCCATAAATGGGCAAGGTGGCTACCTCAGCCCTGCCGCCTCGGGGATCCCCACCGCTTCAGAGCGGGGGGCAAAATTAGCAGCGGCCCATAAATGGGCAAGGTGGCTACGTCACCCCTGCCGCCTCGGGGATCCCCAACGCTTCAGAGCGGGGGGCAAAATCAGAAGTGGCCCATAAATGGGCAAGGTGGCTACGTCACCCCTGCCGCCTCGGGGATCCCCTCCGCTTTAGAGTGGGGGGCACAATCGGAAGTGGCCCATAAATGGGCAAGGTGGCTACGTCACCCGTGCCGCCTAGGGGATCTTTTCCGCTTCAGAGCAGGGGGCAAAATCAGAAGTGGCCCATAAAGGGGCAAGGTGGCTACGTCACCCCTGCCGCCTCGGGGATCCCGGACGCTTCAGAGCGGGGGGCAAAATCAGAAGTGGCCCATACATGGGCAAGGTGGCTACGTCACCCCTGCCACCTCGGGGATCCCCACCGCCTCAAAGCGGGGGGCAAAATCAGAAGTGGCCCATACATGGGCAAGGTGGCTACATCACCCCTGCCACCTCGGGGATCCCCTCCGCTTCAGAGCCCGTGGCAAAATCAGAAGTGGCCCATAAATGGGCAAGGTGGCTACGTCACCCCTGCAGCCTCGGGGATCCCCACCGCTTTAGAGCAGGGGGCAAAATCAGAAGTGGCCCATAAATAGGCAAGCTGGCTACGTCACCCATGCCGCCTCGGGGGATCTTTTCCGCTTCAGAGCAGGGGGCAAAATCAGAAGTGGCCCATAAATGGGCAAGGTGGCTACCTCACCCCTGCCGCCTCGGGGATCCCCACCGCCTCAAAGCGGGGGGCAAAATCAGAAGTGGCCCATAAATGGGCAAGGTGGCTACGTCACCCGTGCCGCCTCGGGGATCCCCAACGCTTCAAAGCGGGGGGCAAAATCAGAAGTGGCCCATAAATGGGCAAGGTGGCTACGTCACCCGTGCCGCCTGGGGAATCTTTTCTGCTTCAGAGCAGGGGGCAAAATCAGAAGTGGCCCATAAATGGGCAAGGTGGCTACGTCACCCCTGCAGCCTCGGGGATCCCCACCGCTTCAAAGCGGGGGGCAAAATCAGAAGTGGCCCATAAATGGGCAAGCTGGCTACGTCACCCCTGCCGCCTCGGGGGATCTTTTCCGCTTCAGAGCAGGGGGCAAAATCAGAAGTGGCCCATAAATGGGCAAGGTGGCTACCTCACCCCTGCCGCCTCGGGGATCCCCACCGCTTCAAAGCGGCGGGCAAAATCAGAAGTGGCCCATAAATGGGCAAGGTGGCTACGTCACCCCTGCAGCCTCGGGGATCCCCTCCGCTTCAGAGCGGGGGGCAAAATCAGAAGTGGCCCATAAATGGGCAAGGTGGCTACGTCACCCCTGCCACCTCGGGGTTCCCCTCCGCTTCAGAGCGGGAGGCAAAATCAGAAGTGGCCCATAAATGGGCAAGCTGGCTACGTCACCCGTGCCGCCTGGGGGATCTTTTCCGCTTCAGAGCAGGGGGCAAAATCAGAAGTGGCCCATAAAGGGGCAAGGTGGCTACGTCACCCTTGCCGCCTCGGGGATCCCCACCGCTTCAGAGCAGGGGGCAAAATCAGAAGTGGCCCATAAATGGGCAAGCTGGCTACGTCACCCGTGCCGCCTCGGGGATCCCCACCGCTTCAGAGCAGGGGGCAAAATCAGAAGTGGCCCATAAATGGGTAAGGTGGCTACGTCACCCCTGCCACCTCGGGGATCCCCACCGCCTCAAAGCGGAAGGCAAAATCAGAAGTGGCCCATACATGGTCAAGGTGGCTACGTCACCCCTGCCGCCTCGGGGATCCCCACCGCTTCAGAGCACGGGGCAAAATCAGAAGTGGCCCATAAATGGGCAAGCTGGCTACGTCACCCATGCCGCCTCGGGGATCCCCACCGCTTCAAAGCGGGGGGCAAAATCAGAAGTGGCCCATAAATGGGCAAGGTGGCTACGTCACCCCTGCCGCCTCGGGGATCCCCGGCGCCTCAAAGCGGGGGGCAAAATCAGAAGTGGCCCATACATGGGCAAGGTGGCTACGTCACCCCTGCCGCCTCGGGGATCCCCTCCGCTTCAGAGCAGGGGGCAAAATCAGAAGTGGCCCATAAATGGGCAAGGTGGCTACGTCACCCCTGCCGCCTCGGGGATCCCCACCGCTTCAAAGCGGGGGGCAAAATCAGAAATGGCCCATAAAGGGGCAAGGTGGCAACGTCACCCCTGCCGCCTCGGGGATCCCCACCGCCTCAAAGCGGGGGCAAAATCAGAAGTGGCCCATACATGGGCAAGGTGGCTACGTCACCCCTGCCACCTCGGGGATCCCCAACGCTTCAGAGCGGGGGGCAAAATCAGAAGTGGCCCATAAATGGGCAAGGTGGCTACGTCACCCCTGCCGCCTCGGGGATCCCCTCCGCTTTAGAGCGGGGGGCACAATCGGAAGTGGCCCATAAATGGGCAAGGTGGCTACGTCACCCGTGCCGCCTAGGGGATCTTTTCCGCTTCAGAGCAGGGGGCAAAATCAGAAGTGGCCCATAAAGGGGCAAGGTGGCTACGTCACCCCTGCCGCCTCGCGGATCCCGGACGCTTCAGAGCGGGGGGCAAAATCAGAAGAGGCCCATACATGGGCAAGGTGGCTACGTCACCCCTGCCACCTCGGGGATCCCCACCGCCTTAAAGCGGGGGGCAAAATCAGAAGTGGCCCATAAATGGGCAAGGTGGCTACATCACCCCTGCCGCCTCGGGGATCCCCTCCGCTTCAGAGCCCGTGGCAAAATCAGAAGTGGCCCATAAATGGGCAAGGTGGCTACGTCACCCCTGCAGCCTCGGGGATCCCCACCGCTTCAAAGCGGGGGGCAAAATCAGAAGTGGCCCATAAATGGGCAAGCTCGCTACGTCACCCGTGCCACCTCGGGGGATCTTTTCCGCTTCAGAGCAGGGGGCAAAATCAGAAGTGGCCCATAAATGGGCAAGGTGGCTACCTCACCCCTGCCGCCTCGGGGATCCCCACCGCTTCAGAGCGGGGGGCAAAATTAGCAGCGGCCCATAAATGGGCAAGGTGGCTACGTCACCCGTGCCGCCGCGGGGATCCCCAACGCTTCAGAGCGGGGGGCAAAATCAGAAGTGGCCCATAAATGGGCAAGGTGGCTACGTCACCCGTGCCGCCTGGGGGATCTTTTCTGCTTCAGAGCAGGGGACAAAATCAGAAGTGGCCCATAAATGGGCAAGGTGGCTACGTCACCCCTGCAGCCTCGGGGATCCCCACCGCTTCAAAGCGGGGGGCAAAATCAGAAGTGGCCCATAAATGGGCAAGCTGGCTACGTCACCCCTGCCGCCTCGGGGGATCTTTTCCGCTTCAGAGCAGGGGGCAAAATCAGAAGTGGCCCATAAATGGGCAAGGTGGCTACCTCACCCCTGCCGCCTCGGGGATCCCCACCGCTTCAAAGCGGGGGGCAAAATCAGAAGTGGCCCATAAATGGGCAAGGTGGCTACGTCACCCCTGCAGCCTCGGGGATCCCCAACGCTTCAGAGCGGGGGGCAAAATCAGAAGTGGCCCATAAATGGGCAAGGTGGCTACGTCACCCCTGCCGCCTCGGGGATCCCCTCCGCTTCAGAGCGGGAGGCAAAATCAGAAGTGGCCCATAAATGGGCAAGCTGGCTACGTCACCCGTGCCGCCTGGGGGATCTTTTCCGCTTCAGAGCAGGGGGCAAAATCAGAAGTGGCCCATAAAGGGGCAAGGTGGCTACCTCACCCCTGCCACCTCGGGGATCCCCAACGCTTCAGAGCGGGGGGCAAAATCAGAAGTGGCCCATACATGGGCAAGGTGGCTACGTCACCCTTGCCGCCTCGGGGATCCCCACCGCTTCAGAGCAGGGGGCAAAATCAGAAGTGGCCCATAAATGGGTAAGGTGGCTACGTCACCCATGCCACCTCGGGGTTCCCCAACTATTCAAAACGGGGGGCAAAATCAGAAGTGGCCCATAAATGGGCAAGGTGGCTACGTCACCCCTGCCGCCTCGGGGATCCCCACCGCTTCAGAGCGGGGGGCAAAATCAGAAATGGCCCATAAATGGGCAAGGTGGCTACATCACCCCTACCGCCTCGGGGATCCCCAACGCCTCAAAGCGGGGGGCAAAATCAGAAGTGGCCCATACATGGTCAAGGTGGCTACGTCACCCCTGCCGCCTCGGGGATCCCCACCGCTTCAGAGCACGGGGCAAAATCAGAAGTGGCCCATAAATGGGCAAGCTGGCTACGTCACCCATGCCGCCTCGGGGATCCCCGGCGCCTCAAAGCGGGGGGCAAAATCAGAAGTGGCCCATACATGGGCAAGGTGGCTACGTCACCCCTGCCGCCTCGGGGATCCCCACCGCTTCAGAGCAGGGGGCAAAATCAGAAGTGGCCCATAAATGGGCAAGCTGGCTACGTCACCCCTGCCGCCTCGGGGATCCCCGGCGCCTCAAAGCGGGGGGCAAAATCAGAAGTGGCCCATACATGGGCAAGATGGCTACGTCACCCCTGCCGCCTCGGGGATCCCCACCGCTTCAGAGCAGGGGGCAAAATCAGAAGTGGCCCATAAATGGGCAAGCTGGCTACGTCACCCCTGCCACCTCGGGGATCCCCACCGCTTCAAAGCGGGGGGCAAAATCAGAAATGGCCCATAAAGGGGCAAGGTGGCTACGTCACCCCTGCCGCCTCGGGGATCCCCACCGCTTCAAAGCGGGGGGCAAAATCAGAAATGGCCCATAAAGGGGCAAGGTGGCTACGTCACGCCTGCCGCCTCGGGGATCCCCACCGCCTCAAAGCGGGGGGCAAAATCAGAAGTGGCCCATAAAGGGGCAAGGTGGCTACGTCACCCCTGCCGCCTCGGGGATCCCCACCGCCTCAAAGCGGGGGGCAAAATCAGAAGTGGCCCATACATGGGCATGGTGGCTACGTCACCCCTGCCACCTCGGGGATCCCCAACGCTTCAGAGCCGGTGGCAAAATCAGAAGTGGCCCATAAATGGGCAAGGTGGCTACGTCACCCCTGCCACCTCGGGGTTCCCCAACTATTCAAAGCGGGGGGCAAAATCAGAAGTGGCCCATACATGGTCAAGGTGGCTACGTCACCCCTGCCGCCTCAGGGATCCCCACCGCTTCAGAGCGGGGGGCAAAATCAGAAATGGCCCATAAATGGGCAAGGTGGCTACGTCACCCCTGCCGCCTCGGGGATCCCCAACGCCTCAAAGCGAGGGGCAAAATCAGAAGTGGCCCATACATGGTCAAGGCGGCTACGTCACCCCTGCCGCCTCGGGGATCCCCACCGCTTCAGAGCACGGGGCAAAATCAGAAGTGGCCCATAAATGGGCAAGCTGGCTACGTCACCCATGCCGCCTCGGGGATCCCCACCGCTTCAAAGCGGGGGGCAAAATCAGAAGTGGCCCATAAATGGGCAAGGTGGCTACGTCACCCCTGCCGCCTCGGGGATCCCCGGCGCCTCAAAGCGGGGGGCAAAATCAGAAGTGGCCCATACATGGGCAAGGTGGCTACGTCACCCCTGCCGCCTCGGGGATCCCCACCGCTTCAGAGCAGGGGGCAAAATCAGAAGTGGCCCATACATGGGCAAGGTGGCTACGTCACCCCTGCCACCTCGGGGATCCCCACCGCTTCAAAGCGGGGGGCAAAATCAGAAATGGCCCATAAAGGGGCAAGGTGGCTACGTCACCCCTGCCGCCTCGGGGATCCCCACCGCCTCAAAGCGGGGGGCAAAATCAGAAGTGGCCCATAAATGGGCAAGGTGGCTACGTCACCCCTGCCGCCTCGGGGATCCCCACCGCTTCAGAGCGGGGGGCAAAATCAGAAATGGCCCATAAATGGGCAAGGTGGCTATGTCACCCCTGCCGCCTCGGGGATCCCCTCCGCTTTAGAGCGGGGGGCAAAATCAGAAATGGCCCATAAAGGGGCAAGGTGGCTACGTCACCCCTGCCGCCTCGGGGATCCCCACCGCTTCAGAGCGGGGGGGAAAATCAGAAATGGCCCATAAATGGGCAAGGTGGCTACGTCACCCCTACCGCCTCGGGGATCCCCAACGCCTCAAAGCGGGGAGCAAAATCAGAAGTGGCCCATACATGGTCAAGGTGGCTACGTCACCCCTGCCGCCTCGGGGATCCCCACCGCTTCAGAGCACGGGGCAAAATCAGAAGTGGCCCATAAATGGGCAAGCTGGCTACGTCACCCATGCCGCCTCGGGGATCCCCACCGCTTCAAAGCGGGGGGCAAAATCAGAAGTGGCCCATAAATGGGCAAGGTGGCTACGTCACCCCTGCCGCCTCGGGGATCCCCGGCGCCTCAAAGCGGGGGGCAAAATCAGAAGTGGCCCATACATGGGCAAGGTGGCTACGTCACCCCTGCCGCCTCGGGGATCCCCACCGCTTCAGAGCAGGGGGCAAAATCAGAAGTGGCCCATAAATGGGCAAGGTGGCTACGTCACCCCTGCCACCTCGGGGATCCCCACCGCTTCAAAGCGGGGGGCAAAATCAGAAATGGCCCATAAAGGGGCAAGGTGGCTACGTCACCCCTGCCGCCTCGGGGATCCCCACCGCTTCAAAGCGGGGGGCAAAATCAGAAATGGCCCATAAAGGGGCAAGGTGGCTACGTCACCCCTGCCGCCTCGGGGATCCCCACCGCCTCAAAGCGGGGGGCAAAATCAGAAGTGGCCCATACATGGGCAAGGTGGCTACGTCACCCTTGCCGCCTCGGGGATCCCCACCGCCTCAAAGCGGGGGGCAAAATCAGAAGTTGCCCATACATGGGCAAGGTGGCTACGTCACCCCTGCCACCTCGGGGATCCCCAACGCTTCAGAGCCGGTGGCAAAATCAGAAGTGGCCCATAAATGGGCAAGCTGGCTACGTCACCCCTGCCGCCTCGGGGATCCCCACCGCTTCAAAGCGGGGGGCACAATCAGAAGTGGCCCATAAATGGGCAAGCTGGCTACGTCACCCCTGCCGCCTCGGGGATCCCCACCGCTTCAGAGCGGGGGGCAAAATCAGAAATGGCCCATAAATGGGCAAGGTGGCTATGTCACCCCTGCCGCCTCGGGGATCCCCAGCGCTTTAGAGCGGGGGGCAAAATCAGAAGTGGCCCATACATGGGCAAGGTGGCTACGTCACCCCTGCCGCCTCGGGGATCCCCACCGCTTTAGAGCAGGGGGCAAAATCAGAAGTGGCCCATAAATGGGCAGAGTGGCTACGTCACCCCTGCCGCCTCGGGGATCCCCACCGCTTCAGAGCGGGGGGCAAAATCAGAAATGGCCCATACATGGGCAAGGTGGCTACGTCACCGCTGCCGCCTCGGGGATCCCCACCGCTTCAAAGCGGGGGGCACAATCAGAAGTGGCCCATAAATGGGCAAGGTGGCTACGTCACCCCTGCCGCCTCGGGGATCCCCACCGCTTCAAAGCGGGGGGCACAATCAGAAGTGGCCCATAAATGGGCAAGGTGGCTACGTCACCCCTGCCGCCTCGGGGATCCCCACCGCTTCAGAGCGGGGGGCAAAATCAGAAATGGCCCATAAATGGGCAAGGTGGCTATGTCACCCCTGCCGCCTCGGGGATCCCCAGCGCTTTAGAGCGGGGGGCAAAATCAGAAGTGGCCCATACATGGGCAAGGTGGCTACGTCACCCCTGCCGCCTCGGGGATCCCCACCGCTTTAGAGCAGGGGGCGAAATCAGAAGTGGCCCATAAATGGGCAAGGTGGCTACGTCACCCCTGCCGCCTCGGGGATCCCCACCGCTTCAAAGCGGGGGGCACAATCAGAAGTGGCCCATAAATGGGCAAGGTGGCTACGTCACCCCTGCCGCCTCGGGGATCCCCACCGCTTCAGAGCGGGGGGCAAAATCAGAAATGGCCCATAAATGGGCAAGGTGGCTATGTCACCCCTGCCGCCTCGGGGATCCCCAGCGCTTTAGAGCGGGGGGCAAAATCAGAAGTGGCCCATACATGGGCAAGGTGGCTACGTCACCCCTGCCGCCTCGGGGATCCCCACCGCTTTAGAGCAGGGGGCAAAATCAGAAGTGGCCCATAAATGGGCAAGGTGGCTACGTCACCCCTGCCGCCTCGGGGATCCCCACCGCTTCAGAGCGGGGGGCAAAATCAGAAGTGGCCCATACATGGGCGAGGTGGCTACGTCACCCCTGCCGCCTCGGGGATCCCCTCCGCTTCAAAGCGGGGGGCACAATCAGAAGTGGCCCATAAATGGGCAAGGTGGCTACGTCACCCCTGCCGCCTCGGGGATCCCCACCGCTTCAGAGCGGGGGGCAAAATCAGAAATGGCCCATAAATGGGCAAGGTGGCTATGTCACCCCTGCCACCTCGGGGATCCCCAGCACTTTAGAGCGGGGGGCAAAATCAGAAGTGGCCCATACATGGGCAAGGTGGCTACGTCACCCATGCCGCCTCGGGGATCCCCACCGCTTTAGAGCAGGGGGCAAAATCAGAAGTGGCCCATAAATGGGCAAGGTGGCTACGTCACCCCTGCCGCCTCGGGGATCCCCACCGCTTCACTTGGAGATCGATTTCTCGAGACACGCCACCCGTTGAAAAGCCCAGCGAAAGACGAAACGCGCAAACAACATCATAGAAATTATGCAGCGTTTCCGCTACTCGCCTTCCATCAAAGCTCATTTCCTGTGCTGACCAGAGTGTGTGGGAGCTGGGGGGGTTGCTTAACCATGAATCAAGAAAAGGCAGCACCCATGGCCTTGGTATCCAAGAGCAGGCCCTAGGCTTCAGATGGCAACCTGGTAGTCCGGAAAATTCACCTGAGCCATTGTTCACAAAAAGACTTCCCTTAAATCAGCCGAAAAGGTGCCTGAGAAGACCATATGCTGGACTCTTGTACACCCAACCTCAACAAACCATTGGTCGAGCAGCCACTGCTGTCGACTAGCCGCCGTCTGCAAAGCGTGAATCCATGAGGTGTGGCATGCAAACCCTAATGTCAAAAAAGGTTGACGCCGATGCAAACCCTCAAAATGTCATCCTCCGCAGGTGCCCCTGCCCATGGACCCCGTCGGTTGCTGCAGCTTCGCCACAGCACTGGAGCAGAACAATTGATTCCGACCCCCACCCACCCACCTGCCCACTGACCCCAAGCTTGCTGCTTGCTCTCCATGATTTGCCCCCCTTCCTCCGTCACCCAAAGGAACCCACCCATATCAGAGGTACGACCTCGTTGGACATGATCCGAATGCTGGCGCTGATATCAATCTCTGTCAGATCTGTCCTCAAGCAACAAAGTGCAGCTTCAGTAAATGACAGACTCAACATGTCAGATACTGACGTGCTCACCAAAGTGCAGTCCACCAACTGCACACCTTTGCACTAGACAAACACAACCGATTTAAAATCGAGGTCTGGGTCCACGCGGTGACCACACACTCTGCAAATTTAGTAGCATTCAAAACAGTCTTCACCTCCGTCGAGGTTAGTCAGGATGATCACTGTAGCTGTTGCTCGCTGGGACGTTTTCCTCCGCCAAAAGGAAAGCTCTGTGGTCTCTGTTGTCTTCTGGTCTCCATTGCAGTGCCTCTATGGACCATAAGCTTCTCATTCCCGATGGGCCCCACGGTCGCTAAAGTGCATGGCCCTCATGGTCAGTATGGTCAATATGGCCTATGGCACCTGGGGAATATGGGCCCTTTGCAGACATTGGGTTGCGGACATTTGTGTGGTGTGCTCAGAATGGCCCCCTTCAAATTGCGTTTGTCTAATTGCCCTATTTGACTTGCCCGCCCCCCCCTTTACCACGTGCGCCCAAACATCCCCTTGTCCCCTCCTTCCACACCCTCATCCCCTCGTCGCACACCCTCATGTCCTGCTACCACACGCGCGTGCCCTTGTCCCGCATCGTCATGCGCTCCTCTCAGACCCCCCTGTCCGATTCCCACATCGTCACGTCCTACTGCACACCACCATGCCCTCCTCCTACGCTCTGAAGCCCTCCTCCACACCCCCACGCCCTCCAGCACACATCTGCCATGCTGTCGACCAGCTGAAGCGCCATGAGTCCCGGTACAGCCCAGGTATCGCAGTAGGAGTCCGTGAAAAGGGGGTGCAAACCCGAAATTCCCTGCCCGCATCGGCCAGGGCGCTACCTGCCTACCAACTCATGTGCTTGCCTGTCTACCGGTCTACCTGCCTACCTACCTCACTAATTTAATTAGTGAGGTAGGTAGGCAGGTAGACCGGTAATGGAAATCAGTCATGGATGCCCCCTCGGAGCCACAAAAACAACATTTCAACATCTCTGCCAGTGCATGGACGAACAAAAGTGTTACTGGCAAAGTGGACGACAACGGTTGACAGTAGCAGCAAGCGTTTTCACTGAAAAACATTGAGCCTCCCAGAATCACAACGTTCCGGCAAAACGTTCCGGCACGTTCCGGCAATTCCGGTGACCGGAACGGGGGGGGGGGTTGTAATTACCCGCCCGCCTGCCTGCCCGCCTGCGTACACTCGCGCTCCTGCACACGCTTCGTTGAAAGAAGAATATAAATGCAACTTGTGGATGGCCCAGTGGTGAATCCATTCGGTAAGCGTCCCAGAACTCGCTGTTGCCGATGCCGCACGGACAGCACCACCACTTCATTGCGTACGTGTGCAGAAAGCAACAGTGTCAGAGCTGACGCCAGATCCCTCGGCTCTACCCCTTTGCAATGGAAAACGACCATTCCTAGTCCGGGGCGCCCCTGCACAACAAGCGTCAGGTATGCACGCACGTCCTGAAGAGGACCTCAGTCATCTCCAAAATGCCCCACATCCTACGCCAACGCGCCTTCATTTCGTGTGTGAGAGGGGGATGGGGGCACTCACACTCGCAGGGCGCCGGCTTGGGCGGCATGCGGGACCTGCTGGCGCCAGCACAAGACGGGACGGCATGCGGGCAGTGCAGTGCCGTGCTCGCCCCCGCCGATGCTCCACAGGGCCAGGGGCCTGAACGGAAAAATGCCCTGCCTCCGTCTTCTATGGTCTTGAGCGGATCGACAGCCGCTGGCAGTCCACTGACGGCGGTCAGCAATTAACCGACGGGGGTGCGGTGGTTCACACGACGGTGCACAAGGTGCGGAGGGGAAGGGGAGGGATCAGGGTCCCAAAGGGGCGGTGGGGAGCGGCAACCAGGAAAGGGCCCCTGGTGGATCCCTTTGCCCTGACTACAGGCGCCCGCACGGCACGCGCACACGGTGATGGGTGCACGCCGCGTAAGTGTGCATCGTGTGAGGGTGTGCCTGTCTGCATGGCCCTGGGGAGGAGTTGCAAGGGTGTGTATGTACGTACACGCGTATAGTGCGCCCTTAATGCACCCCATATCCGTCGCATCAACACCCTGCGAAGCCCCTGGAAAGCCCTGCAACGCGGCCTGAGGCAGGCCAGCATCCAGGTCAGGCCCGCACCACATGCAGCGTGGGCACGTGACAGCCCGAGCAATGAGCCTTGTGCCGCAAGATTCCCATCTGTCGGGACTTATACGGCGCGGGTGGTGCGGCATTGGGGCAGCCCATACCCTGCGACCCGTGTTGCACTGCAGTCCATCCCAACCCTATTCAGGGGTGTGCTTATGCGGGTTGGGGGGGGGTTCAGAGACCCACCCGCCCAGGTTTTTGGGGGAAATCCAGGGATCGCCAAAAAGAAGGAGAAGCTACGGGCATTGCACCCGCAAAGGCGTAAAGCGCATGTCTGCGAAGTGAGCTTTGGCCACCACAGGGGGGCTGGGGTGTCGGGGGCTCGCTCACCCGCCGCCCAACCTGACCCAAAGGCACAATATGGAAATTTCTTTCTTCAGGCGCCTTCGGTGCTGGTCCAAATCCTTCAAAATGACCCACCCCCACGAGGGGAGGGGGTTGGGAGGGTGTTCCGATACCCACACCCCCATCCCTGACCCCATCACATGACGCTACATGCAAATGCATGACTAGACACTGCAATGGGAACACACCGATTTGCACAGCAGTCGCTGGTAATGATACCAAAACGCCCGCAGCAGCGCAACAAGCACTGCTCAAACACAAGACCATTGACGCATCCATCGCTTTCCGGTTCAGCACTTCAAACCACCCATTCTATTTCAGCGCCGAAATATTGGACCCTGTAGACGCATTGGCCACTTCAACAGTGTCAACCTGCTGCATCAGCTGCCCGCAGTGTTCACCCGCTCCGCATCACAGCATGTTTTCCGCTGCTCGGACTCAGTGACAGCAGACAACTCTCGCGGTCGCCGCAGCTGCTCTTGACTGCCTTGCAACTTTGCAGTCAGGGCAGCGATGCTGCCTTCCTTGCCGGAAACATCCAATTGACCATCTGCAATCTGTGGCTCAAGCTGCTTTTTCACTTCCTTCACAAGTCAAAGGGCCTCCTCAGTCTCTGCATACTGTGAAAATGGCTCTGTTATGGTTTGGCCTTGACTCCCAACCTGCGCTTCATATGGAGCTACCTGCCGCCCCAACTCCTCATTTGCTGACGGCAGCTCAAAATCTGTTGTAGCACACATCGTCGAAATATCTCTTTCAATCGGATTTTGCAGCATATTTGCATTTGTCAGCTTGGAGCCGAAGTGCAACTTCTCTTCTTCCCAACATCGGAGGCCCTCCTCTTTCTCTACGACCTCCGGCGTCAGCAGTTTCATCAGCTTGGCAACCTGCTGCTCCAGCTGCTGCTGCTTTGCATTGAGGTCCACATCGTGCTCTCCTTGGTCATAGCAAGGCAACGACCATGAAGGTTGGAATCCGCTTTGGACTGTGTAACAACCCACCTGCCGATTTGTTGCATTGTGAATGTACACGACATCCGGCGATTCCCCATTATCAGAACTGCCCATCTGCAACCTGCTACACTTGTGCCGGCACGTGCAGCTGCTCTTGCTTTGTAGTAAAGCGTGCAGTGTCCTTCTCAACAACGTCCAATATCTGCTGAGCCACCTTCTGTTCGAGCAAATCATTCATTTGCGTCAGCTCAGCAACGCTGCGATCCTGCTTTTGCTTTGCAGTAAGACTTGGGCCCTGTGCCACACAGAAGAGCAATGCTACCCAGAACCATGTACTTCAGCTGCCTCCATACAAATAAGCTATCACAAGCACTGCACGGAACAAAACGCACCTGAGGTGGGATGTGGGCGGGAGGTCTAACCAATCAGTGCACATGCCATACAACCCTAAATCAGTGTACCCCCCCCCCACACAAATAATTCCCAAAACTCCAGTGCACCTACCACACAATCCCCAAGCAGGACCAAGCAATCCCCAATCAATATGCAACGCCACAATGCCCCAGTCCATGGAACCCCCGGTTCATTATATGAACCACCCTACTACCAACCCCAGTCATCAATCAGCGATGTCCACGCAACTGTTTAACAACAAGTCATGTGCACCGTGCTGTGCTAAAGTAATTTCTGCCCGGCTCCCACATTACTCCTGATCATTCCTCCAAATTTCTCCTACACTTCCCCCCAATACCTTACCACAATTTCCCCATGATTCCCTGGTATTGCCCCTATAGTTCCCATGAACCCTAATTCACCCATCATTCCCCTCACGTGCCATCTCCTCCTCCCTTCCCTTTTCTCTCCTCTCCATCATGGCTCGTGCCCTGCTCACCGCCTCCTGTCGACGCTCTGCCCCTGTCCCCTGATGTGTGGTCGACCACACCGCCCCGTCGTCCCTCGCCCGCCGGTCCTCCGCGTCTACCCACCTTTGGGCCAGGCGGATTTTGGCTGGTACGCCCAGGATAGCCCCGGGGCATCGAACTGTATCAATATATTCAGTCCCAAGTGTCATATGCATAATGCTTAATAAAGAAGCCAAGGGTTGGGGGGGAAAGAGCTGCGCAATTTGTAGGCAGATGGCAAAGAGTGCATTTGCCGTGTGCACTTTTGAGGCTGTTTTGGCGTTTTTGTCGCATCAGCTCTACATGCAAAGCTCTCTTTTTTGAGCCTGGATGTCAGGAAAGCTGTGTGGCTTGGTCTTCGGCACATTGAAGGCGTCCTTGGCACACAACGGAAACCTTGCCCACCATTCACCACGAACCTCTGTAATTACCTGTGAGTACCCACAATTCCCTCAGAATATCTCATAGACTCTCCCACAATTCCACACTTTCCGACTTCCAACGCCTTGGCACAATTTACCTACACCGAATGTGGCCCAGGTTGTAGGTTGCGGAAAGCCCTCCCCCTGCTCTGGACAAATTGCGACGCATGCCACAAAGCACCAATCAGTGCGGACACCACACAGCACAATGAGTGCGGACACCACACAACCACCAAGACCTGCTCAATCGAAATCCGTAGACCATTCGATCACCACCTCATCCGTCAGTGCTGACTGGCGCTACCTCCTGGTCTCAGCATCTCCAAGCCTGGGCCATGCATGTTGACTGGAGGTTTCAGGCGCATTCGTCAGCCTCCCAATCAGCAAATCCAGCCGACCTGTGACCCAAGCGGAGGCAGGGCGCAGAAATGCAGGGGAAGAAGGGAACAACTGGGGTGGTAAGGTAGGTCAACGCTCATCACCGCTGTCTACAGACTGCAACCATGTTACACAACACACATCTCGGCCGCTGCACAGCACTACATATGTGTGCAAGCAGGGCTCCAGGAGGGTCCAGGTCCAGGAGGGGCTTTTGTTGGGGCTTTTGTGGGGGGGCGGGGGTTGTGCACAAAAATGGTGAGTCCATATCCCCAACTCAAGGGGCCACTCAATTTGTGGATGGTGAGTCCATATCAAAATGGCTACTTGACCTCTGCCTTCTCAGGGTCCCCAGTTTGGGGGAGATCAAAGTAGGCGCCTTTGGTGCCCGTGGACCATCAGGCGCCCATGGATTCCTGAGTCTGGTGCCTTTGGCAACTACCTGTTGGCTGCAGGCCCCCTGGGGAGGGAGGGGGGGTTACCCTGCGTCCTTGGACAGGCGGATCCAGCCCCCCTTTGGGGCGCAGTGGGCGTTCCACAAAGACATCCCCCCCTTAGCAAAGGGATTGAAAATTGCAGAAATGTTGCATAGACAAGCAGATTGTACACGCGCAATAGCTCCTCAGACAGAGCCAAGCGGCTTTGGGAGCGCTTACTATGCGCCACAGGGTAAGGGTAATTAGCTTTAGTGTACACTGTCGAGGAAAAAAACAGTGGAACAAAAAAGTTCCGGTGCACGTTGATCTGTTGACACCATCGCTCTCTACACAGGAGAGACTACTGCACCGCCACATCGAGCCGGGGCTGAGCTCGAGGGTGGGATCTTCAATGAGCAACAAACGACATTTGTATAGCGCCTCGTCTTGCCCGATGTGGTGCTCCAAGCACTGTTACACGCTGCCATAGGTTTTGTTAAGCTAAGTTTAACCAATTACCTCTGAAGCCCACAAAACCCATTATTCCGTAGAACCATTTTGGGAGTCCGTAAACCCCCCGCCTTTGGGGTTGGGTCCTGGCTGGCAACCTGAAGTTTGCACAAGAGAGTTTCACAAAAGTATGTTTTTGTGGTTGCTATCTGTTCCATTTTACTTTCCCTTTACAAAAGCGTTTTTCTTGCTCTCAGAAGTGCACTGTAGCGCTTTTTCAAAAGCAAAATGCACTTTGGAGCTTTCAAAAAGTGTTGCACGGCGGACACGCGCAGTCTGCGCAGTCTACATGAGTCTCCTTGCTGTCTCAGGAGTGCCCAAAGCGGGGACAACTCAAAGTTCATACACAGACGATTCCATACTGGGGACATACTGGGCCCCCAACGTCACAAAAACACGGTGCAAAAATACTCCAGCAAATTGCTGTTTCAAGGTTGTAGTGTTGTGTGGCTCTCCTGTATGACGACCCTTTGTCTAGCCATATCACTCCTCCGCTGTAGCAACCGAAAAACTGGGTTGTGTTGTTTGGGGGTTTCAAGTGGCGTTCAGTGCCACATCCCTTGCGTGACCTGCTTCCGGGGATCGAGGTCGTTGATCAAGGGTTCGGGGAGGGGTGTTTCGAGCGGGGGGGACTTGGCAGCCGCCTTGGCACGTATCTGAGCGTCCCCCGTTCTCTGCACCGGCAGTCCTTGAGTGTGTCCCCTGTGCACATCCACATGCCTTGCTTGTACAGCAGCACCCGGAGTTGTCCCTTCACCTCCTGCAAAGCGCTCTGCAGGCCCAGTCCACTGGAGCCCCATTCGGCCATCGAAGACAGTGCCCGGGGGACTGCGGCCTGCAGCTTTGCGCTGCGGTGTGTCAGCCTCTTCAGCTCAGCCTCCAACGTCGCAACCTGAGAAGAAAGCCACAGATACGTGAGGACTAGTGACAGGCCCCGGAGGAGGTACCGGCCACAGGCAAATCGAATGAATACGCCGGCAAATCACTGTCATTTGCCAGTAAATCGGCAAAGCAACTACAAATGCAATTGATTTGCGGGCAATTCCTCTGCAGATGCCGGCCCTCAAAACCCAAGTGGGCGGGGCTGAACAGGGGGCGGATCTCTTTCTTGTAGCGACCAGGGCAATGGTCCTGCAGGAATGAGATAGGTCTTCACTCGTGTGCCGCATACTGCCCTCCACTGAACTGCCAAAGAACACAATCTTTCTCTGACCCCCCCCTCCTCGTAACAATGACCACTTGTCTGAATGCCCTCGTGACACATGATGACTCGTCTGAATCCCCTAACAACACAGCTGTTGTGATTCCCCGCCACACTTGATGACTCGTCTGGTCCCCTGGTCACATATGACAATTGCCTAATTCCCCTCAATCAACATGATGACTCTGATAAATTGTTTTCAATCCCCTCGCCACACATGACGAATTGTCAGAATCCCCTTGTCACGCATGATGACTTGACTAATCCCACTTGTCACACCGCTTCCGAAACCACCAGCTTCACTTTTTCAGAACCTGCATCACAACCGCCTGTGGTTGCCACAAATACTTTTGCCACCACCATGCGCCAGCTTTGGAGCTTGTCGCCCACAAAAATACACATTGCACACACACAAGTGCGGTCAACTCAATGTCAGTCGGCCATCTTTGCCCTACTTTAATTGCATGCGACCCAAAACGGCAGTATGTGTCCCGCACCGATGCTGGGGCTGAGGTACCGGGGATCATTCTTCGTACCATCCGATCTGCCTGGGGCAGAGGGGGCGCAAAGCGTACGTCACCTGGTCGTGCTGCTGCTGCCTCCCTCCCTCTCCGCGGGCTTTTTGCATGCGCCAGGCATGCGTGCATCTCCATGCAGTCCAAGGGCCATACCACATTGTCATCACGAGGACAGTGCTGGCCCAAGACAGAAGAGCACCCTCCTTTCAATGGGCCAAACATGCACCAGGTCAGAGGCTGCGAATATGCAAGCGTAAAGTGCAAAGCAATCCATCCATCCATCGACTCTGTCCCATCCCTTTCACAATACAGTGCATGGGTGAGCGTTTGGGAGCATGGCTTTTGTGTGCTAGGTGCAGTGTCATATGGGGTTCAGTGAACACAACGATCAGTACCTCCCAACCCCTCGCAGGACACCCAGCCACAGATGTTTTTCGCGGTGATGGCCCTGCCCCGAAATCCCTTCCGCACTACTCACTCCTGGCTGCATTTGTTGGTACAAAGCCCCAGAAAAAACGTCAGATGCCGCAGTGTGTTTGTATTGGAGGTGCGTGGGAGGGCAGAATCGAGGCCAGGGACAGTTTCCCTTGGGGTATTTCACAACGCAAAGCCACACGCGTGCGTGTGCGCGCGCACACACACACACACATGAGGACAATGACACCAATTCCTCCCACCCCCAGGTTGCATGGAATAGCATGCAGCCTCTGGTGGCCTTCCCCATAGAGCTGCCCACACATTAACGCACAATACACCACCAGCAACAGACACCAAACCAGACGTGTGGCGCTTGGTATCTATGAGTCATGCACTGGGCAAAAATTGTTCTCACTGAGACCCGTGTGTGCAGGAGGGAGGTATTACTGAGTGGCACATGGCACAGGGCTGACTGCCCACGTTGCTCCGCCGGGCGCTCGTGGCAGATCTACACCAAACTTCTGAAGGGAGTGCAATGATGGGGTCGGCGGAGGGCGGGCGGTAGAAGGCTATCCCTGACCCTGAATCCGGTCATCATCTACTGCCACTGAGCACACCTGCTGCGTCACCAAAGGGAAGGGCTCATGCTGTCGGTCCTCGGGATCCCGCAGCACGTCCGAAAGTCGGTGTAGCGCGTACTGGCACCGCAAGATGCGTCCTGCAGCATGCTCCTGCTGCTCCACGACCGCAGGGATCTCGGCCGCAGGCGAGTGTTGCAGTTGCTGCAGCATGACACGACAGCTCGCTGGCCACACGGCAGCACCACACTGAGCGCACAAAGCACACCACAACAGTTCACTGTCCCATGGGACCCGAACCCACCACGCGGTGCTTGCACACTGTATGCCCCGCCCAGTGCAACCCGTTGCCTACGTACTTTGTTGCCAGCGATCAAGGGGATCGGGTGGAGCACAGGGAAGGGGATAAATGGAAGGGGGGGGGTTGGGGGAAAGGGGGGGGGGGTTTGCAGTTTTGCGGGTGAAGCGTCGAATGTTTGTCCCATGGCTCAGAACTGCGGCATACTGCCCTGTGTCCCGTGTGGAATGTATTGGACTTTATCAGTCGACATCTTAAAACACCGAAAGGGGTCGATTTTTCTTGACTTTTATGGTTCATCCTCCCCTGCGCCGCCATCTACAATCCCTCCACCTTTACATGGTTCAAGCCCCCACAAATGACAGCAGCAGATCACACGCAACACATCTGACTGCACGGCACGGGTGGTAAACTCCCCCTACTCCGGAACTGTCTTGAGCACACAATACCACAACAACGCACTATCGTGAGCAGGCGGTGCACACCACAAATAACAATGCTGCACGCGATTCACGCCAGGACCGCCCAAAGAGAGAGCATACACGGTGCACACCACAACGACGCACCAACGTGCTGTGCAGGCCCCTGCAATGCAATGTGCTGACCGAGAACACACACAATGCGCACCACGACACCGCAGAGTCGAGCACGCAGCGCACACCACAGCAATGCACGACAGAGTACCCAATGCACACAACAACACACTGTCCCGAATACTGAGTGCACACTACAAACATGTATTGAACTGGGCACACAGTGCACACACCACAACAATACAGTGCACAAGCGCACAGTGCACCACCAGAGGGGCTCCGCGGGGGGGGGGGTCCACAGAGGTGGGGTGGGTGCCATGAAGGCTGAATGACCATGGTGGTTGGCACTTCCAGGTGTACGTACGTTTTTGCCTTATGAGGAAGGGGAGGGAGGGGCAATACAGGAGCTCCGCGAAGGAAACAACAACAGGAGCCCCCCAAGTGGAAAACACAGAACACACCATGACTTGACCACCAGATGCCACAGATTCGAAGTCATTCTGTGCGAGAGGCTTCACAGCACCGACACTCGGCATTCTGTCTGTGGCGCTGAGTAGAGACCCGTCCCGCCACTGTTGCGGGGTCGCTTGCGAGTGCTGGTGGATTTGGTTCTCCAACTCCTGCATCTCCCGCACCTTCTTCTGGGCTGCAGACACACACCGCATGGGCATGTGGCCACCTCGACCAGCATTGCTGCCCATGCCCCCCCCCCCCCAACCCCTCCCTAACCGCCTGCCCCAACCCCCGGGTACCCAATCGTAATGCCGCCTGGGCCCTGGCACAAGTCGTTGGGGCGCCCGAATGAGGAATGCGAATCCCCTTCACTGGGGCTGTGTCCACCTTTGAGAAGGGCTTTGGAAATCCATGCAATTTTTTGGCCTGGATTTGCAGAACCTGCGCTTCTGGAGCCTGGGAACGCTTCCTGTTTGTGCAGGCGCGCCGCAGGCGCCACAAAGAAAGGGTAATTAGCTAGTGTACACTGTCCAAGAAATTTGCAATGGAACAAAAAATTTCCGTGCACGCTATTGCGGGGACCTCTTGGGGACTGTAGGTCAGATCCTCAGCATGCCAACAGCTGTAGTGGCCAATACGGAATTGGTCAGAGAATCCGTGAGGGACAGTACTGAACCACGGGCAACTTGGAGGATCTGTAGTACCGGATGCCGCGACGAGGGACTCAAACACGGTCTTCTCTACGGGAGCGTGGGTAGTTGCAGATGGGCCTTCCATCACCCCAACTCGAGGGGCCTCGCCGAAGCGTGGGAGTCCATCACCCCAACAGCAACAAAATAGAAAAAGCCTGGGGGGGTAAACGGTATGTAGAAAATGGGTGTATGTATGCGGCACTATTCTGCCTGTATTCTGGGATAATTACCCAAACTGCACGGCGCAGGGGAAGCGTTCCTCCTGAAACACGCGCACAGACGTGGCACGCCCTCTTGTCCGGCATGAGCCCAACCCCTCCCAGGGCCCATAGGAGCGCGGCGGCTATCAACAGACCTTGTTTGACAGCGCTGGGGCATGGGGTGTTCCATAAACGCTGGTGGAGTGCCGTGCAGTGCACTGATGTGCAGCGTGCAGCGTCATCTTTTTTTTGTCCGACCTGCTTGTGTCGGTCAAAATCATTTCTGGCAGGAGTGTGGGGACGAGGAGGTGCGGAATTTCTGTCCAGTGATCAGTATTGCAACGTTCTGCCTCCCCCTCAGCATGACCAAAATTCCCGGGGTCCCGGTGGCCCATTTCTGACCCCCCCTTCACCGGCTGGCCGCACCGTGACCATCGCCCAGCCATCGACAGGGCCCACCGAATGTGTGGAAAAACCATTTGACGAGACCTAATTCAGGTGGCCTAAGGGAAAGTGTGAGTGTCATTGTTTGCTTTTTGGGCGGGGGGGGGGGTGCCACAAAGGCTACGTGTACTAGTTTTTTTTGAAAAAAAGGAGGCAGGTCATTTGGAAGAGGGGGGGGGGGTGTTCAAGCCCCACTTCCCCTTCAAACTGGGCCCCGGGGGGGGGGGATTCGGATGGGGGGTGACGCCTGACTAAGGTGCACTAGCGAAGGTGTAGGTGGAGTCTTTGGTAGACTTGGGTGGGGTGGGTGCTATGGGGGGTGGCCGTAAAAGCCGAGTAAGCACGCCGTTTGGGGGTACCCAACATTTATCAGTCAAAAGGATCACCCATGACGCACCGATCATTTGGAGGGATGTACCACAGAGGGAACTGCTTTCCAAGAATTTCCGCATTGCGGCCCGACTTCGAGCCAATTCTGGCCCTGAGACAGGCCCACAAGGAGGCCCGTTCCCCCCCCTCCCCCATGGGGCGGAGTAAGTTGGGTGCGCTTGGCCATAGCCGCACCGGAAGAGGGACTGTGGGACTGGGACAACCAGTGAACATCTGCAATATCCATCTCGATCTCAATGCGTAAAGCTTGTGCAGTATATCACAGCCTGGCCCAGCCTGCACCAACAACCACGTGAGGCACCCCCAGTACCGTGTGCACGCAGCGTACCTTGCTTGCGTACCTCCATGAGTCTGACTTGGCACTGGTGTGTGCCCCCTTGGGGGCTGCTGGCCAGGAAATGTGACACGGTTCCGGAGGCTCGGGCTTGCACGTGGATGGCCAACTCATCCCTTTGCTTTTGCACACCCCGCAACGCCTCCAACAACTCCTGCATGTCGTCAGCATCGCCTGGCATTGCTTGCCGCTCTGGGGCGAAAAATGCGCATGAATCAGCAGTCACAGGCTCTTGGGGGGGGGTCTACCAATCAGGTGTGCAGAGGCCTGCAGTGCGTGTAGGGGGGGGGGGGGGCTTGCCCGGGGCTCTCCACCACAAATAATGCAGGAAGGTGTCATACAGGGCCTGAGGTCCCCAACCACAAAGAGTGCGGAGTGGGGGCCCTCGGGTGTTAGGCGTTTGCTCCAATTCTGTTCAGGGCATGCCCCAAATTGTAAGCAGCGGACGCTCAATGCGGCGTGACAAAAGCAGGTCATCCAAAAGGCGTGAAACTTGACACCCGTTGTACGACACAGGACCCACCCGGCGGACACGGAACCCACAGGGGGTGTTTTGTGTAGGGCCGGACCCCCCCCCCCCCTCCCCGCCCGCCCGCCCCAAACAGTGGGCGCAATCCAGTAGCTCTTGGGAGGTGGCTGTGTTAAACAGGGTAAGACGACCAAAGGTTCCACCTCCACCCGCTTAGCTCACCTTAATTAGACTGCCCCCCCTCCCTCCTCCCGGCCCAAACCTTCCTTAATTTTTGTTGGCCCCAGCGCTGTACAAAATGACCACACACAACCCGAACCACAAGGTGGTCGGGTATGCAAGAACGATGATGGTGCTTCAAAAATGAATTCCCCCCCCCCCGCCCCCCCCTCCAAAGCTCTTGGTAGGTGACTGTGCCAAACGGGGCAAGTCTACCAACGGTTTCACCTGCACTTTGCTTAGCTCACTTCAATTTTCCTCCCCCCCACACCACCCCACCCCACCCCACCCCAAACGTGTACATTTGTGGCGCAGCCCAACCCCTCCCCCCCAAGTCTGAACAGACTTGCCACTACGGGTAGTGTCCGGCTGGGCCACCGAGTTCCGCTAGGGATCGGCCCTGGCAAGCTCATGCTCACAAAACATCCCGTACAGACCCCCCCCCCCGACACGAGGCACCCATGGCGCACATGGTGTAGTACTTCTGAGGTCACCAGCTATTGGGGCGTGGGGGGCACAAGGGAACAAGAAGAAGCCAATATGCCCTGCAGAAGCACAAGTAACCAGGTCAGGATAGACATGCCCGGCTGGCAGACAGAGTGGGCGAGCCTCCGAGAGACTGCCCTTGCCTCACACAGCCATCGGCCAAGAGGACTGGTTGACTCTGAGGTACATAATTGTGGCACACTGCTCTTTGCACCTACCACCCTCTGAAGCCTCTCATGGAGAAGCCCCCCAAGTAGACCACGTTGCACTGCACACCTTCCCTACAAAGCATGTTGCATAATAAAGCAATATCTGTGAATTCAGTAACTCCAACTGTCATCTGTATTGTACTTAACAAACAACATTGGTCCCACAAGTGTGGGTGTCAATACATTCGGTAAATCCGGGGGTGAAGTCGGGATAGTTAATAGAAAAGTAGTGCGCCGGGCAAACATTCCCCCCATGCTACAGCAAAATTTTTCCAGCACCGCCAAATGCGACGATTTAGATGGGGCGCTGTCCTCAAGGGGCAGGTTTAGACCATACGAAGAGCAAGAAGGTTGCCAGCCAAAACACCCAAGTCCGTCCCTGAATAATGGCCCTGATAGCCATTGCTCCTTACACTCATCACAAACTGCGACGGTGGAGCGCTTTTGGCAACACAACACACACACGCTTCTGCCTCATCCTCTGCCTCATCCTCTGCCTCATCTTGCGTGCCACAACCGAGCAAACAGCTGCTCAATGCGTGCCCTATACCACCCTTGCACATCATAGTAACATTGTTGGCGGGCTGTCAAAGTGCCATTCTTTCTTCCTTGCTGCTTGAATGGCACAACGACATGAATCCGGCCTTTATAAGCACCATCATGGCCCCCAACTTCGAAATCAAAGAAATCACCTCGGGTACGAGAAAGTCCATACGCATCCCAAATCAAAACATCTGCTGATGTCCCGGGGGGCAAGGGGCAAATCCATATAATGTTGCCCAACATATCAACGGCAACAGTCCACCGGTGGGGCACGGGTCACAAAAGATGCCCGGCGCGCGCCCGGCGCGCTAACGTTTCCCCATGGGCATCCTCCTTCTCTTTCCTCTAACCGTTGCTCAGCCATCCGGTGCACACCATCAGCTCCGGGTAATGCCTCCGTTGCTGCCTTCCCGACAGATAGACAGGTAAAACGGCGTACATACACAGACGCCTGTGTCGCTTTTGGGGGCAACCAGTGGCAGAGTGGGTCTGAACCCTCTGGTGGCCGGGGCAGTGGTGCTATAGTCACAGTCAGTTCACCAAACACCGAGGGCTACAACTCTGAATAGATGAGCCCTTCATGCTACCACAACTAAGGTCCACAACTAAGTTCACAAAACGGGTCTGGCAGCCACAACTAACGTGAACGAACGGGACTTGCCTCTACATCTGGCTCACCCTGTGCCACGAGCATGGGAGCCTTTGCTCCGGCCCCTATTTGTCCAACACTTGGTATGGCAGCGGTGCGCTGCCCTGCGAAGACGGCACCTTCACCTAAGGGGGTGCCTCAGGGGGTGGCGGGCGCCCCATGCGGAATGCCACAGGCTGATCGAGGTGTATGTGTGTGTATGGGGGGGGGGGGGCGGGGGGTTTGGCACAAGGCCTCGGTATTAGGTTGTTTGCCTTTGGCGGTGCCTATTGGCCTCTCACCACTGCTCATTCTGACCCTCTGTGGGTCCAAACGTGTTTTGGTTGTGTCAACGGAGCCCCTGGATGACTTGTCCTGCTTGACTACTTCAGGGTCGGCTGTCCCGGAGACGGGCTGTTGCCCGTGCCGTTGACCAGGTGCATCCAGACGCACACTCCGAGTCCATGCTGGGTTTGCCCACTCCAGCACTGACCTGTGCGCGCTGGTGTGTGCATCTGCATGATGATTTTCCTGACAGGGGCTTCTAACAACCACAATGATTCTCCCTTTTGCCCTTTCCTCCTCCTCCTTCTGCGCTCTGAAGAAGGAGGAGGGGGGGGGCAGGTTCCGAAGAGGAGGGAAGAGGGGGCAAGGGGGCATTCTACTTTACATGCACACGTCACACAGCAGCATACCTTTGGCGTGTCCAAGGCTTGGGCTGCACATGTTGACCTGAAGAGCACAGAAACCTGAAGACCTTGTTGCGTCAGTTGTGCTCTTGGGGAAGAGGAATGGTGGTGCAATCCCGAAGAGTGGGGGGATGGGATCCCTAGAAGTGGCGGGGGGGGGGGGGGGGCATCGCTGCTCATGACCTTGCAGATTTCTCAGCACACCAGGCAAACTAATCTAGTGGCCCCTGCAACCCCTTTCGCCCGCCCCATCTCCACACCCACACATCTATTTGGGGTACGGGGCTACAACGGCCCACCTCCAGACAACTATGATCCTGGACCAGCCCAGCCTCCCAAGGGGCACTGCGCTCAGGGTGGTGCATTCAGCGCTAAGACCCCACAACACCGCCCCACTTGCTGGGGGGGCCAGTGGAACACAAGGCAAATCACCCGCCAGCCGACCGCTCAACGACAACAGTGACTTCAGGGGCTCACTCGCACAACTGGGCCCCTGGCTGTCCCTGTGACGTGCTTCAAAGCGCCAGGGGCATACCTGCGCCGCTGGGTCGGGGCTCCTGCAGTTCTGGTGCCCTACGGGCTCCACCGCACGTGCCGCGTGTGCTGCTTGCACCACCTTCGCCTGCAGCACCTCTCGCCGTGGGGAACACGCCGCTGCTGACAACGTCGGGCCCTGAAATGGCTGATGCAAAACCTGCAACAGTGACATCGCACCTGCACCAACCCGACTTTCAGGTGAGCCTGCCCAACAACCCCCCGCCGCTGTGCCCATGATGTCGCGTCGAGTCTGTCAGAGTCCTAAAAAAAACACGGGGAGGAGTTGCAGGAAAATTGAAATAAACTTCGAAAGATTGCGGATGTCAATTCCCCCGCCACCTGCTCTATACCCTGCTCTTTACTGTCCACAAGAGACCTCATCCTTCTGCTCCGAGGATGCTTCTTGCCCCGGGGGGGGGGGGGGGGCGACCCCTCGGTTTTGGACGCCAACTACCCCCCCAACTAACTGTCGGCCGGAGGCCCCTTGGGGGGGGGGGGGGGGGGCTGGGAGGGGGGCCGGGGAGGGCAGTGCCTGCAGTACATGATCGTCGATGTCCGCGGGCTGACGATTGCATTTAACAAGTGTCTGACCCCCGCTACTGGGGAGAAATCAATGGCTCCAATGGCTCCAATAAGTGCGCCCCCTTAATGCACCCCCTAAAAGGCTACTGGTGGGGCACGGGTCAAAAAAGATGCCCGGCGCGCGCCTAGCGCGCTAACGTTCCCCCATTGGGCGCCTACAGCACCCATTGGCTCCTTGGGTTCATACCTTTGACAACTAACTGTTGGCCGGAGGCCCCTTGGGGGGGGGGGGGGGGGGGCAGTTGGCGTCCTAGGACCCGCTAGGAGTCGCCCCCCCCCCCCCCCCGGCTTCTTGCACGCCACAAGGGTGGCAGCATTCAGATAACAGGTTGTTGTGTAGTTTGCCCAAATAACAACAGTGCAACAGGAAAAGATGTGCAACTTGATCTGTGGACACCATCAGTTGTTGTGGACTGAGACTGCAGCCCACAATCAAACACAGCACGACTCCACAACACATACCCAAGTGCATTGAACCTGCTCCACCTTTGATGGTTCAATGCCCCTGCCTGGGGCTTGGTGCCGCCTTTGCCAACAGCCCATGGATGGATTTGCTGGGGCGGGCAAAGCTGGGTAAAAGGTCCTTTTGGGGACACTGTGGCATAAAATCGGGATCCATGTAAGCTCAAAACGACCGTAGGGCAAATGCGCATCATGTGAAGCACGTTCCGTGTAATTTTGAGCCATCTAGCCTTTTTTATAGCCAATTTGGTGCCCAAACACAATCGGGTTTCAAGATGATTGTCTGAAAAGTTCTCAACGATCGCCAATGTGTCAAGTAGGCGTCACCAATGAGGGCCGTTCTTCGTCCGCGTTCATTGGATCCTCAAATGATTGGTGTTCAATGAGGTGTCTCTAAAGCCGCCATGCCATGCGGTGGTCCATTTTGGGGTTAAAATGAGCCGGTTTTTAACCACGTTCAAGAGAACCATAAGAACCTAGCTCGGTCCTAGTCACAAGTCTTGATAGGGTCCACGGTGAGGAATGTATTTTAGCAGCAAGCAACAGCAGCAAGCATGCATGCAACAACTAGCAATCCAAAACCCTTTGAGGGGGCATTGGTCAGCGACCGCAGAGCAAATGTGTATCACTTGAAACAAGTTTCATGTGATTTCGAGCTGTCTCGCCTCTTCTATGGCGCATTTAGTGTCCAAGCAACTGCTATTGTCAACCTTTTTGCATGACATTTGCCAGTGTTTCAAGCAAATGTCTCCAATGAGGGCCGTTCTTCTTGTTTCAATGATTGCAAGCACAAGCAGCAAGCAGCATCAAGCAGCCGGCAGCAAGTGGAAAAAAGTCTTTTGGACATAGTGGCTGGTAAGCAGCATCCAAGCAGCTGAAAACAACCGCAGAGCATATGCGCATCATTTGCAACTTTTGGGTGATTTCGAGCTGTGTAGCACGTTTTATGACCAATTCGATGTCGGAAATGACTGTTTTTTAGCCTGTTTTTCAAGATGGTTGTCCTAAATGTTCATGACGATGTGTGTCAAGATGGCGTCTCCAATGAGGGCGGTTCTTCTTCTTCCACGGTGATTGGGCTATCAAATGATTGCAAACAGGTGTTCAATGACGCGTCTCTCACACCAAGGTGCCATGCGGTGGTCCATTTTGAGGTGTAAATGAGCCATTGTTCAGCCCTTTTTCAGGAGAATGCCAGTGTGTCATACAGGTGTCTACATTGAGGGCCATTTTTCTTCCACGGCAATGTCATATGCAATGAGCAAGACGAGGACCCAACTCGGTGGAGGGCTTAACACCCTTCTTAGGGTCCAGGGTGAGCAACATATTTTAGCGGCGGCAAGCAAGCTAGCAGCAAGTAGACGCACATAAACTCTTTTTGCGGACACTGTGACTCAAATCCGGCATCCAAATAGCTCAAAACGACCGCAGAGCAAATGTGCATCACCACTAACAAATTTTGCGCCATTTCGAGCCGTCTGGCGTGTTTTATGGCAAGTCTAGTGTCCAAAAATGGCGTTTTTAAGCCTTTTTTCACGACGATGTCCTGAAAATTTAGGACGATCGCTGGTGCGGCACATAGGCCTCTGCCATGAGGGTCGTTCTTCTTCCATAGTGATTGGGCTATCAAATGATTGCAAATGGGTGTTCAATGAGGCGTCTCCCACACTGTGGTGCCATGCGGTGGTCCGTCTTGGCATGAAAATGGGCCGTTTTTGAGCCGTGTTTCAGGATGATCCCGCTAAACGTGCAGGACTATATCCAATGCAACACGTTTTTGTACCACGGCGATTTCATATACGCTAAGCAAGACTAGGACCCAGCTTGGTCCTAGTCATAAATCTTGGTTGCCGAGCTGGGTTCCCCAGTGGAGGTTTTATAACTCTTCTCAGGGTCCAGGGTGAGCAACACATTTTAGCAGTAGCAAGCAGCAAGCAGCAGTAGCAGGCGGTCAAAAAGTCTTTCTTGAGAAACAGTTGATCAAAAACTGGCATCCAAGAAGCTCACAACGACCGCAGAGCAAATGTGCATGACCTCTCACAAGTTTTGTGCCATTTTGAGCTGTCTAGCCCGTTTTGTGGCCAATTTAGTGTCCAAAACTGGCGATTTTTAGCCTGTTTCCAGAATGATCATCCCGAAACTTCAGGATGATCACCAATGTGTTCAGAAGGCGTCTCCAATGAGGACTTTTCTTCTTCTACAGGTGTTGGGCTATCAAATCGTTGCCAATGGATGTTCAATGAATCGTCTCTTATGCCGTGGTGCCATGGGGTGGTCCATTTTGAGACGAAAATGAGCCGCTTTTCTAGCTGTTTTGAGGGGCGGTCGTTCTCACCTTCTGGCCCTCATGGGTCAGGACAGAGATTACGTATGCCCAGAGCGAAGGTGCACGACATCCTTAGGGTCGGGATGAGACAGCCCAGAGTGGCGACAGGAAAAGGGGCAGAACCGCCTCCCCAGTGCCCCGAGGGGGGGGGGGGGGGGGCAGATGTTTCGGTCTCTGGCGGCCGAGGTGGCAGAAATGCGCGGCGTAAAATCAGACCGGCGCGAGATGGTCCGCAGGATGGTCTGAACATGCAACACCATCTCCAACGGAGGCCGTTCTTCTTCCATAGCATTGAGCAACAGGTGTTCACAGTGAGGGCCGTTCTTCTTCCATAGTGTTTGGGCAATCAAATGATTGCAAAGGGGTGTTGAATGAGGCGCCTCCCACACCGTGGCGCCTTGCCATTGGTCCATTTTGAGATGAAATGAGCCTTTTTCGGAACAATGGTCCTAAACAAACAAAGACCGTCACCAACACAGGCTGTTCTTCTTCCATGGCGATTTTCCTATGCGGGTAAAGGCACAACACACAACACACAACGCACAACATGCCGGACCCACCCTGGCATAGTACATCCACCTGACTGTCCCCACCCCCCCACAGACACACCTGCATTGCCAGAGCGGGCTGTTTGCAGTTCATGCGCTCTGATGCATCCTTTGCATGTCCAGCTGTCACCACAGCCTCTGGATCAGGTGAGTACGGCACAGCTGACTTCATGCCCCACAACGGCTGCTGCACACCCTAACAGTGATGGGACAGTGCATCCTGGGGGTGTTCAGTTCACTTCCGGCCCCCAAACGCTGCGGCGTGGGCACGAGGGTCCAGAAACTTTTCCGGGTTTGGGGGCATTTTGCATTCCCGATTAGCCCCCGACCCACACCAACAGTGAACACTCAGGGACGACCAATTTGGGTGCCAGCGTTGCCTGGAACATTTTTTTTTGCCTCTGTGGACTGGGGCACAAAGTCCCCCCCCCTTTCCCCCATTGACCCCGATTGGTGGTGCATGCTAAAAGGGTAGTCTTCCCTGACATGTGTGTATTCAAAATGCTCAGGATGAAACTCGTGATGGGGGGGGCAGGGGGGGGGGTGCCATAAAGGCCACAACACGGGCAGGGGGGGGGGGGTCTGTCCCCAACAAACAATCCCCCCCTCCTGCACTGCATGCCTCACTCCTTTCAGGACAAAGGCTCTGGATTCATGGCATCTCAACCGTCCCCAAGAAGCAATGCAACCCCAATACTGATTCTCAAAGAGGCTGAGGGGTAGGATTAGGGCAGCTCCTCCTTGTATGCAATAGGATCGAACAAGGAGAGAGTGACCCGGGCAAAGCTTGGAATCATATCCCTCCTTCACCCTCCCTTTGCGAAACAATTTTTTTGGTTTTGAGCTGTTTGGTAGAGTGAGACACGATGAAAACCGTGGCGCTGGCATATCAGACAAGTGGACAAGAGACAAGACAAGACAAGACAACACAACACAAGACAAGACACGACAAGACAAAACAACAGGCCAGCAAGGCACTTCCCTCCACCTGCGCCCAGTCCTCGCAGAGAGGCAGAACAAGTTGCTGCCAGGGTATAATATGCCTTTAGGGTGTGCCCTGCCCAAGACCCAAAGATCACTCCTTCCCCCCCCCCCTGCAAAACAACACACTGTTACAGCAAGGAATAAACCCCCCCCCCGCCCCCCATCTTCGGAATTCCCTGTGCCAAAATTGTGCCAACATTCGGCAGTACTTCATTTGCGTGCCATTGTGTCCACATGTTGGGGAAACGGGATGGGCATGGTGTTCTGTGTCGCAAGCCAACTTGACTATGAGGAGGGGACCATCCCATCCCAGATTGCCCACGGGGGGGGGGGGTCAAATGCAGTGAGTGCCATGCTGAGATGGGGGGACAAAAAGGTTCAACAAAATTTTTGATTGTTACCGACGCTTTAATCCTGTTGAAAGCAATGCCTGAAGAAAAATTTGACGGTGTGTCGAGGAAGCAACGTGCTGCCTCCAAGCATCAGGACAATACATCCAATAGAGACCCAAATCGCAAATTCCCTGTGCCTGGTTTATTTGATATGCAGGCCCCTGGTGATAGATCACAGCAACAGAGTTCTGTTCATATTTATACAGAAATCTGACAAAATTGGTGGCCTGACAAATTGTGTTTGCGGTGGAGAGGGGCATCTCGGATCAGTAAGGGGCGAAGGGGGGCCCTCTTGCAAGGGGGGCGGGGTCCAATGCGCTGAGGTGTAATGCTGATCCTTGCCATGCTTTCGCAGATGCCCAACCCCTACCCCCCTCCCTTGCACCAATATTCTTTGAGACCTAATTAAATTGAGCCGCATACTAATAGCTACTGGATTGCAACCACTCAAAGGCATACAATTTCAAAAGAAGCAGGAATGAATGACAATGCAAATCGGTGTTGGGAATGGGCGGGGCTCCATGACAAGAAAAAAAAAGCTTCAGCTCAAGACAGCCCACCCAATGCTGTTGACAGCGCCGCAAATTCCAACCAACGGCAACCCCCTGAGCGACCAAAGAGGCCACCCAAGGATGGTGACGCCCCAAACCCCCCAAGTGTGGGTGGGTCCAATGGGATCCATGGGGGCCATTTTGCGTCAACAGGGAACCCTTCTGTAGGATCAACGGACTAAAAGTGCAGGCTCGCAAACCTGTAAGGGGCTGATGGGCCGTGGCCAGGGGGAAGCACACACACCAGCCTCACTTCCAGCTGCCGTCGCACCTGCTGTGCATGCTGCTGGGCCATCTGTGCCTGGACCTGGTGCACTATCTGCCGAGTAGAGCCGCTCTGCCGCTGGTACCGGGCTTGCAATTCACGGAGCCGGCGTGCGACCATTGGGCTGAGTGCATGCACTGATCCACAATGGTCCCTTGGACTTAAATTGTTGTGCTGGTCAGTGGGCTCCATGTGGAGGGGCCGGATTCAAGGGCCCACCTTCAGCATCTGCTGCCGCTCCATCCTAAGACCTGACCACTGTGAGACAGAGGCAGAGGCACCAATCCACTTCTCCATACATCTACCTGCCCCGGTCCATTAATCTATCCTTCCACGCATTCCTTCCTGCACTGACATCCACAGCCATCAACCCATCCACCCGCTCATTCATGCTCTCCCTACAACCTTTGCGCAGTCACCTGCTCATCTTTCCAGTGTGTTTAATGTTACAAATGAGGGAGTATGCGCACCGCACGAATTTTGCTCTCATTAAGGAATGAAATAGGATGCATTTAGGTGTGGAAACTCAACTGAGGAGTGAATGTGTGTGAGACAATGTTCTTTTTTTTTTTTCTAGTGCTGCATACGGTCCTCAATTCAACACTGAGACTATGAACAGACGGCGCTCTTAGGCATGAGCGCCTAGCGTATGCGCAGCTGCTGTAACCATACCCACAAACTTCGTGCAAGTTATGCCCGTTCCCAAAGGATGTCTGCAGGGACTGGTCTCAGTACGCTCAGCAGTCATGTGAGTGCAGATGGGGTCTGCTACAGGCAGGAAATGCCCCATCCATGTGCACATTGATATCCTCTACTTGGTTTCAGGCAAGTCATTCGTATGTTCTCGCTAGCTGGTGTTTGGGAGTCTCTCATGAGTTGTGTGATGCATAGGGTAGCAGGGCAGGTGATGCGTCCGCGCTTCAACCGTGTGGCAGTTGCCTGTTCTTCTTCGAGAGTGTCTGGGAATTGCGGAAGTGTATGTAGCCAGTCTGTTCATCTGGGCCCCCATCTCTTGGAGGACCTCCTTGGTCCATCTGTGTGTGTGATGTGGCGTTGGTTGGTGCAGGCGATCAAAAAAGTACTTAGGGAACTTAGGCAACTTTAACATTCGATGACCCCCATGGCATTTGTGTCTTCTGCTTACCACAGCATAGTGAACCAATGCCACGGGAGAGAGTGTGCCAGACCATACCGCCAGCCTACCCCAGTCAAAGACACTCTGAATCGTTGCGGGTGGTTGCAGCTGCTAGTGGATGCAGTGGAGTCCTACGCAAGGGGACAACTAGTGGGCACCCACACACTTGAAACCCGGATGGTATTGGGATGCAGTGGCCGTAGGAGCACAGCGCACATATGACAGGGAGAAATTGGGGGTTTTTTTTTCTACAATTGGCCATATTCTTGCCTAAGCAAACCATAATACACACCACAATATAGGACAGCCTCATGTTTCACCCCACGACCCGGGGAGTCATGAGCGGATCCACGTCCAAACTGCCACAGTGGACTTTGCCCACATTTGAGGGGGGGGGTTGACTCCAGAACTTCTTCAGAGCACTCAAGACAGTTCTTGGAAACATGGGCGACTCCAACAAGTGATACATTGGATCCCCGCAATGCAGGGCACGCGGCAAAGACCCAGAGTTCACATGTGTACTACTGCTACAGTGGACTTTGCCCACATTTGGGCCAAGTAGCCATTTCTGATTTGTGTACCTGTGCTCAGCGTTCATGACCCCCGAGATGGCAGGGGTGACGCTGGCCCAAATGTGTGCAAACTGGCTACTGCACCCCTACCGTCTCGGGGGTCCCCAACGCTCATTGTGGGGACAAAACCAGAAATGGCTACCTAGCCCAAATGTGAGCAAAGTGGCGTCATCATCGCGGGGTCTCGGGGTCCCCACCATCCATATGTGGGCCAGATAGCCATATTTGATTCTTGTCTGTGTGATGTGTCGTCGGGCACCCGAGACGGTAGGGGGGATGCAGCCATTTTGCCCACATGTGGGCCACGTAGCCATTTCTGATTATTATCCTTGTGTCGGGGGGGGGGGGGGGACGGAATTGAGGACCCGATCAATCATGGAACTTTTTCCTTCCCCAAGTACGAGGTACGACAAGTGTACGAACACACAAAAGAGGGGGAATCCGGCCTTCCTGTGATGCCCGCGGGCTACTGGTGGTGCACATTGGTGAAATTGGGCATGGGGTGTCATCAGAAAGTATGTACACATGGGAAGTTGCCTGCAAGTTGCCTTTTCAAAAGTGTAGTACGACAATTTTAGCCGGCCTAGGTGTTCACATGGCATGGTTAATATTCTTTTTTTCCCAGTCTGATGCATTCCACATGTCCCAGGGACCTGAATTCTGCACCCTGCAAACCCTGCTGGTATACCATGAATTTTTTCTTTTTAGTCTGATGGCTTCCATATGTCCTAGGGACCCAAATTCTGCACCCTACAACCACTGCTGGTATACCAGGAATTTTTTTCCAGTCTGATGTCTTCCATATGTCCCAGGGACCTGAATTCTGCACCCTGCAACATGCACCATCCAAAGAGAAAGCACAATGCATCTTGAAGGAATCGCGTATCCACCACTTCGTTTATTTGTCACCGAAAATTGAACGGACTTGAGGGTTGCTGTCGCGACAGGGTACTTAAGGCTAAGTAGGTGTGCTGGTTGGTACGTTACTGTCACCTGTGCACACTTGTTCGGAGGTTCTGTTGAGGAGGCGCAGATACACACCTCAAAATGATCGCCACATCGCACTGGTCATGGTGAGGTGTGTGTGTTGGGGTACAAAACACCATGGACAGACCAGCACCTTTGGCGTGAAAATTCAAATCCAACCCCAGCCTTTACCTTGGGCAAGTAAGTGTGGCTGAAGGGCAGGGGGAGTCCGACCAGGAACCCCCCCCCCCCATATGCCCATGAAGCTTCCCGTTAAGCTGGGATTCGCAACGCATGAAAGAAACCCACAACCTCTGGGCTCGGGTATTTGGGCCAAACTGTGTGAAGCGCCACAGTATGAAACCGACCGCTTTCTGTACTGATAATGCCGTACCATCACGTTATATCCCCCCCCTACGCACACACACACACACACACACCACACACCACACACCCTTAACCCTAAAGCCGCAACAGGCAGGTCAGATAGTTCAATGTGCATGGGACAGAGGGTAAACGCTGTGGTGTAGAGGATGGCAATTGTGCTTTGCATGCGTTTCGCGCAAAACCGTCATTTGTGTACCCGTGGGTGCGAATCTGACACTGCAGGGGATCACAGTGCATTGTAATGCACACGCGGCAGACCCATGCAACCAACAAGCAAATTGGAGGAGCAATCTCTAGTAGGCATTTGCGATGCCCGTGCACATGCAGAGTTTCAACAAAATAACAACAACAACAACAACAACCACAACAACAACCACAACCACAACAACAACAACAACAACAACAAATTTACACCGCGGAGGGGGCTTATTTACACAATCTAGGGGTTGGGTGCTCAGCCGTCTCACTCGTGGTTGTAGGCTGCTACGGAGAGAATGTGGCCATCAAAGGCACGGGCCCCGCAACGTGTGCACCTGCCTGCGGAAGGGGCTCCTTGCGACCGAATCAGCACGACGACAACGAAGCTGTAATGGGGATGAGGAAGGCAAAACAAGACTACCGCTCAACGTCTCGGACATTCTGAACCAGAAGATCCCAGAGGTATGACCACCACCATATGGCCCCGGCAAATGCGAGCTATTGTGCAAACCGAGCATCACTTTGCCTCACGGTTGTTGGATCACACAGCAGTTGAAGGGCTGCGTCCGAAACGGACATGGAGATCGTCCACTGACAGCTGTATGGGGTTTGATTAAAGGGGGTTGGGCAAGCAGGGTGAACCATGAAGATGGAGTGGGGTGGGAGGGGGGCGGGGGGGACAAAGTGAAGCGGGGCATCTCATGTTCTCTAAGAGGAGCGCCACAGGATGGGTCGTCCTGACTTCAACAACACCCCCCGCGCCCCTCCCCACTCAAAGACCCGTTGCAACGAGGGATCAAAGAAGCGACGTTTATGCCATTCGCTGCCTCTCATCAATGCGGCGGCTGGTCAGGAAGTCCTGTTCGGCCACCCGGCGTCGGTTGACCATCAACCGCCATCGGCTGCCTGCCGACCACTGCGGATCGCCCTGCTACTCAATCCTCAAAAGCCAAAATCTCAGAAAACAAAAACAAAGCAATTACTGCATCCCTCCATGGCCCATCCCCCCAACCGCTGTGGGGTGCGGATGTCGTTTACTAACCTTCACCACACAGGCACAAGGCCCCAGAGCAACAAAGTCTGAACAAAAAGCTCTTCATTGACATTGCCGTAGGCGCCTTTCGCTGTGATACGATGCAGTACCCCCCCCCCCCCCTTTGGGCCCTGGGCACGGCCCTGCGAAGCCCCCCCTGCCCCCTTCCCCCCCCCCCCCCCCACAACCACCAACCCAACCACCGTCCTGCTGTGAGGGGCTGTGGCGTGATGCCTCCACCACCGCCGGATGCAAGCGGGAATCGCTCTCAGACATGGCATGGGGTGCCAGACCAGGGCAATGCTGCGGAGCCCAAGGGGGGGTATCCGCACCGCGCGCGCACCGCTCCAGCAGATGCTCTCCCGGGAGAGGAGTTGTAGATGGTACCTGGTGGGCTCTGAGGCGTTACCATTCCCCCTGATTGGCTCTGGATGCAAGGGTCTACGGAACAACTCCAGTACCCGCACCGCACACACACCGCGGCAGGTACTCCCCCCAACTCGTGCGTGCGGGACAAGCCAGGGGCACTCCGATCGCACCGGCAACGGAGGCCACAACGCCCCACTGCACAGGACTACTCTACACCCGCGTTGTTTCAGGATGCAACAAGTGTTACCGTGGGCCACAGGCCGCATCACACCTTCGTGAGCGCGTGGAAATCCGACGTCCCAAAGCGGCACACGAGATACTGTGCGTCTGCAGAGCTATACACAAAGCAACACGGCACTGGGGCGTTGGGGCGTTGGGGTGCTGCACCCAAGAAGGACCCATTAAAAAACGCTGTTATACAAAGGGGGCGGGGCGACGGAGAAAGTTTGGGCCCTGATGGCCCGCGTGTGAGCGCCGGCACCAATTCAAAGACAAGTCCAAGACTCTGGCCCCGATGCCCCAGTTCGACCGCATTTTCGTCTTTGCAGAGAGCACGTACGATGCACTCCGTCGGGGGTCCGCGTCCCCGTGATGCTTTGTCTTCTACCCCCCCCAACGGGGGACCTCTGAGGTACGTCCAACCAAACGAATGCGGTACATACGCCTACTGACCCTGGGAGGCAGCCGGATCTGGTGTGTGCAGCAGCGACACACATGCACCTCACGCCACATCGTTTCATGATCCAACTCAAAGAGCAACAAAGATGCAGCGGTACGACCGTTCCCAAAGCCTTGGAAGAGGCGCTGAGGAGTGAATGCAGCCGGGGGTTTGGGGGCCGCCAATCCCAGAATGCCGATGTGGCGTGGGTGCACAACCGGCCTGGCCACATGTGCCCGATGCAGAAAAGTAGGCGGCGCAGCGCGCGCGACGCGCGTGTCTTCGAGGCGGTCATGTCCCGGCGCTCCCGGACTTGAGACCGCGGCGTCGGGGCTTCAGAGGGCTCTCGGCTGTGGAGTTCAGGGCAGAGTGCTGTGGGACTGCGGCCTGGGAGGGCCCTGCAACGGGCTTGACGGGCCCCTGAAAAGGATGTGGCGGCCACCAAATCAGAAGACAGAGACGGGGTGAAGGCAGGAGGGAGGGAATGGCAAAGTACGGATAGTGCCCTGCCTCTGACGGCCCATCCGGCGCTTGGATGGGGGGGGGGGGGGGGGGCGGTACTGCATGCAGACGGGGGACGGATCCGCTGCTCATGGCCTGGAACGTAGCGCAGCTTCAGGCACAGGGCCACGGGTGCCGGACCACCGAGTGTTGCACACCCGTTGTGCGCTGGATCTGAGTGCCGTTTGCCCGTGATGTCCCCCGCGACGCGTGCCCCCGCTGTGCCATAGGCCAGGCGCTCGACGGTTCTGTGCCCGGGCCGAGGACGTGTGGACCGGCCCCTCGCGGCGGGCGGGTGGCCGGGGGGTGTTGCCCGTCCTTGGCGGACCCTTGTGTACGTCGCACTGCACTGCAAGCGGCGGGGCGTCCTGGGCCCGTTCCACGTCCCTGTCCTGCCCATCACCCCAGCACTGGCCCTCCCCTCAACTGGTACGGGGCCTGGGAGTCCAGTGTCCACGGACATGCGGAGTGACGCAGAGCAGGCCCCAGGATTCCGACCGCAGTGGACCCGTTCGGGCATCACCATTCCGTCCACGGGCATGCGCGCCTACCCACGGTGCTCCACCACGGCAAACCTGGACTTTGCACTGCGGGCGGGGGGGGGGGGGGGATTAAGTGCAAGAAGGCGGCTTTGCTTGCCCCACTGCACTGGACCTGCGTCGCCATCCTCCCCTTTCCCCAGTCTTCCCCAGTCTCTGGGGGGGGGGGGGTGGGCAGGAGGTCCATTCCTTGCGGGTGGTACAGTCCTGAGGGGCACTGATGGTCGTGTAACATGGCCGGGCGCGAGGCTTCACGACACAAAACACACACTTCATTACCCCACGGCACTTGTGGCAGGGTCTGCCTCAAGATCACGTGCTCCCGGGGGGGTGGGGGGTGTGGCCAGGAACATGCCAAAGCCCCGCCATTGAACAACTACAGTGCCGGGTCCTGCCCCTGATCATTTACCCTACCCATATGGTTTTTCCAGCAGAAAAGGCACAATGAGCCCTATGGCGGAGGCCAAGGCCTCAAGGGCCTGGGAAACGCAGCCAGGAGCTGCAAGTGGATCCTGAGCATATTTTATGAAAAGGGTAGAGTGCTGCCAGTAAAGGAATGTTTTTTGGGGGGGGGGGGCCAAAGCCATAGCCTCCTTTGGATTTGGAATGAGACAGAAGGTCAAAAGTGATGCCCCAGCTGTTGAATTTTAATGCAACATGGTGGATGGGCTTGGCGCATCACCCACAGGAATTCCAGATGGGCAGCAACATCACCTGGCGTGGAGCGCGCATGTCCTCAGACCGTCTTCAAAAAAAAAAACAGAGGTGTTCCCCCACCGCCCAGCATGATTACCCCCGCCCACCAGCCAGGGCGCCCTTCCGCACCCCTACCCGAACATAAGCGCAACCGGGTGTTGCCACCGTGACAAACGCCCTCGCAACAGAATGAGCTTAGGTAACACGCCCCCAACTGCCCTTCCTTCAACTCTCGCACGTGATCAGCACCAAACAGGACGATGCGGCAGACACAAGGCGCTCCCCATGGGAGGCAGGTGGACCTGGTGACTGGGCCCCGCAGGGCTTCGTGCTGCTTCAAAGTATCCGATTGGGCAAGTCCAAACCGGCTCGGTACAGGGGGGCTCCATGGGCCCGGGGTGTTCACCGGGTTCGGAATGCATGTACCGTGGCACCTGTCACACCGCAGGAAAACATGTAGCGGAAGTGCCATTGGTGCCCTCAGACCATGCCCCTGCCAACGCATCACCTCTTCGGTGCACCTGCAATCCAGCCCTGCAATCCCGGCCACAATAATGCAGCCCCATTGCTGATCGCAGCAGGACACATTGGAGGTTCAGCCGGAGGCCCCTGGGCTTCGGCAAAAAAGCCAAACTGTGTGTTTCTGTCTGACTGACTGCTGGCCTGCCTAACTGACTGGTTGGCTGACTGTCAGCCTCTCTTCAAGGTGCACTGCCGAAGGCAATAGAATTTACCATTGGAAAAATCTGGTTGGGCCATTTTTGGAACACAAACTTTTGCCCCCCCCCCCCCCCCTCTAATACTTCCCTGCCTTCCGGACACATTAAATGGCACAGGCATAACAGCGTAAGGAAACATCAACACCGCACCGCTCATCGCCCAGCATACCCAGTGGCTTGGGTGCTGGTCCGTGAGGACGGGGGGTTGGGATCGTGGGCCTTTGGTGCAGAGTTTATGGGATATGTGTGAGAGAAAGGAGCGGGGGGGTCGTGTATGCATGTGCGGTCTAGCTGCGGTGCTGTCTATCTTCACAAGAAAGACACCTCTGCCTGGCAAACATCAGCATCATGGCTTCAACCACCATCCACTTGCCGCAGGGGATTTCATAATTCGGAACGTGTCGTTGGGCTAATCTATGACATGTGAGCATCCAGGCCCCTCAGGTAATGGTTCCATTACCTGAATCCATTCCATGCATTCAACTGGTGCTGGTGTGGGTGTAGGCGTGGGTCTGGGTCTGGCCGAATCCCCTAAAATGATGACGCCGAGTCCCGAAATAGTGACCCTAATCCCCAGAAACACTGACCACGGCCTCAAGACCTTGGAACCACAAACAAGCAGTGATCCCAAGGTACATGGAGTTGAGGCTGTCCGGCTGTTCACACTGGTCTTGGTGCCCATGCCAGTGTCAGTGCTGGTGTTGGTTCTAGTGCTGGCGCTGGTGCCAGTGTTGGTGTTGATGTTGCTGCTGGTGCCAGCACCAGTGCTGGTGCTAGGGCTGCACCGGTGCTCCTACCGGTGCACCAACACCAACAGTAGAGGGTCTGCGGTGGATTCCCCCCCCTCTCTCTCGTCCAGTCTTATCATCCTGCCTTTCTACGCAGAAAGGCGGAAAGGCCTTTCCGAGCAGAAATGCCCGCACGCACCAAACAGGTTGCGAGTCAACAAGCACCGTCCTTTCAGCCATGAAACAGCAGGCAACGGTGGTCCAGACGAGGGAGCAGTGCCGGTGGGGGGCACCCAGACCATAGCTTGAGAGGGTCGGGGCTCTGAAGGGGCTGTGCAGCGGCAGTTACGATAGCGATGACTGCTGGGCAGGAAGCAGTAGGAGGCGGTTTGTTGGGGTTAAGCGGTTGGCAGAGGTTGGGGGTTTGCACACAGTAATACACGGGGGAGGGGACAGCACACAGACGAAGACCGACAGTGAGGACATGTACATGCAGCACAAAGCAAAGCTGCTTACACCTCTGGCAGCTTGCCAATTGCCTTCTCTGAAGGGTACTGTAACTGGAACATCGCCTCCTCCTTGGGTGTCATTGCCCACTGCTGTGTGTTTGTTGTTTGTTGTGATGACAACGACGTAGTCCTGGACCGAGGTTGCCTGAAGTAGATCAAGGCGTATTTTGGTGCTGGCCAGAAAATGAGGCGTCACGCCCACTGCATTCAACCACATTCAACCACCAGTGCAAGACACGAGCACCAGTAACCCACCCAAACCAATAATGGCTGAAAGCACCCTTGGGGTAGGGTTGGGGGGCTGCCCGCAGGGAGTCAGGGGTTGGCCGTCCCAAGATAAAGGGGGGGGGGGGGGTCAGGGAGTTGGAAGAGGATGGGCAGTGAACCCTTGGACCCTTGCAATAAAGATCAACACATTTGTCAGGGGGCTATTACGTGCACGTCATTACGCCAAGAAGCCTTCAGGTATAGCAATCCAGCCTGGGTTCTCACTTTGCAATTGCCAATACAAGCAACTTACAATGTCGCCACCAATGCTATCTGCATGCTCAAAAATCACTCTTTGGAATAAAATACAAGCACCTTACACCCTCTACTACAGGTAGCGTATTAACCCTAACCCCAACGCTGCCCCTACCCCTAGCACAGCAACCCCAAGGTGAGGCTTAGGGGTTAGTGGTAGTCTTGTATACACATACCTGCGGAAGCACCATGCATTCTATCATCTTAGCAGCGTCTGATGGACATGCATGCATCATGGACATTGCTGTGGGAGGCTGCTGGGGTCCAAGTTCTCCTTGCAGTGCCTTCAGCGCTGATGGCCATGTGACACACAATCCTGGCTGAGCCCGGGGCCTTTGGGAACTAACTGAGGCCACAGGCCCCCCTCGGGGGGGGGGGGGGGGGCTCGCATCCTTTGGACGGACCAACACCAGCACCAGCACTAGCACCAGCACCGTAACACATACCTGCACCAGCACCAACAACAGCACCTAACCGAGCACCAATACCAACACGAGCACTGACGTCCACACCAGCATCAGCACCAGCACTAGCACCAACACTGGCACCAGCACCAGTACCAACACAGGCACAACTGCCAACACCAGTACCCACAGCCACACCAGCACCGGCACCCGCATTGAAGCCAGCAACAGCATCAGCACTGGCACCAGCACCAATATCACCACCCGCACCAGCACCAGTGTTCGGAAGGCAAATTGTTCCAACACGAGCAACAGCAGCACAAACATCAACACCAACGTCAACACCAACACTCGCATCGACACCAACACCAACACCAACAGAGCACCAGCCCCAGCCCCAGCCCCAGCCCTTCAATGCATCCCTGTCAATACAGCAGAGAGGAGACATACGTGCTCTCGATGGTGTCAACGTGCAGCAGCGGACGCAGCGCCATGGGCGAAGCGCTCTGGACGGTGATGCTCGGGTTGTCGTCCTTCAAGGGCGCGTTGGGCAACTGCACTGCGGTCCAGAGATTGAGGACCTGGGGATCCGCCGGGGGGCGGCCTGGGGCAGTGCTGTACGCCGGGTTGAACCAGCCTGCGGGCAGCAACCCAGGTGCCGCCGTTGCCTCATCATCGGGGACACCTGGTAAAACCACATTGGCGATGAACCTCCCCCTTTGTTGCCTATGCTGTGCCGCAACTTTCCTGCGGCAGTCCACACATGCCATGCCGTGCCTGTGCCTGTGCCCCAGGGCTTGTCATATTTCTGTGGCTCAAACCCGGTCCGTGTTCTTCCGTGACTTTCCGGGATTTGTGCTCCCCAGAAATCCTTCCACATGGCACGAAACCCGCAGCAAAAGCCTGTACCAAGCAGTGCAAAGCCAAAGAAAGATGTGTCCGCAAATCACCAATCACACGTCACCTTTGTTGGCAATCCAAAGAGAACGCCCCAACGCCTCCATTGCGAACATTGTTGCAGTGCATTGTCTCATTTTTTGTGCTTTGGCCCTCTCTCTGCGTCCTTTGCGCAGATTCAATTTGTTTTGACTTATTGCAAAAGCCATCATCAGCCGTGAACGACGGGAACACTCACTTGATGTGGCAGCTACTTCTCACTGCACACACCTCCATAGCCAGCAGGCCTGGTCGTACGCAGCCATGCACCCGTCGTAGCCGGACACACACGGCTGCAGGGCGCATCAGCTTCAAGGATCCTGGCGACTACACCATCTTTCAACCCTAAGAACTGTTTGTGTGGGATCACAGAGTGAAGCTTCACAGAACTCGATCCCGGGAGCACAACAAAGGCCAGGTGACGGATATCAACAGCGACTATGGGCCCGCAAATATCATTCCACTGCATTGTTCCTGGGAAGGATTGGCTGAATAGTGCGGGGAGTGCCAGATGGTTGTCTGAACCACTCTGAATATGCTTCGCTGCGTTGCTTGTCACCTTCCCATCCATATGGACATCAAGACCTGGTGGGTGTGGGCAGCAGCATGCAGCAAGACTTCTTATGAGGGTTGATTTATCATCCCGCTTCTGAGAGACCTTCCATTTTACCCCCTATACGAGACTTGCAGGGTGACCCCTCGCCCCTGCACAGATCTTTTTCTGCGCTCCCCCAAACCTGCTTGTCCCGGATTGCGGAGGCTAATGGAAAGTGGAAGGTGGGGTTGAACAGTGGTGACAGACGCAAGCCCAGGGCTGTTTCTGTTAACCAAACATTCGAGCCCCCCGACCCCCAGAAAAGGGAAAAAAGGAATCTTATGACAGAGCCCCCACAAGCCCAAGCTGAGTACCAGTAATTACTTGAAATGTTCTGCAGAAAAAAAGGTCCCCCTGATGTATGGGTCCACACAATCAGTGCGTTGTGGGGGATGTCATCTGGACCCCCTGCAGGCCCCGCTTTGGGCCCCCGTCACAGTGGGGGGAGGGGGGGGAGGCTGGACAATGGGCTCGAACGCCACCCCCCCCCCCCCCGCCACCGCCGCAAACCTTTTCGCCCCACGCCCCGTGTTGTGCAGGGGGGCAGGGGATGTACACAAGGTGCGCCACAGGCACAGTCACAGGCACGAGCACAAAGGCACAGGCACATGCACAGACGCGGCGTGTCCCACAGCGCTCAGTGGGCGTCAGTGCCGTAGAAACCAGGTCTCTTGGAAACCACACTCCAAACAGGGCAGCCCCCCCCCTCCGCACCGCACAATCTGCTCCGGTGGGTCGCACAGCAACACCCTCGGCCAAGAGCCCTGGCATACCACGTGGGGGACTCGCCACATGACTGTGTGACGCGGTGTCCGAAGTTCGGGGGTACGCAAGGGTGCAACTCGAGCTGGTGTCTGCGTCCGGGAGCGAAGTGGGGAGGTTGGAGTCGTGCATCCGCTGCAGATCCTTCAGCGACCCCTGGCGGCGGATGGTCTCCTTTAAGTCCTGCAGCTCCTGCTTCAGCTCTTGGGTGATGTGGGCCGCCATGCGCCGTGCCTCCTCCACCTGCTCCTGCAGCACCTGCGCGCGCGCACACCGGGCCCGATGCAACCGGCCCACTCACGCACCAACCCACCGTCTCCTTCACACATTCGCTCACTCCGCCACACACTCACCCACCCTTTGACACACCCACCCACCCCCTCCCGCGTAAGCCGTGCACGTACATATTGAACGTTCACGGTCTTTTCGCTTCGCAAAATCGGACTCTCAAAACAATACTGGCCCACGGCTCACCGTTTGGAAAATCAAGGGAACTGATACCCTGGCACAAGCGTGAGCAGTTCAGGTCAAAGGCGATTTAGCAGCGTCGCCAAGCAAAAACCTCGCATGGCTGATTTGGTTGTTTACTTGGTCAATTTTTTTTACTTTGAACTCGTCAAGTAGGGCATGCTTCAACTTCTTCAGCATGCCACAACTCTGTATTGATGCGGTTGACCCCCTATTCCGCCGCATCCAGATCCGGTGTGCGTTGTCTCTTGTTACACCTTCAGCAATGGGAGCCGTACTTCCGAGAATCCTCCAGGCGATGGTTGTCTGGGGCTTGCCGGACAAGAGGCCCGCGGGGTGTGTGGAGGGGGTCGGAGGTTGACGGGGGACATCCGGGGGAGCCCGCGAGAGCGTGAGGGGAGGATGTAGGGCCCCAAAGCCAAAGATCAAGGGGGGAGGGGGGTTCACGCTGAAACGGGCGGGTGACGGTGGCAGGCAGGAGGACACGGGACTGTCCGAAACAGATTGACGGCTGCCTCACAGCCCCACATACACACGAGGCGGGCCGAGCGCCCAAGTTGGGGGTGGCATCTACAACACGATGAAGCCGGTGCCTCAGGGAGCGCTGCAAAGGGCACACAATGGGCCCCATGCCTCAAGCAGCACGACACCTGCTTCTCTCCGATGTGGAGCTGTTGCAGCGCGTTCAGCTCTTGGCGCAACACAGTGACCGCGTCCTCGCCGGCCGCGCGCTCTCCTGCAGCGCGCTCCATCGCGGCAGACACTGCGGCCTTACCGCCAGCGGACCCATCGGAGGGTGGAGGCAGGGGCCTGTGCACGACAGACGCAACGCCGGCGGTGCGGCGACCAGGCGCCGCGGGCCACCGATGCCCCTTCGCCTTTGGCCACAGAAATGATCCAGGGGTGGGCGGGCTTTCAACTGCGAGGGGGGGTTCGATACAGCCCTCTGGCTACCCCCCCCCCCCCCCCAAATGGCTCAATTGACCCCCACTCCCCCCAAATCCTACCAAGACTGACCCCAGGGCCCCGGAGGTGGTCAGGACCCGAAATTCGGCAAAAAAAATGAAAATGGGACGTTTGGAATCAGCGCATCGAGGGGGTTCAGAAAAAATCATCCTCTGCCATGTATTTGATGGGGGAAAAAAATGACCATTTTAAATGCTCAGAAAAATTTTCCACACGTTCGGCGCCAGAGTTTATAACAACTGATTAATGGTCTTGTCAATGGAGCCCTTTTTCTGAACCCCCCCCCCCCGCAGTTGAAAACCCCGACGTCCCGAGACAACACCGTCATCGCACAGGGGAAGGGCAGGGACTAGGGCGTAGAGGATGGCGCAAACCGCTTGCAGGCTTCGTTGTTGTGTCTGATGCACTTGCGAACTCCGCGTGCGATGGCCGCGTGCAGTCAGAGCCGAGCGGGCACAAGGCACGTGAGCACACACCGACACAGGGCAGCGCCGACAGGCAAACACACCCGGGGCACAGGGACCGCCGCACAGGCACACATACCGCCCGGTGCCCACAGCCACACACAACACACACATGGCACGACCACACATCAGTATTCACTGGGCATTCATTAGTATTCCCCTTCCCGGCAGGTGCCCGTTTCCCACACTGCGTTCCCCTGCGACACAGACACCGCCCATCGGTTGAGGAGGGGTGGTGGGTGGTGGGTGTGTGTGTGTGTGTGGGGGTGCACCATCAAGGGGGATTAGGTTTGCTTGTCAGGATTTCCGATATTTCCCATCCACGTGGAGGCGTGCTTTCAAGTCGTGGCGGCGGGCGGGCGGGGGGGGGGGGGTTACTTTGGTAGATGAGAGTGGAATGCCTGCCCACAGTGCTCACAATGCCGCTTGTTTCCAAGTGGCGGGGGGGGGCGGGGCGGTGGTTATGAAGCAGGCGATTGCAGGGGGACAGGGGGGTGGCTGGCCAACCCCCAGCCGACTCACCCCCCCCCCACACCTCAGGAAACAGATGAAATCGATGAAAGGGGCCCGAGATTGGAGGCCGGATTTCGGTACACAACCTTTGTTTCGGCCTCTGACCCCACCCCACCGCGTGGTGCAGACGGCATGATGGGGTGGGTGGAGGGGGCTGGGGGTTGGGGGGGGAAGGAGACTCTGTTTGACACAGCCACAGTGCCAAGAGCTACCGGATTGCACCCGCTTGAACGCACATAACTTCAAAGAGGAGTGGGAAAGAGAGACGATGCAAAATGGTATGTGAAGTACGCAAGACCCTCCTGCACATCAGCTTGTCTGCCTGTTGCCCGCATGCACACGGCACGCGTGTATGTGGGGGGGGTTATTGTGCATGCGGAGTCACATGCTTTTCTTGGCCCAGTTTGCGCGCGCTGATCTCTGCCACTGCCCAGCCCCTCGCAACCTCCTCGTGTCGCCCGCACGGCATTGCGCCTGCACGACCCGCGCAACAACGCGATGCACGACGGGGGCATCGTGGTGCTCGTGCTGCACAAATGTGTCTGGGGCCCGGGCGCCTGGGGAGTGCCCAGAGGGCCACAGGGGCATACCTGGCGTCTGCAACGGGCATGAGGCGCAGGAGACACCCCACGGGCAGCTCTGCGACGGCAAATGCAGCGCAGAGCACCCACTGCCTCCAATCCAACGGGGCGCAATGCAAGTACTTACCCGCAAACTGAATGGCGCACACCTGCAACGCAAAGCCCGATGGCCAGATGGGTGCGCCATGAAGGCTGAGAGAGGGTTGGCACTTAGGGTATGTACGCGTGCGCCTTTTGAGGAGGGAACCCTCCACTTGTGGACAGGTGGGTTGGTTGTCCACCCGTTGGGTTGGGGGTGAAGAGGGAGGGTTCAGAAAAACGGCGATAGCTGGGCAGCCAGTTGGTATGCCTCACGCCCGGGGAAATGCTATTGTTTCTGTGTGCGAGTGGGACAGTCGTCCCTCTGCTCACAAGTGCTGCTTCTGCCCCTTGGCGTCGACTCCCACGCCGGCGCCGGCAATGCTCCACACAAAGTCTTTCGCCGGACCGTGAAGTTTGGAGGGTGCAAACCACAACCGATGTGGGAAATGGAACACAGGGCCAGGGGTCCTGGATCACCTCAGGCATTTTGCCAGCTAACAAGCAAACCCGATAGGTGCACTAAACACAAAATTCTACGATTGTATGCACAATGCTGCTGATTCGGCCGGCCGAATTCCCTAGAGCATTCCGCAACACAGTTGTTGGAGATAGTACTAGGGAGGGGCCTTTGGTCCCCATCTTCAGATGGGAATAACAACATTGTTCATGGATTGAGGGTTTGTAGCCTGCAGCCACTGCCTGCTACAGAAGATGAAGTCTACCAGGCGCAGACACTGCCTGCATGGAGACATGCCTGCTAGGTTGGGTCCAGAAAGGGGGGGGGGGGGGCTTGGAACAGGATACCATTAGCAAACCAGGTCTACCGTAGCAAGCAAACAACGTTATCGCACCACAAAAGAGCGTGGATCACGGCCACATGGCTGCGGCATGCCGCATTGGTGCTGCACCGAATAAACGCGTGGATTGTGGCTACATATCCCCTGAACCCCGAAATGGAAGGCACTGTGCAGGCGGCAATGCATTCCGGAATTGGCGAGAGATTCGGCTGGCGGTCCGGCCGGACGGCATCGCCAAATGCCGAACTGCACGATCCTAATCAGCCAAACCAAACCTGCACTGAAGCCACCTCCAGACGAGCGTGCCCACCTTTTGTGGCTCCAAGGGCTCCCAACCGTCGATTGCGTACCGGGGGGGGGGGGGGGGGCTGTCTGGACCTGCTCCCGACATAACAACGGCCTTCCATAACCGAACTCCCTCAACGCCCCTCGGGATGGCCCAGAGGTGAACCCCTGTTTTGGTTTTGCACAACCATTAGGGCAACTGTGCGGCAATGCCGTAGGAGTCGAAGGAGCGCAGTTGGAAGTGTGAATCCCCCAGGACCAGTGATACCACTGCAGGAGTGGCGGCCCTCCCCCCCCTATGCCCTGAGATGAGGAGGCCACGAGCCTCATCAGCAAATGGCCAATGCCGATCATTCAGAGGACCGCTCTGGACATCGCAGCATCTGCACGGCACGCGCCTTATGCGCATGTGTCGTGTCAGATACCTCAACACGTTTCAAGGCGGCTGCACCAACACATGCGGCACCCCGTAAGGACGGCGAGGCAGCACCTGCAGCGCCACAATGAGGCACAAGGCCGGGAGCGTGAAGAGACCGCCAGTCAGAAGCCCTTCAAAGGGGTTGTGCTCGCCGCGCAACTTGCGGGCGTTGAAGACGTTGAGCACTTGAAACAAAACCAGCACACTGAACAGCACCGCGCGGTGCTGTGCACCTGCACAAGACAGTGGTGCTGGGTGGCTGGAGGCCCCGCAGGTGGTGTGGTGTGGCACGGGCGGCGCGGTGTAGTACGCAGATGGTGCAGAAGCCAAGGTGCTGGCTGGGGAGGGGGCTGCGCTTTGATTGTGCAGTAAATGTGAGGGCAAAGACCAAAGGCGAAGAGTTCTTTTGCAAGGTCACTCCAACTCAAGGGGGTCATGTGTGGAAACGGGTCTCCACTGCGGAAAAGAATGTACTGTTTTGAGCATTTATTGGCCATGAGATGGTAGGTCCCCAAAAGGAAGTGGAATTGGGCCCCATCTGCACCACCCAATGGTGTTTGGGGGGCCTCATGAAGGTAACAGTGTTTACACGGGCTCGCAGCGCCGTCCAAATCACCAAAACCACAGCACCCCGTGCGAGGACCGCGCTCGTGTCAGAACTCCAGTCGGGGCCGCAACTTGTGGAACCATACAATTTGGCACTTCCTTTTTCTGGTCGCCCATGAAGATCAAAGCTGTTCTGTGATGTGGCGCTGGGGATGGTGTTTTGAGGATGCCAAGACGGTGCCACAGAGCAGTGCTGAGCGGGAGCGCATTCAGTTTGTTATTCAGTCATCACCTCCGCCACCAGGGTCCCCCTCGCCTCGCCTGGTCCGTTGGGTGCAAACAACGTCCTTGTCAAAGCAACAGCAGGTGTTGTCTCCGTCAATTTCAGTGCTTTCAACGTTGCTTTCGCAATGGGGACGGGGGGGGGGGGTGGCAATGAAGCTACAGTCCAACACAAGCACTGTGCTGGGGGCTTGGGACTGGTGAAAACAAGCAGAGGAGTGTACACCTGTTATGGGTCCGCACATCGCCAGTTGCGGACTACTGCTGGGGTGATGGGCAGGGCAAGCACAGGGGACAGGAACGGGAAAACCAGCCCCCAGCGCTACGCACACGCAGGTCAGCTGGCCGCTCCCCCACCTCCTCCCCTCGGCCACCCACGCCTCCGCGCTCGGGCTCCCGGGCCACAGAGCAGCTCGCGCACAGGAACGCTTGGGAGTTGTTTGGGGTCCATGGGCCATGGTAACGACATTGGCTTGCTCAAAGACCCTTGAGAGTTCCTGGATAGGCACGGTCCCTCATGCAATTGGACAGGCTGGGCACACACCGAATCTGCAATATCCGTAAAGGTCCTGCTCCGTGACCGGGCAGCGGGTACATCGGAACCATTGGTGCCCCCAGATCGAGAGGAACAGCATGCACAGCAACTGCGGAAGGGAGGCAGGGGGTCAGACTGGGGCTGGGGTCCAGCAAACGTCTGGGGACCGAGGCTGCTGTACGAGGGGCACGGAAGAGGGGGACGGAGGAGTGGGGTGGGGGTGGGGATGCTGAAGGCCTGGGTGGTGTGGGCGCAACGGTGGCACAAAGCGGTGCGGCGAGCGACACAAGTGCTCTCACTTGTGGCACGCATGGCGTGGCCCTTTGCACTGAACTTGCAGGGGCCGAACGACTGTATGCACGTGGCATCACCCGCGAATCGATCGGGAGACCGACCTCTATGTCTGGCATAAATATTGTTTTAGGGCGGGCTCACAAGCGGCCCAACCACAATCGTCTGCTAGACTGAGGTACAAATTTTGCAATCGATCCCAGTCAGACTCGATGTGACCGCAGCCTGCATGTTCGGAGACTCTCGGGGCCGCTTGACCACATGTTGTGTGTGAGGATCAACTTGCAATCAGGTGACCAGGTGACCATCAGTTGCCCATTAAGCTATACAGCAGGACCACGGCACACAGAATTTGGGGAGTACCCGACCTGATAGTGGGAGGGTCTACCCAACCCGCGCACAACCCACTGAAGAACTATGAAGAAACCCACATTGGGTGCAGCACCCAGCGCGACTGGGGGGGGGGGGGGTGTTGGCACAAGGCCTCTGTATCTGATTGTTGTAATCAACACTACTGTAATCAACAATGAACTGAATCTGGACTGTGTCCTGTGCACGCACGTGTATGTATAGCCAACAATAGCCAACAACATGAAGCCCATCCCTAATCCTGCAATATAAAAGAAAATGAGTTGCTGGGCCTCACCCTGCAGAGCTCAAAACCATAGGCAACCTGTACACAACAACCCCCTGGACCCCATAGTATAGCTCAGATCTGTCCCCAAAAAATGGGAAACCTCATGATTCACCTGGGGGGGGGGGGGGCTTTGCTTGATTTCTCCATCCAGCAACTTGCCCTCAGTTTACTCGACTCAAACTGGACCAGAAACTGTGAACGGACGTGCCATATTCAGTAGAACCCCGATGAAAAGGTGGCCTTTGATGCAGATGAAATAGACGTGATTGTTTCCGAGGTTTGAAACAAAAGGGTAAAAAGGGAACGGTTTCAATTGCTTTGCACAAGCAGAGGTTTGACATTTGAATTGCCATCGGATGGGGCCTCAGACTATGGAGGGGGGAGCACTTGTGGTCACTCACACGGGGGCCCACGCACAGCACCTCCCACGCCCTGAACGACACAGCGTCAACTAAAACACCCACCCTCTCCTCTCTGCGGTGCCTCCGCACTTCCCCGTTCCCCTGTGTCCTCCGCACCTGCGTGCCCTCCACCCTTGCCCCCCTCCTCCCGGGCCTCGTGTCTGCCTGCCTGCCTGCCACAGCCCAGAGCAGCGTGGCCAGTGCATTCGGAGGCTTGACCAGGTTTCACCCCACCCTCTGAGGCAGGGGAGGACCAAGGCCTGGGGAGTGCAATTACAGCATGTGGGGTCTTGGAGAGCCAAAATAACGACAACTTCTGGCGTCCATGTTGCAGCCCCGGCAGTTGGAGGACACCGACTTCCACGAAAAAGAAAGAAACTGCGTCTCAAAGACTGCCTGGCGCTGGGATTTGTGGAGGCACAACAACAACCTGAAATAGAGCATGGCCCACGATAAACACCAGCATTCGTTTGGTCAGCAGTGGTGCAGTTTGTGAGACTAAGCCATCCGGAAGCATCTGCAGCACAGCACGGAGCACGGATGTGCCTAACCCATGCCCTGCGAAAACCGCAATCTATTCAACACACATGCCCCTGTTGTGCCTTGACCACAACCTGACCTGCTGGTGCCTACCCTTCGAAAGCATTCTTCACCCACAGCGGTGTGGTGCGTCACAGTAATGCGGTGCAGTGTAGGTGTAGGTGTGGGTGTGGGTGTGGTTGTAGGTGTGGGTGTAGGTGTAGGCCTGGGGCAGTGGCACTCCTTCTGTGCACTGCCTAACAGCCCTGGGGCAGTGGGCAGTGGCTCCCCTTCTGATCACTGCTTCACTGCCTTGGGGCAGTGGGCAGCGGAACTCCCGCTGTACACTGCCTCACTGCCCGGGGGAAGTGTCTAGTGGGGCTCCCTCAGTTCACTGCCACACTGTTGGGGAGCAGTGGACATGTTGGGGAGCAGTGGACAGTGGGACTCCTTCAGTGTACTGCTGCACTATTGGGCGCAATGATCAATGGGACCCCTTCTGTGCACCGCCACACTGCTGAGGAGCAGTGGGCGCTGGGACTCCTTTTGTGCATTGCCACACAGCTAGGAAGCAGTAGGCAGTGGACTCCTTCGGTGCATTGCCGCAGTACCGGGGAGCAATTGGCAGTGGGACCCCTTCTGTGCACTACCACACTGCTGGGGAGCTACAGAGTAGTGGGCAGTGGAACTCCTTCCATGCACTGCCGCACTACAAGGGAGTAGTGGGCAGTGGGACTCCTTCCGTGCACTGCCGCACCACAAGGGAGCAGTGGGCAGTGGGACTCCTTCAGTGCACCACGGCACTGCTAGGGAGCAATGATCAGTGGGCTTCTGTGCAATGCCACACTGCTGAGGAGCAGTGGGCAGTGGGACTCCTTCACTGCTGGGGAGCAATGGGCAGTGGGATTCCTTCGGTGCACTACCACAATGTTGGGGAGCAGCGGACACTGGGACTCCTTCAGTACACTGCCACACTGCTCGGGAGTAGTGGATAGTGGAACTCCGCCTATGCACAGGAGCGCCAACAGGGGACAACAGCCCCCAAAAGGCACGGGACCACAGGCTTGGGAGACGTGTCCCACGGAGTTGGCGGTCACAACCTACGGAGCGCTAGTGGGGCGTAGCGCCCCGCAAAAGGCGAGGGGTCACGGGTCGCGGGGACGGAGTGTCCCGCCATGCCCGTGGTTGCATGTTTCGAAGCGCCAGCGGGGGATGGTAGCCCCCAAAAGGCGAGGGGTTACAGGCTGGAGGGACGGGATGCCCTATCCAGCTAGTGGTCGCACGGTTTGGAGCGCACGCGGGGATTTGGTAGCCCCCAAAAGGCGCTGGGTCACGGGCTGGGGGACCGGGTGTCCTACATAGTGGTCGCAAGTTTCGGGGTGCCAATGAGGGGTGGCAACCGCCAAAAAGCGCGGGGCCACAGGCTGGAGGGATAGGGTGTCCTACCCAGTGGGGGGTGGCATCGCCCCCCGCATGCCCGGGCCCGAAAGGAAAGGGTGGGGGTTACACACCGGGAAAATGCACGTAGCAGGGGACGGAGTCGGCACATCCAGCATGGGGGCACCGTTGCAGTGGTGTGTGGAGTTGCCCCCATGCGCAATGTGGTCTTGGGGGACATTGAAGAGGGGGGGGGGGGGCTTGCCCCCACACCACGAGGTGTCCATGCACCCCTCCTTGACCGTGCAAGGCTGGGGGAACCTACCTAGAGTGTGCCTAGTGTTGCGTGCCTTGAATGGGTGTTTAAGCTTCTTTGGTCTCGGCCCCAGGACTTCCCACTGTTCAGGTGGTGAATAAAGCAGAGGGTGGTTTGTGTTAACTATTACATTTGGGTGATGGATGGTTGGTGCTTTTACCCCACAAAGAGCCCCATCCATGGTGGCCGGACGGCAAGTGGCTAGCTGGCCCAGCTCCTCTTCCCGGTTGTAGGGGCCGGATGTGGTGGCTGGGGTTAATGGCCTGAGACCTACCTACCTCAAAATTTTTGGGTACCATACCGGGGTGGGGGTGTCCACATGGATGGGCGTCTGAAAGAGGGGCCCACAACATTTCCCGCAACGGGGGCGGACACGGTACTTGCCACCCTGTGGCTAGCGTGGCCCAAGGTTGGGAAGGAGGATGAGCGGCGGGCTGCATACACGGGGGGAACGGCGCCGGTCCACTCATTCGTGGTCTGTTCCCCTCCACAACCTAACTTCGCCCAGTTACACGCATCTCATGGGCCTCCCCTCCGTGAGAGAGACCACCATTTTGAGCGCCGTGGGTTGGTGCTTCAATCTCCCCACATGTCTCCTCGCTATGGGGAAAGGAGGGAATGGCATGGTGTCGGGCGCCGCCCCATCCTCTCACCTGCTGGACCGACCTCCGAGGTCTTTTTCTCATAACAAAACAAGGTGAAAGCAAAACTCCAAGGGAAAGCGCTCGGGGCCCAAAGGCTCCTGCTCGCAGCAAGCGCTCCCGCGGTGGCGCTAAAGGAACGAGGGAAAAACAAACAAAACGGAATAGGGCTGGCCCCAACTCATGCCAACTCCACATTACCCTCCAGTCCTTTTTGGGGGGGGGGGGGGGGCATGGGTCCTACAGGGCCGCCTTGCCGCCCCTATCCGCAAGGTCCCCTTTCTCTCCCCATGACCTGTGCAGTTCGCCCCCCTTCTCCTTCCTACCCTCTCTGCTACCTGCTACCTGGGTTCCCACACCGCCGCTGAAGCCCCATATGGGGGCCTCCACATTGTTGGCAACTGCACCTGCGGCATGGGAGGGTGGGTGAGCATGGGAGCGCGGGCATAGGGGGCAGAGGGGGGGAATGCTGCAGGGGCGTGGGGGTTGTGTGTGGTGGGGCGAAAAGGGAGGCCGGTGGTGTCAGCATCCCTAGGGGGTCGCTGACTGTTCCTCGGGGCCTAGGTGGCTGGCACTAGGGGGCCGCGGGATCCCGGGGCTGGTGCTTAGCACTCAAGCGTGCGCACACCTGACGCTGTCAGTACACCGTCCGAGGGCGGTGCCCGAGCCCTGTTGTGTGGGCTTTGCACCCGGTACCCAGCCCGTGGGTAGGGCTGGGTAGTACGCAGGGTGTGGTGTGGTGTGGTGCAGTGTGGTGCAGTGCAGTGTGGTGTGGTAGTGTGGCGTGGTGTGGTGTGGGGTGGCGTGGTGTGGGGTGGTGTGGGGTGGGGTGGTGCGGTGAAGTGTGGCGTGGTGTGGCATGGTGTGGTGTGGTTCCAAGTACCATCGCCCTAATGCCAAACACCATCAGCTGGCCGCCAAAGAGGTACACCTGCGTGCTCAAAAACGCCCCTTGTGCACCTCCCACGCATGCTCTGTGTCTTGTCTACACCGAAGGGCAGAAGCATCATATGACTCCACTTGTCGATCGAAGCAGGGTCACGTGCCAATTGACACTCAGCGCACGCACACAGCAACTGCTGCCGAGGCCTGATGAGCCTGACGACCTGCTCAGTGCCCAGTGTGTGTTTCCCATGGACAAGCACACAAACAGAGGCACAGAAAAGAAGGCAGAGCTTGGGACATGCCTCGCGCCGGGGGCTCTCCCAAATGAGGGCAGCACTGGCCAAAGGCACCAATACCAAATCGATCCACAGCAACTGCGCCACAGACATCAGAGATTGCGTCGTTTGGTAATCGGAGGCCTGAGGCACAACGGAGGGTTTGCTGAGCAGAAGCCCCACTCACACTCCTGTGCCCTCTGCCCTCTGAGAAGACGTCCCCCGCCCCAACAAGATGGTGGTGCACGGAGGTTGTCGGGAGGCGTGCAGCCAAAGCCCAGAAGCCACAGCCTCAAATGCAGACGGCACATGCGGTCCTGTCAATGGTTGGCACCACCATCCGGGACCCCACGGCACGTCAAATGGTCCGTGTTTCAATCCTGAGCACCCAAGGGGTCTCTTTGGTGACAGCTCATCAGTTTGTGCTCTTTGGCTTGAAGAATTCACTCTGTCACACTTGATCACTTGAACTGGCGATATTCACCAATGAACAATGGAGGAAGGAAGAAAACCTGCAACACAACACCACATGGCCGTCCCATAAATTTTGTTGGCTTAGCAGTTGCTGTGCACCACCGGATATCCCAATGCTACATAACACCAACTTTTGTAGTAAAAAATGTACAGGGAGTACACAAAAAAGACTTATGAATGACCTTTGGTTAGGGTTAGGGTTAGAGTTCTGTTTCCGTTGTAATATGAATACACCTTTCATTTGCTGTAATGCAAATGACTGTTTTCTTGTCCATTCTTGTTAACAGGTCAATGCCCCAGCCAGTTGGCTGGCTTGAGCATCAACATTAACATGAAGTATGTATGCGGGGGGGGGGGGGGGTTGGCACAAGGCCTTGGGGGTGAGCTCTGTTAGCCTGTGGCGGCGCCTATTGGCCTCTCGCCCTTGAACCTTCTGATTTGACAAGCAGGCATCCGTACTACTGCGGGCATCCGCACTGCTGCGGGCATCCACCTGCCTGGGTGGGAATCCAGAATGCAACTTCTGCCCATGGCGTCCTCCCCTGACGGCCTGATCAGTGCCCGGTATGCGGTCATCACAAAGACCCCAGGCTGGGAGGTGCTCACCACAACCAGCGACGTGAATGTCACACAAGGCCATGGGTGCTAGCTCACCAATGTGTGACTTGCTGATAGTGCGTTGCAGTAATATCTTCTGCGCTCTGCGCCATTCATGGCGAGCGCGTTGCAAAAATATCTTCGCTCAGAGTATTCACACTCTGTCCACGGCGGAGTATCTTCCTTGCTGGCGTGGGGGGGGGGGGGGGGGCATTGCGTGTATTGTGGTGTTTGGTAAGTTTGCTGTGCCGCTTGTCGTGCAGGACGCACCATCGACAGTGATCGATATTGAAGGGGGCAACTCGTGGGCGTGGGCCCAGCATTCCACTTTGAGCCCCAAAAAAACAAGACTACCCGCTCTGCCCCCCCCCCCATGGGCACTCCGCCGCCCATTACTGCTCGCAATCAACATAAGCAGGTCATACAAAGACATGGCACCAGACAGTGATACACAGCACCCAACATTTGCGGCCCCCCCACCACGCACTCAAATCGAAAGTCATGGAGATTTCGCGCGCACCTTCCACTTGGTACCGATGCACGAATGGTATGATGCATGCGAAATCTCTAGTACGCCTGCAATCCACATGGACATGTCAGTGGCGGTTACACGTAGTTAATCCCAGAGATTTGGCGTACAGCTCGTGGCTGCCTTGCCATTTGCTTTGGACAACCAAATGCCATGGTATGTGCGAAATCCCTAGCAGGCCTATGGTTCCTCGTCCTGGATATTTGGGAGTTGGAACCAGTGAACCAGTGAACTGGGGGGCAGAAGGGGGTCCAGGAGGGGGGTTTCCCCCCTCCAAAGAACCCCCAGGGCCTGGGGCCTGGGGCAGAGGGATGCACCTGGACGGCCACGTTGCCCACACACGTAAACACCAGGACGGTCGTGCAGGCGGCGCCGTGGAACTGCAGGAACTTGTGCAGGTTCTGCGTCAAAACACGGGACCAGCGCACGGCCTCGGGGAACGAGGAGAACCGATTGTCGTGCAGCAGTAGGTCGGCCTTCTGCTTGACGCCGTCCGCGGCCGAGGCCATGGCGATGCCAATGTGCCCGCGCTCGAGGCACGGGACGTCGCACAGCTGCGTGCCGGCCACGGCCACGACGGCGCCTTGCTTCCGCAACGTGCCTGTGGAGGGTGTGCGGGCTGTGGCGTGTGGGGGGACAATCAGGCGGCGCGGTGGATATGCTTTGCCAAGGGGAGGGGGGGGGGGGGGGGCTGCGCTTGAAAGGGGTGGCGTGCCAAGGGCGGGGGGGATGGGGGGGGCTCTGGGACCCAAAAATTCGTGTACTAGAAATGGCGCAAAGAAATATGTCCTTCCGCCAAATTTCGTTTGTTCCCACTCTAAAATTTTTGGGTGATGGGGGGGTGGGCACCACTAGGAGCGCCTAATTGGCGCTACACAGCTCTCCATGGGTTTGTATGTGCTTCACTGTCATCAAATGATGACCCAAGCCTGGTCGAAATGCAACCTAGCGGGCATCAGAGGTCACCAAAAAATCGGGATCTTTCACCTGGGATTGAGGGTACCCGGAGATCTGACCCAGGACCCCTGGCCATGGGTTGAGAAGGTCGCGTAGTTCAGCGGTCATGCACATGACGCCTGAACTAGAGGTGCTCGGTTCGATTCCCGGTGGGGGGCGGAACGCAGTGTCCTAGGCGCTAGGGTGTCTGTGACCCCGCGAGCCGGAAGGGATGCTGCGAGGGGCAGGTAGGGATCACCGATACGCTGGAGTTCGGCGCGCGCCCGAGCACTTTACCTTTACCTTTACCCTGGCCATGGGTTTGGGGGGTCCATGCAGAAGAAAACAATTCAACGGGACCCAGGTTTGGATCGACCTGTAGTGGCCGCTACAGGTCAATCAAGGTCTGCCCACCATACTGCTGCATAGCCCAAAAGGGCCAGGAAGCAAATCTAGGGGTGCCTAGTTGGTGCGGGGTGTCAGGAGCGGTCCACAATGTGGTGGGAGGGCGCCGTTCGGAGCGGTTACTGCCGGCGAAAATGGCCGCTGGGATGGGCAGTGGAGGAAGGGAGAGCGCCGCTGGGTCGCCCACGGTAGGGGGAGGTGGGGTTGAGGTGGGGCTTCCGATGCATCCCTGCACGTGCCCTGTGCACAGCGCTATGCGAAAGGGGAAAAAGAAGGGGGAAATTCCCTTGATCACATCGACAAATTAGAGTGCTCCCAATTCCCCTCCAACTGCCATCGGTTACCCACCAACTGCCGTCGGGTTCCCCGCAACAGTCGTCAGGTGCCTGCCAACCGCCGTCGGCGCCCCGCCAACGGGGCGCCGTCCACAAATCCTGTCCCTAAGGGGGAAAACAAGGCAATCTGGATCCTGCCGGGCGGCCCTTCCTGGGCAGGACCTATGAACAGCTCCTTGTGCTTGGTGGAGAAGCGGGACAACAGCCGCAGGTCCGGCAGCAGGGCCATCAGCTCCTGGGGCTTACTGCCGGTCATCTCCTGAAACTCGGGGCCTCGCATGGACAGCGGCGCTGCGCAGTTCGTGAACAGGCCGCACCGCATGCCCAGGGCCAGCGCCATCTCCATACTGTCCCCCGTCATGAGCCGCACGGTGATGCCCGCCTGTGGAACGGATGGGCACAGCCACACGCCAGAAGGGGACGGGATGGTGGGAGAATGCCTGTTGGGGCGCGCACAACGGCCACACGTATTACAACGTACACCCCACGGGCACGTGCCCCAAAATGCCCGGCAGCCGTGTTGTTGAGGGCTGTCCTTAACAAGGGTAAACACGAACACTCGCACAACCTCCGGTTGCCTCGACTCGGCTGCAGCTGCGGGCCTGACGGTACATCTGTGTTTTGGCTGCCGCGGCAGCCCGAACGTCACATCTCCGGTCTGGCTGCATCTCTGGGGGTGCCAAGCTGCACTACTGCTGTAGTGCCATGCCGACTTCGTGGGGGCGAACACCCAGACCTACCTGACCCTGCAGCTGGTGGTATCGATGTGGGATTGCTGGGTTCTGGCAGTGGCATCGCTGGGAGTTGGCGGGGCCGTCCACCGTTTGCTGATGGAGAGGCGTTCTGTGCCAAAAACCCTTACAAAGAAGGGGCGAGGCTGTCTCTCAGACCGATTGCTGTGCGAACGGGTTCGGGTTCTGGGTTCCTGGCACGACTGGCGAGCACATGACTGAGCGCGTGCGGCTGGGTGCCCCCTCACTACGAAGCCTGCCCGAAGTGTGGCGCGTGGCAACTGCTGGCAGTGGTGCAGGGTGGCCCCTCACTGTGTTTTCTCCCCGGAGCGCAGTGAGGGGCGGCTGTGTGCAGTGGTGCTGGCCGCCGTCGGTTGCAGGACAACGTCTCATTGCATAGCCTCTGTTGCAGAGTGTAGTGAAGGGGGGGCGGTGGCGGTGGTGGAGGACGCACTCTCACTGCGCCCTCTCGTCCCATTGGCAGTATTCCCGTGGGTGTTCTGGACCCTGTGCGCTCCACTCTGCCCACCTGCTGTGCACCCCAGCACTTTCCGAATGCCAAAAGGAAAACAAAGTAGATCCCGCCCCATCACTTTTCACTCTGAAATTGGGCCAGGGTGCACAAGGGATTCCCCGAAGGGCCATGCTTTTTTTTTTTTTCTGCTTCGGACTCAAGAAACGTCTGCGACTGCGACCGGCGGCCAATTGCCACCTGCCGGTGGTCAACCGCCAACAGTTCACCGTCCACCTCCGACGGTCGATGATCAACCGCTGACCAGTTCACGATGGTCGGCATCATGGAATGGCAACTTTTGTACGTCCACTGCTTTGTGCTGCTGTGAGGACAGCCCTCCGCCGTTCCTAAGTGGTGCGGAACGATGCCATCCAGGAGGGGGGGGGGGGGGGGCTTAAGGGACGGGATCTTGTACCGTCGCCGGCGGTGCACCACCAACCGCCGTCAGTCAGTTGCTGCTGGCGATTCACCCCCAACACCGGAGGAGCACTCCGGGGATGGCCCCTTCAGCAGCGGAGCGCCCACCGCCTGCCCGCCCGTCGTGGTGGCGCCCGTTTTCCCTTCATACCCCCCCCCCCCCCCTGTGTGACATTCCGTCTGGTTGTTGCTCCTTTACGGGGCCCTGGACGGTCACCCGTTCTTCCCTTCGCGTGTTGCGTCGGGTCGCTGCTTTCTGTCGGCCGCTGCGGCCGGTGCTCTTGCTGGTGTCGTTTCCGCGTTCGCGGAGCCCAGTAGTTGGTGTGTTGGGGCTGTGCTGAATGTGGCATGATGTGCCGTTTGCGTGTCAGCGGCGCCCAATAATTGGCGTATTGAGGATGTGCTGGTTGTTGCCGGGGTCGTTTGACTGTTTTTGTTGTCCACACACCTCTGTCCACAGGCCGTCCATCGCCTGCCTCGCTGTGTTTCTGTGCGGCCCAGGTGCCCTGTTCCTCCACGCGCTGCCCCCCCCCCCAACCGCCAAGGGTTGACCGCCCCCTCGCCGACAGTTGATGGTCAGCCGACGACCAGCTGACGCTCGTTGGTAGTGGTGTTAGAGCATTCCATGCCAAAATGGAGGTTTCATGTGCGCGCTGCTTTCCTTGTAATCTTTCTTTCGGGACCTTCGGGCCCACTTACATGGGGCAGTGGCCTGCTTTAATGGCTGGCACTCCCTCGGCCAATCCGTGGAGTGACGCGCACCAGGCGTACCTCGTGGCAGGACTGGATCGCCTTGGGAATACCCTCCTGCACGGGGTTGGTGATGCCCAGCAGGGCGGTCAGCGTCAGCTGCAGCTGCACGGGCTCCTCCAGAGGCAGCTCGGTCCACTCGGTGTTCAGAGCCGTGGCGCAGGCCAGAGCCAAATGTCCATGGGCCGCCATCGTCTCTATGATCTCCATGAACTAAATGGGGGGGAAAAAGGAGCCTACGCAGGGGACCGCAGCACAGGGGGGGGGGGGGGGGGCAAAGAGCACGCTGTCCAAGGCACCCTGCCCTCAAAGACGGGGAGGGGGCTGGACGGGGGCTTCCGTGACGGTGGCATTTTGGGTGAATCCCAGAAGCCCAGTGCACATGAAAGCAGGGTGTGTGCCGTAAAGCCCCAGTGAGTATGCCGGTTGGTACTTTCGGTTGAACGCAGTGTCTGTTTTGTGGAGGGGTGCCTCCAAAGCTGTGCGTGGCTGTGGGGTTGTGTGCATTTGGAAAGGGAGGGAGGCACCCACGGACCGCGCCCGGCCACATCCCGGCCAAGAGAACAAGAGGTCTCGTTTTGTGGTGTGCAGCGCCCAGCAATCCTCCTGTGGGTCTTCCGGTTGCTGTGCCGCTTCGGTTTCGGATGAGGATTCAGGCGTTTCCCGTCAGTGGCCTGAACACCTCAACCCCCCAGACCCGACACTGCCCCCCCCCCCCCCCCCGGGTGGTGGTGAGCACCCTCCAAACTTCACGGTCATGGGAATGACTGCAGGTGAAGCATTGCCAGCGCCGACGCCGATGGGCAGAAGCAGCACTTGTGAGCAGCCTACCACCTGCGAAAACCACCTGTTTACCCAGTGGCAAACAATGCAGACGAATTCCGTGAACCAGTGCGGACGCCGGAGGTGACAACCGGCACACTGCCTCAGTCTCTATGGCACTCCCCGTGTCGGCATTGCCCTGCGAGCGAGTCCCCGTGCGTCTCCTTCAGCAGTCGGGTTGGCGGGACACGCATTGCGTTGAAACCGCGGCTCCCCCGTCGCGGATGCGGCCTTCCATTGGGGCGCCTCCCGCACCCCGGTCCCCCCTGAACTGACCAAGTGGTGCGCCTCTGCCTGGCTCTCCGCGGATGTGGCACTCCGTGGGCCCCTAAGGCCCCATCGGACAGGGAAGACAAGCCCAAAGCCCAAGGCCCCCTGAACTGACCGCCGCGGCTTGGGTCCAGCTGCTGTGGACCCGATGGAATAGGTCTGTGCCTCGGTCCATCCTCCTGATGTCCGGCTCCCGGGCGGCGGTGCAGTGCTTGTCAGGGCATGCCGCACCTGGAGCCCCTGGGAGAAGAGCGGGCTGATGTGGGCGGACCGCGCGGTGGCCCAGGGGGCGGCTTGTCCCTGAAGAGCTGACATCAGTCGTTGTGGAGGGCCCAGGGCCCTACGGCACCCCGCGAGCCCTGTGTCTCCGTGCCTTAAATCCGGTCTGTCCCACACGTCACTCCACTCATGCAATCCATTGCAGACTGAATGAAGGGAGGGACACCTCTCGTCTCTGCTTGAATCCAATCTCATGCTCCTGCCCATCACCGTCCAAATACCTCGAGCAATCTGTGCAGACAGAGTGCACACGCCCAGCTTCCGTGAGGTTTGCAGGAAGACATGCAGACCCCCGCGCACAGACACAGACACAGCCACCGCAGGGTGTGAGCATGACAAGCACACGACCAGTGTGGGGGGATGCTCTGAGATCCGCTGCATAAACAGATAGACAGATATATGCACAGACACGGCACCGGGTGTGCACGACAGGCACACAGGCACTGAGAAACATGGATGCTCGACTCCACAAAACCACATGTACATACATATACATATACATGCGTAAAGCGGACAAACAGAGCAACAAAGCGTCTCAGTGTGGATGTGCCTTTCTGATACAACCATACGCATACACACACACATACATACATACACGTATACGTATACATATGCATATGCATATGCACATACCCAGAAAACATCGATCTACACTCCATCCACTGATTCACACCCATTTACCCTGTCGTATGCCGATCAATGGGAATTCTATTGCCTTCGGCAAAGCACCTCGAAGAGAGAAAAAAATCGGAAAATTTCAGGTACCACTCAACAGCCTAAAGACGAACAATTTTGGGGCTTTTGGGGGGCCCATGGCCCGGGCTACGTGGGCCGAGCGGCCACTACGTAGGTCCCCATGGGTGCTCAAGTGCCTGTATTGTCACCAAATGATCACCCAGCTAAGTCCTCACCGGCAAGGAAGGAGCCAAAGGGGGGGGGGGGGGACCGGGGGTACCGGAGTTTAGACCTGGGACCCACGCACACATGTAGACAGGTAAAGCAGTACTGCTGTCGGGATACAATAGGACGGCAGCGCACAAGAGTCTTTTCACTGAGCGTGTGCTGCGAATCCAAGCGACCATAATGTAGGGATGGAAGCAATCGACACTTCATTCCAGTTGCAACGACGGTTGCAAAATCGATGCTGTTGAAACGGAGCCACAAGCAATGCGCGCCGTGTGAGCCGTGTGAGCCGACACAGGGCCTGTCATACAGCATGTACGTGCCCATTGAAAATGTTCGGTGCCCGTTGCAGACACCCCTTGAAACACCAACGGATGTCGACAATGGCGTTCCCTGTACTCAATGACCCGTTCACACCTGGGAAGATGACTTCAGACGACCCCTTCACGTGGATCTGGAAACCTTTGTCCGTCCTGATAACGGTGGTCATCCTGCACAGCAATGCAGTACAATACAGACCCAGGCCTCACACTCGAAGCACGCGGTGGTGGCTTTGGCAGATGCCCGGTTCCGTTCCCCAGTACCCACAAACAAGCATTTGGACAAACCAACGAAAATCCTGGGCCTGAAAACAGGACAGCAGAGCGAGGCAAGCCCATGAATGCAACCGCACTGGGGGGGTACGCCATTGAGGCAAAGCAAGCGAAGCCTTTCGTGGGCTACAGGACCTGTGTGCGCACCACATGACTGCACGACCTTTCAACTGTTTTTACTTACACGTGCACTGTAATTGCTCATTTTTGGTGCTGCTGTGGGGAGGTTTCCTCTGTGGCGAGGGGGTTGTTCACATGTGAACGGATGTGAAGGGATGGTGCCTGTACTGTTCAAAACTAGCTGTGCCTCTTGTGAAAGCTGTGTTTGTTGGACACATTGCACGGGTGGTGGAGTGAAGAGAATCTTGGGGTAACGGATCCACCAGCAACAAACTGCCACACTGCAGGTCTCTTAGGGAAAACAATGGGCCACATTGTGATGCGGTGGTGCGTTCAAAGGAGCACATCTCTGCAGGATGGACCCGGCGATAGAATTTCCTGAATCAAAATATTGTTCTTTTTTTGTTTTAACAATGTGGCTGATCCCCTGGCTGGACTGGGTTCCAGGCTTGGGGGTGAGGGAAGGGTGACCTCGTTGAGATGCGTTTCCGAAGGCAGTAACAGTTGATTTTCTCCTGCCAAAGTGTTTTTGCACATCACTCCGTCAAGTATTTTTGGTGTTCATAGAAATGCTAAATTTTTCTCTCAACCTTCCTAATTTCTCCACAGAACCTCTGTGCAATGCACCACTTGCGCCCACCCATGATACAAACATGGAGCCGGAAGAGGGATGACACAGAGGTAAACAGCAGTAGTACAACAACCGTGAACAGCAAGTGATGTAGGGGGGGGGGGGGGTTTCGCTCCGGGAATTTTTCGCACGAGAAAATTTTGCACCGGGTTTATTTCGCACAGTGGCCTGAAAATCCCGCAGGAAATTTCGCACCCTTCCAGAATTGTACTGTTTACTACTGAGCAGTTCCTGCCTTGCACTGCCTTGCACTGCCAAATTCCAGCTGGTTCCAGGATTGTTTTGGGAACTTCCAGGAGCTTCCAGGATTGCATTCTTTACTTTCAGGGGGTTCCTGCATGACCTGGATCTCAATCCCATGCCCCAAGGTTCAAGGCAATCCAGCACTAGCCCCTTTATCTGCTTTGGGGCACAACAAACACCAATTCCCTCATTAACTGGGATTCCTTGATCCCTGACCCTGATCCTTGAGTCCCCGGAGCCTTTCCCCCTCCCCGGGACGTCCGCGTTGACTGTGCGCGTATAGACACCCTCCAGCCAGGGAGGGAGTCCGGATTTCAGGGGCCGCCTCCATCCTCTTCCCACACTGAGAAGCTCAACAGCGAGAGAACAAAGAGGTAGTGAAAATGCGCCCCAGTGGCTAAGTTTCGCACCGGGTTTATTTCGCACAGTGGCCTGAAAATTGAGAGGGAAATTTCGCACACATTTGAAATACGAAATACGAAATATCCCCCCCCCCCCTGTACATACACAAAGGAATAATGCAGCAATTGCAGATGTGGGCACGCCCCTTGTATTGCCAACCAGGACACACCAAAGACATGGCATCGGACACCGGGTGTACCGCACGCTTGGGTGAATGTCTGTCCCACTGCTCACAATTGCCACATTCTGCCCCCTTGGCGTCCATCCCCCCTGCCTTGCTTCACCTTCAGGCATTCGCAGACCATGAAGCTTCACCACAATGCGGGAAGTTGGGGGGGAGGGGTGGTGGGTGACACAAGGGCGGAGTAAGTGTGCCAGTTGGTACCTCCAGGTGTACACAGTGGTGTAAATTTTAGTCCGGGAATACATCATTGTCCGCATTGCTTGTCCCAAGCCACGGGGGAAAAGTATTGGCAAGTGGGCACGGGGAAAAGTAGGTGGCAGTGGGACAGTTGTCCATCTGCTGACAAATGCTGCTTCTGCCCCTTGGCGTCCCTCCCAGGCCGGCGCCAGCAATGCTTTACACGAAGTCGGTCCTTGTTTCGGGGGGGGGGGGGGGGGCGACTAAAGAAAGCATAGCCTTTATTACCCTTGGCCAACAATGCATCCCAATTCGCATCCACGGGCCCGAGTCACCGCAGCAGTCGCAGACACGCATCACGAACGCCGTCGAAACTGGGGGCATAACACGACACCTTCGCTTTGAAGTCTTCGAGGCGAAAGTCTTCGTCTCGTCCTTCGGCCGCTGTGCCATGGCGCTGTCGTACCCCCAAAAGCTCACAAAATCCAGGAGGCCCTGTTCCATTCCGTCCATGATCCCAATACCCTGTCTCGGGCTGCTGTCGTTGCTGCTGCCGACACTGTCATATGGCAGCGCCAAGTTCAGAGACAGCGACTTGCACACCTCCTCCAGAACCTTCGGGTTCGTGGCGTGCAGGCTCTGAACAGAATGGTGCAGCCAGTGCCAGGCCGGAATTCAGGGCCTCGGAAACATCCAGTGACCAACCACAATCCTCGCAACCCTCTCCACTTCTCCAATTGGCGAACACCGCCTCCACTACCCCGAGCAACCTTCGACAGAACAACTTTGCAAACCCAAAGAATCCTCAACATCCCATGTCAAAATTCGACATCTCACAACGACCCACAACAATATGCAACAAACGTCGACAACCATCCAACCGCTGAGAGAAAACATCCACCACCCTCCATGACCTTCAACAATCCGGGGGCTGGGGTAATGTCAGTGGTGTGCCACCCTTGGGGGGGGGGGGGGGGCTAGGGGTTGTCATAAAGGTGCAGTGCGTGTGCAGGTTGGCACTTCCGGGTGTACGCACTGGTTTGGTTTTTCAGGAGGAAACTGTCTAGGCTGCTTCGTCCCCAGACGGTGGGGAACTGTATTTTGGTGTATTTTTGGTGGGTGGGAGTGGGACAGTTGTCCCTTTGCTCACAGGTGCTGCGTCTGCCCCTTGGCGTCCCTCCCAAGCCCGCACCGGCGATGCTTCGCACGAAGCCTCCGGAAGGACCGTGAAGTTCAGAGGGGGCTCACCACCACCGAAGTGGGAAACTGTAACACAGGAGCACGGGATTTCCAGGCATTTTGCTCTTTGCAAAACCCTGAGAGAGGGTCAATGGTCCACAGCGTACAGCACACAGCACTCTGAAGTCGAGCAGCGCACGCTATACTGAATCCCTGGCAGCCGAGCATGGCCGAAACATCATGCAGAAGTCAATGACATGCATTTCTCATCACACGTATGCATGGTGAAGCAGACCTACACCAGGAATGCCCATCCATGCGTACCCGCCAGTCTGTTTGCGGCACCTGTCGGCCAATGCCAATGGTGATGGCCACTAATACCACATGAAAATCCCACCAGGTGCGCACAATCGTCACCAGCACCGCAGCGAAGCCACGTGGAGTGCTCTTCATCAAAAGCTGCAATGCCGCTCCAGCATTGGCAGGGATGTGCTGAGTCCCTGCCAATAATGCCTGAATCACAGCTGTTCGGCATTGTTTGATGGGGTGGGCGCCACAAAGCAGTAAATGGCTGTGGCTGGGCGTGGCACTACAGTAGGAGGGTGGCCCTTGTCGACTGGAGGGTCAGTGATGGTGTTCCGGAATGACATCCTATGTTCAGGCCTCAGGGGCACTGGGTGCCCTTCAGGTGCACTTGTCTTGTCGTGTGACCTTTTTTCAAATTTCGTCTTTGGCGTAACTACAATCTGGTTAGATTCCCTGTGTGTGCCATGAGCAGGCGGGGGTTTGGTTCAATGGGCAGTGGCACATCGAGGCACACAGACCTTCTGAGAGGCCTTCAGCACAGCAATGTTCGGTTCCGGTGGAGCGATCACATGCTCAGCCATCACGAATCTTTTGCCTGCGATCCAACCCTGTGAAACGAACGGAGGGGGGCTGCAGCGGTGGACACACCACGCCAAGCACGCCATCCCGCCCCCCGCGCCCCCCCCCACCACGTCCGTTCACCCACAGGCTGTTGGCATGCACTGATGCGGAAACTGTGATATCGCAGTGCCAAAGTGGACGCAACACTGTGTTGGATGGCGAAAGCATGACCAGAGTGCAGCAGGTTGCTTAGTGCTGTGCCTGCCAGGATGCAGGCGAAGTGGAGGCACCGACCCCCCTGTTCGGTGGGCCACCCCTGCCACGGAGCCCCTCTCTCCCTTTCAACCGCCCACCCCGGCCACACAGAGGCCACACGGAGGCGAACGCTTCTAACCGTTCTGCCAGCCCCCACCAACCGCCTTTCTTACCGCTCCGGACACCCCTGAGCCCCCCCTCCGCTTCTTCATCATTTCACCCATCGCCCCCTCTCTGGCGCATAGCGCACGCCAGGGAGTTGCATGTGAACACGCATGCACGAGCTGCACGGCAGGCGGCGCCCATCCTATTGGCCATTTTTGGTACATTGGCATGTACCATCATCACAGTGCACGCCCACTGTCCGAGCGGTTACACGCTGCAGGATGCGCTTGGGTGCATCTGTAAGTGTTGCAACGCAGGTGTCAATGCCTCCCCCATCCGGCGTCTGGACCGCCCGTACGAGTTCGTGGACTGCCTTTGGATGTGGAGATGCACCAGCGCACGTCCCCGGGCACCCCCCGGCCTGCGGCACAGTTCCGGGCGGCAGGGGCAGTACGCACAGACCTGGACCACAGTCATCGCGTTCTTCTCCAGTACCCACGCCTGGTCACAACAGATGGCCGTGGCTGCCGCCAGCAGCTCACAGCTGGACTGATGGCGGACGATGCAATGGTTGCGGGCCATGGCCCGCATACTGCGAAGTAGGACGGCAAAGGAAGAGGGAGAGCGCCGTGTCGCACTGGGAACGAGGCAAAAACCCACGCCACAGCCCCTGCCCCTGACGTCGACACTCCCATCCACCCGCGTCTGCGAGCACACGTGAGCGCCAGTGTTCCCCTGCACGACAAAGCGCCCTCTACGCACTACTGACATGGGGCCCCAAACTGTGATGCGTTCGTCTCGACGCATTCCAAAAGACACCCCAAGAACTCCGTGGCACCACTGTTCACATGGGGTGTGTGCCATGAAGGCTGCGTGGGTATGCGGGTTGGTCTGGGTGTATGTACCTGTTCACCTTTTGAGGAGGGAATCCTCCGCACGTGGATAGGCGGGTTGGATGTCCCCCCGTTGGGCTGGAGGTTCCTGGGGGGGGGGGGGGGGTTGACGGATACCGCCGCTCGTGCTGCTCTCACCTCCGACTCTTGGCAGCTGCCCACCTCTTGGCCATCTACACCTACGCCCCAAGCTCTTGCAGCCTCTGCGCCCGTGTGAGCTCCTACTATCTGGCCCCGCCGATGCACCCGGAGGCGAAGCCCAAGCCCTCGCCACCGTTCCGCAGGGGCGGTCGGATTTTCAATTGCGCGCGGGGGGGAGGGGGGATAGAGCCCCGTCACCAGACCCCCCCCGCGCGCCAAAAGGGGCCGCACTAAGGTTATGTCTGCAATATAACTCGACGACAGTTAAGCATTCATAGCACTCCAGCAGACCTCGATGCACCACTGCGTGGTAAACAGTCCCATGTTGCAACAATTACATGATCCGAAGGGGGGGGGGGCATTTTTTCCGTAGGTCCATGTCTTGCACTGCTCGCAGGGGCCTTTGCAAATTCATTTTTGTGCGTCTGCCGGGATGCCCGATTTTTGTTGTCACTCATGGCGAGTTGGGCACCGGCCTTCATCCCCACCCCCAACCCCCGGTGTGCGTATTCACAGTGCCCAGAACATAATGTGGGGACTCCCGCTCGCGCTGTCGAGGTCAGAACTGAAGTGAAAGACCCTCCGTGCCCCCGAAATGCAATTTCTGAGTTCTCACTTTGGTCTGTTCCTTTGAAGGTGATTGGGACCTTTTTTGGATCGGTACACGGGGACGGGATAGATTTGGGGGCGGGAGACCTGTTGGACTCCAAAACTGCACCATTGTCCCTCACAGCAGATCAAGAGGGTGCTCTCCACACAGGCCCACGATTCGGAGGTGCGCTGCAGTGGGTAGGTCGGCCCCGTTCTTGCATGCGTTCTTGCATGCATACGAGTACAGTGGTGCTACAAGTACGAACGACGCCGGCACCACACCACATCACATCCGGTTTTGCTCTACAACACTCCACTTGGATGTCCAGGGGGCCCATTCTCTCGCACTCACCCATAGCACACCCAAAATAAATCTCAATGTGTGCATCAGTCAACAGCAATCCCAAACGGGCCATACGGCGCTCTACGCTACTTCTACAGTGGCGCTGCGGTGCGTTAACTCAGATCCACAGTAGTTCTTCAGTGCTCTGCGTTGCATTCGCAGTGGCCCTACAGCGGTAGGGATGAAGCCCATACCAACGGCTCCACAGCTCAAGAGCTGTGCATTCTGGCCCAGCGGCCACACAATGCTCACACAGTAGCACGCTCATCGGTGCAGTGCGGTAGCGCTTCACACAACAGCACGTGATCCGAGCCATGTGCGTCTCGTTGCCCCCAGCCTCAAATTCTGCAAAACATCCCACATTGACTCCGACGCCACAGCAACACACTGAAAGCGGACTCTCGCACATGCACAGGAGCAGCCGCACCTGTTGGAGGTGCTGAGCGCCAAGGAGTACCGCTTGGGAACCGCCACGAACCACAACGTAAGGCTCAGGCCAAGGTACTCAATGAAGGGCAGAGGACTGAAATGGTCGCGCGCCACCAATAGAAGCTTTGCTGAAAAGACATGCACGAGCACCTCAAAGGGCCTCCCAGCCACGCCATGCACTGGGAAGGAGGAGATGATGGAGGAGTGGAGCGGGATGTCCGGAGAAAGCGGGTCGTCCGATACACCTTGACGGAGGGGGAATGTCCGGGGGGTCAAGGCAAACTCACCCAAGTATGCTGCTACAAACACGTCCCAATCCTTTACAACGACGCTTTTGATTGCACACCGCAGACCGCAGACCGCAGGCATTAGCCCCCCGCCCCCCCCTGTCCCCGACGTGGACATGGTCGTGCTCGCAGACACCGCAAAGTGCGGGATGGCAGAAGGGTCACGTCGGAGGACAGGGCCAGAGGCCTTTGCCCTGAAGGCTTTGGGGGAATGCTTTGGGGGCCCTTGTAAGGTAGAGCCACCCACCCACATTGGGCTGAATCTCCAAATTAATTCATAAAGAATACCTAATCCCTCCGGTCACCTCCTGTCATACCTCCACTCACACCTCCAGTGTTACCTCCAGTCATACCTCCAGTAACACCCTCCCATCATACGTCCAGTAATTTCCTGACGTCATCCAAGTCATACCTCCAAGCGCGGACGTCTACAGAAATGACACAGTTGGCAACGGGCTGCTGCAGTGCTAATTTTGGGACCGCATACAAGCCCGTCTGTTGGGTGGGACAAGCAACAGCCCAGTGCCAGAAACATGTGACAGGGCCCACACCAGAAAGCACTGCCAACATCAGGAACGCCACCCCCAATACAAGCGTACAGGCTTGTGCCTGCATGCGGTCTGTCGCCTTTTGAAGTGCGGTGCGCGTCGGGCGGCAGTCTGGTGGCGCATGCCGGCTTTGAAAAGTGTGGGCTCCAACAGCAACCACAACCGCTGTGCCAAAGCCCTGCAAAAGGGGTGGGCAGGGGCATGTGGAGGGACTCAGGGCTGGGACAACACAGACAGCAGCAGCGCTGAACTACAACAACGGTTGGGCAGGAGTCGGTCAGAGATAGTTTCACAGTACCTTGGTTTATTTGGGTTGGGAAGAGGGGGGGGGCGGGCAGGTGGTCTCATATGGGAATGCCGTTCACGCAGTGCGCATGCATTGCGCACATGGTGCAAAATTTTTGCAAGTCAGCAACTACTCGAACCCTAGTTTTGGCCCAGTCCCACAATCATGGGTGTTTGAGAATAATTCCATTGATGACATCCATTTCATTATAATTTGTGTGAAAAGGGGTTTAGTAAGGGTGGCTGGCCACGGTCGCAGTGTACACACAGCTGCTTTGCAAACATGTTACTCCTCTCCACTTCTTCACCCCTTCTGCTCCTTTGCAGGTGGAGGTTGGACTACAATCATGGGAAGTCACCTGATGACATTCACTTCTCTCCGCTTTGGAGTTCCCTGATTGTCACCTTGCAACCATAATCTCCACTGCCCCTATTGTGGGGCACACTGATAGCATGACCAAATGCTCGGTTGGTGGATTTTTTTGTTTTTGTTTGATGCACTATTTCATCCCAATTACACCGATGAAGCCCAACAAGAATGTAATAATGTGCATGGCTTCTACCATGCAAGGGTGCAGCACCTCTTTGCCCACTTGTGGCCATGGAGAACCCTATCCCGCAGCGACGGCAGACGGGCTCACCACAGGGGTTACGGGGCTGGTGAGGTGCTGAGAAAAAGCACAAGGGGAAGATATGGGACTGCCATCTGAACACGCAAAAAAGGCCAAACCAAAAGATTGCACCGTGCGCACCGTGCGTTGGGGCTCCCTCATACGCATGCAATGTCCCTCATACGCATGCAATGTGCACACAGTGCACAAACACTACCTATGACCTGTTGGCTCCTGGTACCGTGGGCCGGCCTTAACGACCAAGGAGCAAGCATAAAAAACCCCGAGTCCTTATGAACCCCACACCCCTCAACACTGAAACCCAATTGTTTCTGTGCTCAGTTGTTGCACAAAGGGAAAAAACCTTCATCCTAAGGGGCATAGGAGCAGCTTGCTGCCATGGGCCCATGACTTCCGCAATTTACGTGGCAAGCATTTTTGCTTGCTTTTCATCCCTGTTCACAGTATCACAGATGGTCTTGAGCATGAATTTTGAGAGAGGAGTACCTATGGCAGAGAGCCTGTATTGTTCACAGGTGGATGACATGTGTGTGACATGGCACTTGATCCATGTGACGAAGTTTCACCTCAAGGGGTGCACGGGAAAATCCATTAACTAATGTTGAGCATGCATGAACTAAGATCAGCCCCCTTAGCCTTCAAAAACTAACAGAACTGTGATGAGTTGCCCACTGCACGCCCAGGGTTTAACAGGCGTAACCACTGTTTACATTAAGCAGTAACAGTAGCAGTAACCGGATGTTTCTCTTGTGCCCTACACTGCAAATGCTGTTTCCCAAAGGGACCCCCAGCCCTCCCCCTAGATCCACCTCACTGTCAGTTCATTCGCCACCTCGCTCATGAAACCCCCGGTGCGTTTTCCGTCGGTGCTTGCCATGAGCTGGGTGAACCGGACACCGAAATCAGAGAGGGCAACACCATGTCGCCCTTTTCTTATTGGTCTCTTTTGGTCCTTTCACTGCAGAAAATGTTTCCAGACATTGTTATCAGGCCTCATGCAACACAAGTGGAAAATTGCTTCGCGGTTGGGGGGGTGGGGGAGGGCCGGGGCGACCCATCAGGTACCTTATTCAGGTGCCTTAGGTATTTGGGGGGGAATTTAGGGTACTGGAAAATCGATCCCCAGAAAACTCCTCGCTGCTTTGGGGACCGCAAGAGGGCATGGGTTATGCCGCCATTGTTACTTCTTGCTGCGTTGCGACCCCACCATGCGAAAGAGAATGCCTTTTGTGCACTGCAGGCGTGCTACACATCTAACCTGACACAACACTTTCCGAGAGCATGAAACGCAACTCTAGTGCCTGTCAAATATGGCAGGGTGCTGGTGGGGACTGGAATCGGGTGTACAAGAGATATGTACCAGTGTAGGCTGCTCGGCCCACAATGATGGTGTTGTGGGACGGCATGGGGCATCGTCCGAGGACTACCCCAAAGCCCCATGAGGGTGAGCTTTAGAGTTGGGTGGAGAGTCTGGATTTCACTCAGCGGCACAGAGAATGTCAGGTCTGCTAACACACAGCCACTGCCAGGATCACTGCATACTCTGGCAGACTTCGTCTCCCGGATGCTGCCGGATTTATTCACTGATCCCCCGGGAAGCACACAAAAAGAAGAAAAAGCCCAAAGGGCAAGGCCAAAGCGTAGAGCAAAGGACGAGCATGCAATGTACCTGCAGGACGTGCGTGCTGCTGATGAGGAATGCATCTTCGCGTTCGTCCTTTGACTGGGCTGAGGGACATGAACGATGCGGCAACGTGCATTCAGGGAAGGCCCATGGTGTGGCGCAGGCAAAGGGGGTACGCAGTGTATGGTGCGGCACACTGCACTGGCCCTTTTTGTCATAACAACCACGACACCATCCCAACCTGAACCCTCGTTCCAAACGTTTGGGTCGTGTTGAACCAGGGCACCAGAGGTCACTCCAGCTGAGGCCCACAGTCTCGGTCCCAGTCCCAGCACCGGGCCCTGCAACCAAGCAGGCACATGACCCGCCGGCATGGGCCGACGAATGCGCTGTGCTGTCACAACAAGAGCTCAGGGTATGCCAGCTGGCGCATTGGCAGGAGGACAGGGCGGGGCTGCGGCAGAGGCCCCGAGACCTTGTGGGGCCTCGAGAACACGTTCCATAAACCTGTCTGTGTAGGCGGTGCCAGGGGTGCGTTCTTCGACCCAAGGGCACGCTGCACAAGGGCGGCACTGGGCTGCAGTGACTGAGCTGTTGTGTTGCTGGCTGTTGTAGGGTCTGCAGGAGCAGCTGCGGAGAGTGCGTTACTGCGATAATACTCACCAAAAGCCGTTGCGCGGCGCACCAGCCAAATGACAGCGTGGGTGCACACAAGCGCTTTCAGTGCAGACGCACCCATGTCACACAAGACCGGAAGCGAAAGCAAAAAAGAATGTTAACCCAGAGGCAGAAGACTCACTGATAGACTTGACCAGGGCAGTCCCTTGCCAATACGAACCCCGAAACTAGTCATCCGGACCGACGAACGGGTTGCCCCCCACCCCCCCCATTCTCATCAGGGATGGTCCTGCCCTTCCCCTTGATTGTTTTTGGCCCCAAGTGCGAAAGAGTTGATCACTGAGAAGCCCTCGGCCTACCACTCAACAACAGCGGTCTGCCAGTCGCCAACACCGCTTACCACCACGCAGTTACAAGCAGCATTTCAACTGAAGGCAGATGGCAGCAGTGGGGGCTGAATGAACCAAGTTTGGCCATTAACTGCTGGCAGTTGGGGGGTAAAAGCCATGCGTTGGGCCGGTAACCTTCCGCCTCGAGGGCCGTTTGTCAGGACCGGACGGTAGAAAAAAAAACATCTGGCTCCTTCGCGGCCCTGGTGCACTTGCCATGGGCCAGTGTCAGGGGTGTCAGGCCAAGGGGGGCAGTGGATGGTGCCGCAAAGAGTGACCCCGTGAGCGATGGTGCAAACGCTCGAGAATACAAAAAGAAGGGGTTCACAGCGGAAACTTTTGAGCCAGGCGGATCGTGCACCCCCTCCACATGCCGACCTGTGGGCACTAACCTTCAGCCTGGCTGCTGCCCCACGCTACGGCTCCCGGCTGCTGCTGGCGTACACAATTCTCTCCTGCTGCCCTTGTGCACAGCCTCCAGCTGCTAATCCGGTGCACCGCTCCATGCAATGCCACAGAGCCGCACACAAGGACGGCGGTAGGAAGCTGTGCACTGGGTCAGCAACTGGGGGGCTGGCACAGCGCAAGGATGCACGCACACCGCCCACCGAGAGAGGGCTTGGCCGACATGGAGTTGGATTCTGGGTCCTCGTGTACAATGACGGATGACACGCACCGCGTTTGTTTTGTGACACTGGGCTCCCGAAAAATTTATTTGGGGGGTGGGGGGCCCTTGGAGCCCCTTTTCCAACCCCCTCTCTCCCCCAGAGGGGGCTCCAAGGGCTGGCTCTCTTTTTTCCATGTCTTTCATGCATATTTCAAATCTCCACAACCCCCACCCCACCCCCAAGTAAAAGGTCCCCATGCAACATGAGCAAGACACCAAAGGCAAGCGTTTTCACAGAATCACAATATTCCGGCAAAACATTCCGGCACGTTCCAGTATTTCCGGCGACCGGAATGGGGTGTGGGCAGGTTGTGCCTTGTGAATATGCACTGCCCCCCCCCCTCGAAATTGTTGGAGGCAAGATTTCAGGCATTCGTATTGAGGAAATAACCTTCTGGCCCTTGGAGCCCCTTTCTGCGACCCCCCCCCAATTTTGCGGGGGCTCCAAGGGCCCCCCTCCCCCCCCCCCAAGTAAAATTTTCACCAGCCCTGGGGCCCGCCCGCCCGTCTGCTCATGCGTTCTCACAATCGTACCATTTGGATTAATGGCCGTTGTTGGGCTGGCGAGTGGCGGTGCAGCACGCATCAGTGGGGTAGTGCTTGCGCGGCGCGCATCACCCTTCAAGGTTGTCAGCAGATTGAGCAAACACTCTCATGGTGGGATCAACGGGGAGGAGCAGGCGGCCGGCACACGCCATGCATGTATTGTGGTACTTGTGCACCCAATCAAATTGGTACACTAGAAAAGTCAGCTTGCTGCTTCAACAAGCGTGCATGATGATGTATGAAGCAATGTATGGCTGCGTCTTCTTTTGGAGGCAGTTATCCCGGGATCGGCCACATTACTTGCCCTCACTTGCCACGTCGACCATGATCTTTCCACTCCTGCCTGGTTGCCCTTACTTGCCCCGAAAACTGTGTCAGGCGTCAACTGCTCCCCCACGAACAACGGACGCTGAAGCACCAAACGAGAGCACTTTGCAACGGGCATCCCGTGGCAGAGGCGCTCCATGCCTGCAGACTCTCCAGTGATCATGGATTCGTCCACCTCCAAGTTACAGCTTCGCAGCACAAGACAGTCCGCGGACAAAGTCTGGCCTTCCCGAACATGCACCAAGTCACCGACCAACAGGTCCTCTGATTTGATCACGGCCTGAAACGAGGCGTTGAAGTGGTAATGACAAAAGACAAAGTCACATGTGTCGTCTTCTGATTCACTTATGAGTCCTCCCAGCAACCACTGACAACTGCTCCCCGTTGAGGGTCAACCTACCCTTCTTGCTGGTGACACATGGCGATTTGGGCATAAACTTTGGTGAGTGTTGGTCTGACGGGGGCCATTTGGCCGCAGAGCATGCAACATGCTGTATCTTGCGGGCTTTAGGTTGGATTGATGTGCCTACCCCAGTGCCCCCTTGTTAGTCCCCCGCAATGCATGACGGTCCCCCACACCCTAGAGGACACTCTCACCAAATGAACCCCCCTCCCTCGCGCTGAGGGGACTATGCATCGTGCATTTGGCTGCTTGCTGGTCATTTCGGGAGGCTTCTGGAGGCTTGTTGTTGGTTCCTAGAAGCAAGGACAGACGCAACATCAATCAATCCAGACGTGTGGCCTGTGCATACTGGATGCGAACAATCAAAATGGGATGCAGAACCTTTGCTGTCTCTGGGTTCCCTATGTGGGGAGAGATCACATGGGCTACAGACCCTCTTTGCAACTAACTAGGTCCCTTAAGCAAGGAGGACTCAGGCTGCATACACTACTTGGGAATTATGAGCAAAACCGTCTGTCAAATTGCACAAGTTGTTGTGGGATTACCAGAATAATTGCTTGTAAAGTTGACCACAAGATTGTGGGCATGTCGAAAAGCTTTCCCACTATCATAATAGGAGCTAATTGCTGGGGCATTTTACACAGAATGATGTGTATATGCACCTCCAGTAAACATGAATTGGCGCCGGGTCGGACATAAGTGGCTGAAAGAGAGGGGGATACTACATGTTTACACATAACAATATGTATACACACCTTCCATAAACCTGAAATGGCGCTAGATAGGCACACAACAAAGGGGAGGGGGGGTTACTGCATCCTTTGCACAACAATGTGCATACACACTTCCACAAACATGATTTGGCGCCAAGTAGGACACCACGGGGGGGGCCGTCTCCTCGCTTTTGTACGCGACTCCCCCCCCCCAGTAGAAGTGGGCCGAAGGCCCCTTGGGGGGGGGGGGGGGGGGGGTGAGAGCTAGGGCTAGGGTCACCGAGCTGGTGGAACCAGTCTTGGTTTTATAACCCTTTTTAGTGTCTAGGGTGGACCTACCAGGTTTAGCAGCAAGCAAGCAGCAAGCAGCAAGCAGCAAGCAAGCAAGCAGCAAGCAGCAAGCAAGCAAGCAGCACGCGCGAAATGGGGAAAAATCAGATGTCCGTCATGGTGCTTCGGATTCAAGTGAAATTTTGGTGGATGATACCTATGGGTGTGAAGTACAATCACACAAAGTTTGAGCAAGAAACTCCACGGTGGCAGCCGGGAACGGGATTCGCAAGTGGCGGACCTCAGTTTCAAAAACTGCAGTTTAGGGCCAAAAACAGCCATTTTTGGGCCAAAAAAGCCCTAGAACACATTCAAAACGGCCAAACGAAGGGGAACGGTGGGTACACTCCACGTGCGGCTTGACTTCCCCGTGTCAACGAGCTCTTTGCGGCCCTCTAACTCCATGATATGTCCCGGAAACGGCCCAAAAAGGCCCCCAGAAGCTCCAAATGCCGACACCCACAAACCAAGAATAGGCCATATCTTTGGCTACATGGCTCAAAATGCGATTCCGAGGGCACCTACTCCACCCGCAACCTCCCACTTTTTGTGGTTTCCACCCCTTAGAATTGCCCAAACAGACGCCTACACCCCAATACCTAGGCCCACTAGGCTGCGGCAAGCTGCAAGCTCAAGCCCAAACAGGTGGGTGCCCAAATGGGTCAACAGGGTCCAGTAGGGGCAAAAAGATGACTTTTCTCAAAAATGATCCTAGACCATGTACGACGCTAAAACAAGTGTTTTTGGACCGTTTTGAGCTTGTGGTGGCCCATTTTGGTCCTCCCAAAATCTGAAAATGCCTTGAAAATGGGTTGTTTTGGGACCAAAAAAGGGTCAAAAATGGATCAAAAACGCATTTTTCCAAACCTCATCCTAGACCATTTGGGGTGCACCAACGGGTGAAATGAGCGCATTTTGAGCCCATTTTGGGGCATTTTGGCCCCTCAGAAGTCCAACAAAAGCCTTGAAAGTGGGCCTCGTGGTGATGGTGCAAGCTGATTTCACTTTGTCAAGAGCCATCAATGTGTGAATCATTCTTGATGTCCCTCACCAGTCATAGCTGATGTTCCCTCCTCCACCAGCTCGGTCCCAATATTCAGTCTTGATTAGGGGTAGGGTTAGGGTTAGGGTTAGGGGTAGGGGTAGGGTTAGGGTCATGGGTAGGGTTAGGTGTAGGGTTAGGAGCATGCTGAAGGTTGGGGTGGGTGTTAGAGTCAAGGTTGGGTTGAAGTATAGCGTTGGGGTGCTCCACCGCCTGGGCGGGGAGGGATGCTATGTTGGCAAGGGGAATGAAAAAAATTTTCGGGCGCCTTCGGCGCCACCATATGTATGGCCGGTAGCTATTGACCCTTGGTAACTAAGTGAGCCCGGAGGGCAGGGAGGGGGGGGGGGGGAGTCGCGTACCCAAACCGAGGAGACGGCCCACCCGTGTAGGACACACAGGAGTGAGAAAGGAGGGTCTCTGTACATTTCACACAGGACAATGTGTTTACACACCTCCCATACACACAAATTGGCAAAAGCTAGGACACAAAAGGGTAACGGGGGTGGCATTGCATGTCTTACACATGATAATGTGTCTTCACCTCCCACACACATGAATTGGCGGCAAGTAGGACACACAAGGGTGGAAAGGGGGATGGGGATACTGCATCTTTTACACATAATAATGTATATATGTGCACCTCTCATCAACATAATTTGGTGCTGGGCAGGACACACAGGGGTGATTGGGAGGGGGGGGGGGGGGGTTGCATGCTTTGCGCAGAGCAATGTGAAAACGCTCCTCACATAAACACAAATGGCGCCAAGTATGGAACATACGAGTGACAATGGGGGATACTACATGCTTTACACAATAAAATGTGTACACACATTTTCCATGAACATGAACCCAACCGCAAATACAAATAGCCTTGAAAACACACAGCCCACACCCTCGCGAATCCTTGGGCATGTGCAACCTGCGTTCCTGGGAAGGGAATGTAACAAGCACACAACCACGGCACCCTGGCCATCACCCTAGACCACCCCTGGCATCAATCTACAAGGTCTCGGTCCAAGAAACCATGCTAGTTGTGTCTCGCAACACTGATGAGCCAGAGACACTTGAGCCAAAGACACTGCTCGAATCAAAGGCTGTGCACGTCCAACTAGCCGTCCACAACAATAGCATAGCAGGTTTGGTATGTGGTACAATACTGATGCATGCAATTTACATATGTTTCTAGCTCGGCACATACACTGTGTACCGTATCGTAGGCAATCAACTTTGCAGCAAATGCATACTATAGAGACAGGCAATCATGGGTAATTCCAAGGTTTTTCCAACTGCAGAACAAAACATAACATCGTACGCCCTTTGGTAACATGTGTGCCATCTCGGGGTCCTAAGAGAGGAGGGAATCAAAGTGGCCACGCATCCCTTGCTATGGGTCTCCAAAGTGAAGAGGAATCAAAGTGGCTGTGTAACCCCTGCGTAACCCCTGCCTTCTCGGGTCCTTCGAGCGGGCATGAATCAAATTGGCTACGTAATTTTTGCATGGTCAGCGTCTCCAACATGAAAAATGGTTACATAATCCCTACCTTGGTACTAAACTTGTTGTTGTGAACACTACTGAGACTTGAATGGGCAAGACGGAGTGCTATAGAAATGCTGTTTGTTGCTCATGTGACTCTTATTGAACTTGCAGCTACGCGTCTGCATGTTGAGCTGGGCTGTAGATTTTGGGAGCAATGGTGTCAACAGGTCATCGAGCACTATTTCTCAGTTATCGGGTTTGTTTCCTTGTTAGTCTAGGTTACCCCGGGTTTCTCCAACCCCAAGTATTCTCTAAGCGGAGAGGAATGAAAATGGCTACGCAACCCTTGCCTTCTTGGATCCCTCGAGTGAGGAGGAATCAAAGCGGCTACGTAACGCTTGCTGTCTTAGGTCTCCATCGCACAAAATGGCTACATAATCCCTTTCTTGCCTTGCCTTGCCCCGGGTCCCTAGAGCGGGGAGGAATCAAAGTGGCTGTGTAAGTCTTCTTGGGATCTCTAAAGCATAGAGGAATCGAGGTGGCTACATATCCCCTACTTTTTGGGGTCTCCAAAGCGGAGAGGAGTCAACGTGGCTTCGTATACTCTGCCATCCTCGGGATTCCAAAGCGGAGAGGAATCAAGGTGGCTCCATAACCCCAACCTTCTCGCGTTCTCCCCCACAGAGAGGAATCAAAATGGCTATGTCACCCCTACCATCTCGCGGTCTCCAAAGGGTTGAATATGCCGCACCAAACCTTGCAAGGTTGCACCGAAAGGACAATTATGCCGTGCGTGAACATGTGCACATTTGGTGCCGCAACCCATATTGTGCTGGGCATGTGCAGGGCATCTTTTAGGCTGAAATTCTCCAACTAACACTATACCAAGCACCATCAAAGGCTTCCCCACCCAAGGGACCCCGAGAAGGCAAGTGTTACGTAGTGGTTTTGATGCCTTTGTGCCTTGGAGAGTGTTGGAGAACTTGCCACGCTCATGTTTTGCCACGCTAGTACTTGCTGCAACTTGGGGTGTCAACATGTTTCACATAGTAGATCCAACAAATTCTAGAGCACATAAAAATGCACCAAAGTGTACTTCATCATGGTTGTCACCTTCTTCTCCACGTGCATCCTCATGTGTCCACAACCCAAGATAGTTTTACCCAAGGTAGAATGAGGCTTGAAATAGGCTCCCGGCCAGAGTCTTGGTACTTCTAGTTGAAGCAAAGACGTCCTTTAACAATTGTACCCCCAAATTGATTTGCTTTTTCTCAGTCTATATGGGCGTTTGCACGGGGGGGGGGGGGGGGTCATTCCGACGCAAAGTGGGAGATTTTTCAATTCTCGCCGTTTTTCTCAAAAATGTCGTTCCGTAGGGGGGGGGGGGGGGTATGTTATACCTTTTCAAAATCTCCAAGAAATGGCCGTTTCGGAAAGGTATGGGTTGGATGGGGGGGGGGGGGGGTAGGAGGCCATATTTTTTCGTACCGGACCCGAACTTTTTGGCGTTTTGGTGTCTGCTCCAAAAATCTGGTCTGGTCTGGTCTGGTTTGTATACAGGGTTTCACGGTGCTTGGCCCAGTGCTCCAACATGTCGTCGGTGTGGCAAATTTCAGTGACATAGTGAATGGTGCAGATTTTTATGCCGAATCCACTGGTGCAGGTCCCACCCTTCAACTCAACGATATCTTGGAGAAATTTACCAAAAACTGTGTGCAGGCCTACGTTGCGTCAAAATGCGTCTGGTTAGCTTGACTTTTGCAGGCTACACTGCCAGCAGTTTTTGGTGATTTTCTCTACAATATCGTTGAGTTGAAGGGTGGGGCCTGCACCAGTGGATTTGGCATGAAATTCTGCATAATTTACCAGGGCACTGAAATTTGCCATAGTGACGATATGTTTGAGCACCGGGCCAAGCACGGTGAAAACCCTGTACGTATGCCAGACCAGTAGCAGCAAAATTTCCTGAAAATCGCCCGTTTCGGGACCTCGGATAGCCCCGCCACCGTTTTGTTGGGCCACGAAACCTTGATTTTTGAATTCTCCATGTCTGAAATAGGGGGGGACCAACTTTTGGGCAAAGTCCATACCGACCTCGGGCCAAAAATCCAAAAACGGCAAAAAAACCTCCCACTTTGCGTCAAAACCCCAGAAATCCCCCCCCCCCTCGTGAAAACGCCCATATACAAAGGGGGAATGTTTGCACGGCGCGCGCCCGGCGCGCTACCTTTCTATTAACTATCCCGACTTCAGCCCGAGATTTACCCTCTGATGGAGAAGGCCCGCCAAATAGACCATGATGGACTGCGCACCTTCCCTGCAAAGCACGTTGCAAAATAAAGGAATATCTGTGAATTCAGTAACCCCAACTGTCATCTGTATTGTACTTAACAAACAACATTGGTACCACAAGTGTGGGTGTCAATACATTCAGTACAATAGTGCTCCTTACACTCATCACAAACTGCGACGGTGGAGCGCTTCTGGCAACAGAACACACACACTTCTGCCTCATCCTCTGCCTCATCTTGCGTGCCACAACCGAGCAAACAGCTGCTCAATGCGTGCCCTATACCACCCGTGCACGTCATTGTAACATTGTTGGCGGGCTGTCAAAGTGCCATTCTTTCTTCCAATGAATGGCACAATGACATGAATCCGGCCTTTATAAGCACCATCATGGCCCCCAACTTCGAAATCAAAGAAATCACCTCGGGTACGAGAAGGTCCATACGCATCCCAAATCAAAACATCTGCTGATGTCCCGGGGGCCAAGGGGCAAATCCATATAATGTTGCCCAACATATCAACGGCAACAGTCCACCAGTGGGGCACGGGTCACAAAAGATGCCCCGCGCGCGCTCGGCTCACTAACGTTCCCCCAAACCATCGGGACCCACGTTCTCAGGTTTTTGGTCCCAATTGCCACGAATACATACCTCAGCCATGAAACCCTCTCCCGGGTTGGGGTGAAGGGTGGTGCAGACCGTTGGTGTGGCCCAATCTAGTACAATTGCCCATACAGGCACCGACACCCATATGGTTTACCAAGAAGCAGTGCCTAGTGCTTGTAAAAGTGCGCGCGTCATTGTTGGCCAACAAGCAAAAAATGCCTATAGGATAGCATCCACCATTACAGGTGATTCAACCATTGAAATGAAAAGGCAAGTGTCCGAGGGAGGGTACACATTTTGCATGCAAATGGTTATGGAATGGAAGCATGGATTTTCCCAAAATTGCAGGCAATTTCACCACAACAGCCCCAAGTACTTTGGTCATTAGGCCACGTGATTCGCTGACATGTGAGGGGTTATGTAGCCTTGTGTGGTGATATGTTGTGTGCTCTGCAGGGAACGGCCTGGGGCTGATTCTGGTCTGCTTGGGTGGCCTCTCTCAGGGAGGGTAAAAGTGGGGATAAATTTGGGATACTTGGCCACAAAAGCAGTGCGCTGGGTGCACACTGGGCAAACACTCCCTCACTCGCAGGGCTTGTAGACAAATACCTACACCTGATTTCCTCTCAGATGCCAGCGTGAAACTTGGCTCTGCCAAAGCTGAACCGCGATGGCAGGTGTTCTCCCCAGGGTGAATCAAACCCCATCGGCCTCAAATTCCAGAGACCAGGCTTGTGTTCTTCTGGTGAAGTGGGTCTTTCCTCTGCCAATACCTCCGGCTCCAGTGTATTCACATGAGCAATGGTGCCACTACAACCATTTCCCACAGTGTTCACCGATGCATTTTTGAAGAATCCATACATACATCCATCCATACGTACTTCGTTCAAGACACTTCTTGACACCAGTCTTCTCACAGTTCCGGAGTTTCAAAAGATCTGGCACCCAACCCCAGCCACCTTGAATAGCCCCACCCCAGGGGGCACTGGGGGCACTGGCACATGCTCATTTTTCCTAAAAAGTGTTGGTTGCATTTAATTTCGACTGTGGACAGGATTCCCATGAATTCTGATGGATTTATTTTCTGTGTCTGCATTGTGCCATACCATGCTGCATTTTCACCAAACCGTGTTGGATTTTCTGTGTGTCGTCTCCCTCATGCAAACGCAACATGCATTTCGAAGGTGACGTTCTTTGGTCTGACCCCCAGAGCTTGGGGTGCAGCCACTGTTGTTGGTTCCCTGCTTCAGGGACCTGAGACAGCATGTTCTTCACAAAACAGAACAATGTGAATACACACCTCCCATAAACATGACTTGGCGCTAGCCAGGTAGCCCTGGTGGCCATTTGTTGACAAGACAATGCCATGTATCGTGTAGTCGTGGGTACAAATGGGTACAAATGGGTGAAAATGGGTACAAATGTATGATAATCCAAATTTGCCACATCCCGAAGGCATATGAAGCTCAAATATAACGCTGTTATGGAACCACAAACTTCCGCAAAAGGGCTGAAACTCGGGTTCGAGTAGTTACTGACATACTAAAAGTTTGCACTGTGTGCGCACTGCGTGCATGGCATCCCATGGAATCACGCCGGGTATAGCAGAACCTCACCCCTCACTTGCATGAATTGTACCTGAGCATCGTAGAGCTGGGGACATGCAAGCTCACAACAAGCCCACCGGGCTGTTGCATGGGGCAAGCTCTGCAGAACAGGCCGATCGCATACCCGTTTGCCGTTGCGAGTTACTGTGACTTCCCTCATGGTACAGTTCCTTTGCACTTGCATGATCTGGAGACCCGTCTAAACAAGAGTTTTGATAGCAATGGAAGCACTGTGTGAGCAGCTTCACATAACAATCTGCCGTATAGCAGAGGGAGGGTACAAAATGGTGCCTCTTCTTTGTCCCCAGCAACAAGCTGATGCATGTTTTTCTGCACTTTTGTGAAGGGCTTGTAAATCGCTGTCCACTGCTTCCAGCAGGTCACTCAGAGGGGCTGGATGCACAGGGGGAGGGAGTCAGCAGCAAGAACCAAAACCCCCTTGGCCACTGCTTTAGTTGCGCAACATGTGCACAGCACGGACGCGGAGTCAAATGCTGCCCCTTCACATGCTCCTTGCTGTGCGCGCCAGGACCTTGTGTTCCCCTTCCCCATTTTTCAAGCTGGGGCCGGGTGCCAAAACAAATGGGGCCGATGGGGGGTGTAGCTTGGACCACCAGCACCTTCTGTGCAGCTAGATCAACTGTGCCATTTCGACAAAACATAGATGAGTCCAGTGAAATGACAAAATCAGTTTTTTCGGGGAGTGAACAACCTTGAGAACCAGAAAGTGTGTTCTGCCAGGGGCAGGTTGGGGTCTAGTGGAGGGCATGAAGCAAAATTTAACAGGCACAAGGGACGACCCCCCCCCCCCCCGCCGCCACCCCAAGCTACCACCCAGGCTTTGGCTGGGGTAAGGGACCTCTCCCCTCTATTTTCAGGTCGAGAATTGCGTAAAAAAAAGGTTTTGGGTGGATCTGAGACAGTGGAGGCTCGCTATGACCCTTCAAAGCAGCCAAAAATTAGGGTATTCTTACCGAATGACATCCTCCCAAAAAATAGCCCCAACTTCCTAGCAATAGACCTCATGACATCACAAAACAAAACAACCCATTCACATCAATTCCACTGCATCCATTCTTAATTTTTCTGCCCCACTAGAGGAAGGGGAAGGCCCACCGACACTGCCTACATTTCTATTTTTGGTTGCCTGGTTACCATCCTATTTGCGATGATGCCATGCCCTAATTTTAGCTCTTCCTACCCCACCCCAACCATCCAAAAACCTTCTTATGCGTGTTTTTTTGTGTTCCCCGCCCATGAAATAGGGAGTGGGGTGCTTGCTTGCCCCCAAATCCTCTCCAAGTGATGAGTGAGGGAGGGGGCCCGTCGTCCCTTATGCCATTTAAGGCAGGTCAACCCGCAACATTCGACAGGTTCAACCACATGTTTACATTCAAGGTAATGGAGAGGAGCCAGGGGGCGGGGGATGCCTTCCTTTCAATTTTGTGTTTTTTTTCGTGGGGTGTACCACAAAGGCTGAGTGAGTATTTTCTCGGGGGGGGGGGGGGGGGTGGATTCAATCTCTGCTCAAGCTGCAAGGTTCATACATTGCAGCAAACCAATTTTTTTTGGGGGGGGGGGGGGGGATGGGTCAGATTTGGTGCAATCAGCTCCAACCGTGCCTGCCACCACGGTGCTCATTGCTCTCAGTTCAGTGTGCCAGATCCAGCTCACTGCTTGTGCTGTCCGAAAATGCAATGGGTGGGGTCAGGGCAATGACCCTTCCTCCCTTTCCCACTGTACCAGATCAGCTGTCGGTCATGTTGGGCCGGTTGTGCAAACATTCGCTTACACCCTTTCTGTCTTTTCGGGGGGGGGGGTCCCCATAATTTTGACCTTTTTAAGTAAACACACCTGGGGAAAGCCAAATGAGATGCTAAGAGTTGTGGCACCGCACCCCGGGGGGACGACTACAACTGGTCCTGATGCGACACCCCCCCCAGCTATCTGTCAAAACTTGGGGATCAATGGTCGGTGCTGATCGACTGAATGTCCCCGCCATAGACACTTTCAGCCATTAGTCCAGAGGTTCTCTCACATATGCATGTGCCCCCTTCTTGGTTGGGGTGCTCCACTATTCGATGTACAACAAGTAGGTACAAGATTTCAATCAGCGGTGCCAGTGGCAGCTGCATTTGTTATATAACCTGTGGACGGCGAACCAATAAAGATCAATACCTGTGTGTTGCTGAGCTAGATGGTGCATGAAAAACGGCCACGCCCTCAAGCTGCGTTTGTGTTGATGTGCCGCAGTGATTCACAGGGCCGTACAGCCTGATGCACTCCTTCGGCCTAACTATACGACCTTCTGTTCTCCTGCTGGAAAAGAAAGGGGGGGAGGTGTAGTGAGTAGTCTACAAGCTGCGACGCCGTTTTCTCGTGTCGCTAACGTCAGTGCTGTAGGCACTGTCAGTGTTAAGACTCAGAAAGTCAGAGGCGTAGTAGATGCATATGTGCCATGTGGCTGTGTGTTTGTGGTACCATATTTCGGGTGAGGTGCCCCGTGCTTCAGTGGAAGCACCCTGGACTCCTCAAAACTTGGGGGGGGGGGGGGTCGGCGGGAGGAGGAGGGGGGGGGGGTATTGGCAGCTTGGCGGGGAGGGGGGGGGGGTGCGCGCAACCCACTACTATCACATGCATACCTCAAGGGGGTGTCTGGGGGCATGGGGGTATGGAGGTATGTATGCGATAATTGCGATATCTTGTCTTTGCCAGGAAGAAAGTCTTAGGGTCTTAAGGACTAAAGGCATAGTACCCCTCTCAACTAAGCATGGGACAAAAAAATTGGCTCCGTTGGCGCCATGGCCCCCGCACTGCTATCTTTCAAAACTCGGGGGCCTCAAATGGTCAGGTTGCAGTGTCCGCATTTGGCTCTGGCTGCGCCTGCCCCACAGCTGTCATCGCCATCTGTCCAATCTGCCAATGTTCGGCGGAGCCTCAGCTCGAGGTCTGTTCAGCAGTTCATCCCTCGTCCCTGTGTCCGCTCGCTGCATTCGCTTCCTGGGCTCTACAGGGTTATGCGTACATCCAGGTCAATGGTCACTCCCTTCCCGTGGTGCTGCTGTAGCTGGCCCCATTCGGCCACACTAGGTCGGGCTTTGCTGGGGCCTTAGGTTGAAAAACCCAGTGGGTACAGGATCGGTTAAGGTCAAAGACATTCAACATTCAACACTCAGGGGGTAAGGCATCGTGACCCTTCAGTGCTGCATGACATCGTTGAAGCCGTGGAGGGGGAGCCCGGCGCGGATGCATCCGAGTGGGGCTCCTGTGACGAAGTCTCATAGTTCAGTTCCTTCCGGGGGGACAGGGGTTCTTCGCCCTCCATTGCCACCAGCTCCAACGATGCTAGCAGCTGCAGGGACACTCGGGGGGACATGGGTGACAGGGGTTGTGGCGTGTGGAACGTGGTTCTCGCTGGTCCCACACGGTAGGGCGTGCTCGTTCGCCGGCTTGTGGCTGGCGTGGCCTCCGTGTGATTAGGCAACGGCCGCGTACCGCCGACCACTGGAGTGTGGATCCTGGTGTGGCCTGGCGATGTTTCTTTTTGATTTGCACCGGTGTACACACCTCGATATCCCACAGCGGTGAGAGGGGGGTTGGGCGCCCTGATGGCGTTGTAACTGGGGTGTACGACTGTGTTACCGGCGGTGTACTGGGCATCGCCGCCTCGTGCTCGGGGGGGGGGGGGGGGGCTGGGGGGTGTCGCATACAAGGACCGGGCCCGGCCGCCCCCCCCCCCCCCGGGCACCGCACCTCCTGTGGCCAGAAGCAAACAATATCCTGAAGCCCTGACCACACAACCTAGACAGCAACAGCGGATGCAATCCTACATGGCTTGCCCGACATACAGACCTGCACTTCAATAGCTGCGATGAGGCCCCATGTCAATATCAATAGCCCCCCAGTAACGATCCATTCACCAATGCCTCTGTTCTTTCACCCTCCGGCAGCGGATATACAAAGTGGCCCAGCACTGCATGGGCTACCACCAGCAGCAAAAGCAGTGGGAAACCCAGGGTCACGCTCCAACTCAGACGCTGCCAGACTCCAGGCTCAGAGGTTGGAATAGTGTTCCTTCCATAGGTCCTGCCAACACAAACACAGTTGACCAGCCTTGAGCAACACGGTGGGATATATGGCATGCGCCCCGAAAATGAATCAGTTTGGAATGCGTTTCAAAATATTGTACATCCGCTTTGCACACCTTTGCCGTTATGTCTCAAAAAGGCGCCATCATCCAGCCCACTGACAGTGTCGCTGCACAATGCGGTTGTCACTCCTTTCGGTCCTCCATAACGCTCTAAGGCCTCCTCATCCTTCATTTCCATCAGTTCGGAGAGGACCTCGGGGGCTAAAAGTAAATGCTGTACGCGGAACAGCGGCTTCAGGTTGTGCATACTTGTGGGCTGCGGCCCATTGGGGCCGCATTCCAACCCAAGGCAGCTGCTTGTGTTGCGCAAATGCCTCAAAAGAGCACACTGCAAAAGAAGGCAAGAAGAATCATGATCTTGTAGGGTGTTACAATGATTTATGTTCCCATGTTTGTCGCCCCACAGGGAGCTCCGGAAAAAAAATATCGCCACCAGAAAAAAGACACCCTGAATGCCAGCCATAATCATGTAGTGCCAAACACCACATAATCTACCCTGCCCCCCCCCCCCCCCCCCCCGGCAACCCCCCCACCCCTAATGTCAGGCTGGTCCCCCCCATATGGGGGGGGGGGGGGATTGCACCACAAAACCGTACAACTTGATAACCGCAGCACTGCATGCACAACACCGGTAGCATAAATTATGCTGAAGCAGCAATGTTATTTTTGTGACGTGCCGTATCTACTGTCATTTCTGTGCATGTGCCTGTTCACAGGCACTGTATGAAACTGTTTTTTTGCGAGTCCAAACCACCTTGAAGTCATGGACATTTTCAGTGGGCAATTCAGGGTCAGGCTTAGGATTGGACGACGAGGCCACACTGGACGCTGCAGCCTGCTTGGCAGTCCTTTTTGGGGCTGGTTTGGCTGGCTTGATCTTACCCACCCCCCTCCCCTTGATAAGCTATGCAAAAGTCCCAAATTAATACGGTCCCTACCCCTACTGTAGCTTGGACAAGGCTGCAGATGCCGAGGTTCAGAAAGAGACGATTGCATGGTGAGCTGGTGCAAGAGAGGGGAATATAATGCACAAATATCCCCAAAATCAGAGCCATGTGGGTTCAAGTGGGCAAACACTCACAACAAATGTGTCCATGACTCTATGTAGCTGCAAACCACCCACCCAAACCCATGTCTTATGTGGCTGCATTTGTACTGAATCAAATAGGTCCCAAATAAATGCAGTCCCTACGCTTCCTGTAGCTTGGACAAGGCCATAGCACAGAGGGGGGGGGGGGGGTATAGGTACCTTCAACTGCTTGGGAATCTGGTTCTCCTTGCAAATATCATGGGTCAAGTACAATTTACCAAATTTACCATCCCCAAACCCCATGGGCAGCCTTTGCCCATACCACCTCGACCGCAGGCTCATCATCATCATGACAGTTGCCAACAGTGGGGCACCCCTACTACGAGAGTGGTACTAGACATGATCGCCTTCATCATACATTTGTGTCCGGACAAGAAAAAGTGTCAACTCTGATCGTGGCACCGGCACACAAAGAACAGCACAACAACCCCGTGTCAAAAGAAACGCCAGCGTCACAGTCCCCCCCCCATGGGGCCATGAGGCAACGGAAACTGGCTTGCATACGCCCCCGTGTCACAGGCGCATGGTCATAACCACATTGTTCAGTGTTTTTCTTGCTGCACTGCAGCGCAGACCAGTTCTGTACCACACCAGGTGGTTGCTGACTGTGCTTTGGCTTTGGTCCTCTGGACACTGAGGTCAGCTCGCACCCACCACCCTCCCATGGAGCCATGAGGCAACGGAAACTGGGCTCGCATACGCCCCCGTGTCACAGGCGCATGGTCATAACCCATGGGGGGGGGGGGGGTTACAAAGGGGGCAGGGGTAGCATGGCCCTGATTCCCATGCAGACCATGCTCACATATATGGAGTGTGTCCTCCATGCAACTGTCAGCGCACAGGCTATTTCCTCATGGGGCAACAAAAAAGAGGACTGCACTAGGGCAAAATGCAGCCATTGGTCCTATGGAGTCTAGGCTCTCCATGAAGAGCAAGCAACGACGAATGTTCATATGGACATCGTGTGCTCAGCTGCACTAGGCTAGCATCAACACCCACAATCAGAACCAATCCCCCCCCGCCCCTTGTCCGGAAGTATCGGCCGGCATACTTCAGCCTTTATGGTGCACCCCTCCCCCCCCCACTTGTCCCAGCTGTGCAAAAGTACCAAATTAATACGGTCCCTATGCCTATCGTAGCTTAGACAAGACCGTAATACCAATCCACACTTGAGTGACCACACAATAGAAACAATTGGGTACCTAGGGTCAAAAAGAGAGAATTCCATGGGAACGCTTCCTGCGCGCCGGGAAAGGGTAATTAGCTGTAGTGTACACTGTCCAACGATCGGGTTTTTATTTTGCAAATGTCTCGACGGCCTACGTGTGGATGGAATGCCAACACCACCGCTGCTGTTTCCGTAGTCCTCAACACTTACTGCACGCACAACATTAGAAATGGCTACCTCACACATGTAGGCAAAATGACTACATCAACCCCGCCCCCTCGGGACTCGCAAGAAAATGACCCCATGGACCACACAGCTTGTACTTGACGTTGCGCTTGTTGATGAACTGCTGGATGTGAACCACAACGTGGACCATCCAATGGAGTCGTAGGGATGTGCTCCTCCCAGTTCATCCCCAACTTGGTGCACGGCTCGCAGCACACAACCCAAGTGTACAATTGGGCAAACGGATGCTCTCCACGGCCTCGAATGAAAGAGTGCCCATCACGGATCAATATCACACGGAATCAAATGCACCATTTGTGAAAGATAGAGGCCCAAAAAGGGGAATGTAGCAATCCCGGGGGGGGCGACCCCTCGGTTCTGGACGCCAACTACCCCCCCCCCACTAACTGTCGGCCGGAGGCCCCTTGGGGGGGGGGGGGGGGGGGGGGGGGGGGGGGGGGGGGGCCTTGGAGGGGGGGGGGTCTAGGAGGGGCGCCGGGGAGGGCGGTTCCCGGGGGGGGGGGGGGGGGCGGTTCCCGGGGTTCCCGTGGGGGGGGGGGGGGTGTCGGGCACCTCCGAACAGTTGGGTATGCGGCCCAGGTGTGATCCGACAGTTCGCACCGCCCCTTCCCACAATAGAGGGTAGGGTATCATCGGCTTGGGTATTCCCAGCCACACTGGGAACCTCAGGGGGGTGGGCTCCTGAGGCGGCCATGGGATTAGAGTTACACCATGCCACAAGACATACATACATGCATACAAAGATATATATATATATATATATATATATATATTTATATTCATATATATAGGGGTTGGAATGCAACTGCAAACGTGTGGTCATAGCAACTCGGGGCGGTGGCCTCGGACCACACCGCCATGATGGTACATCACCCCTCCCCGCGGTTGGTGCACGGATACGCCTACCCCTACGAGAAAGGAAAGGAAGAAAGAAAGCCCCTTTTTGCCTCCTTCTCGAGCCGGGGAAAAGCTCGAGGCAGGGATCTCCAAGCCCCTGATTGCCTCCTTCTCGAGCCGGGGAAAAGCTCGAGGCAGGGATCTTCAAGTGCCGGGTCCGGCGAATTGGCTACATCTCACCATGATGGTTGGGGCCCAAAAGAGGGCGGAAATGCTACATCACCCCTGCATTCTCGGGGGTCCCCAACAAAGGGAACAAAATCAGAACTCAAAACCTACGCCGGGGGGGCACCCTGATGCACCACGCAACGAAGCGTGGATTCAAAGATTGTCCCGGTTTCCTCAATAGCACCGGACGGTTGGGGCCCAGAAGAGGGCGGAAATGCTACATCACCCCTGCATTCTCGGGGGTCCCCAACAAAGGGAACAAAATCAGAACTCAAAACCTACGCCGGGGGGGCACCCTGATGCACCACGCAACGAAGCGTGGATTCAAAGATTGTCCCGGTTTCCTCAATAGCACCGGACAGAATTGGCCCACCTGTGGGCAAACTGGCTACGTCACCCCTGTCGTCTCGGGGATCCCCACCGCTATAGAGTTGGGGGGCAGAATCAGAATTGGCCCACTTGTGGGCAAGGTGGCTACATAACCCCTGCCGCCTAGGGGATCCCCACCGCCTCAGAGCGGGGGGCAGAATCAGAAAAAGGCCCACAAGTGGGCAAGATGGCTACATAACCCCGTTGGGCGCCTTCGGCGCCGGGGCGCCTTCGGCGCCCGTTGGCTCCTTGGGCTCATACCTTTGACAACTAACTGTCGGCCGGAGGCCCCTAGGGGGGGGGGGGGGGGGGGTAGTTGGCGTCCTAGGACCCGCGGAGTCGCCCCCCCCGGGGTAGCAATCAAATAATTACCCAAACTGTGCGCCGCGGGGAAAGCGTTCCTCATGATGACCTGGTGCAAGAAAGCACCATAATGCCTAGACTTCCCCTGAATAAAGCTTGTGGGTTCAAGTAGGCAAACACTGACAAAACAAATGTCACAGCTGCACCACAGTTGGTATATCTCTTTGAGATGTTGGATTTTTGTCACCCTTTTTTTTTGTAAGCTGCATAAGTTCTCAGTCCAACAGTGGGTCTATGAACGAGCAAAGCGCTCTTAGGCAAAGGTGCCTAGCATATCGACAGTTGTCGTAACCATAGCCACATACTTGCATGTTACGCCCATCAACAAGGGACATCTGTGGGGACAAGTCTCAGTTCCTTCAGCTGTCATGTACGTGCTAATATGGCCTGCCACGGGCACGTGGTGCCCCTTCCTTGTGTGTAGTGGTCTCTTCCAGTGTGTGGTTGTTGAAGGCTCATTTGTTCCAGCGCCGGGGTGATCCTATAAGCTAGATTTCCCAAGGTGAGGCATCTGGGGGATCTCTTGTGGGCTACATGCTGAGGCGGCCCCGTTGGTTGGTGCCAAAATTGCCACGTCTCCCAAAGGGGTACCACCCCAAAACAAGGGCAAAAAAACCACTTTCAAAAATTGTACTTTTGCCCTGTGCAAGGCACACCCCTAAAACCATGCATTTTGCCCTCTACGGCTGTGTGGGGGGGGGGGGGGGGGTCAGAATTGATAGTCAAAAACCATAGCCCCATACCATGTCCTTCAAATGGTATCCCAAAATGCAACCTAAAAAAATGTAGCAGGGATGCAGACAAGCAAGCACATGCAAAAGTCTGGTCTTTATTTTCTTATAAAACCAACTGACCCAATCACTGTGACTGTATGCGAAGCGAGGTCACAGTATGCACCATAAGTGCAAGCAAGGAGCACCTGGTAATAGGAATCTACAAATGTAGTGCGAAAAACTAGGGGCAGCAAAGCCCATACAATAAATAGCCCCGTAGGGCACCAAAAATGGAAACTCGTCGAGTTTGGCTAAAATCTCAAAACAAGAAAAATGGCACTAGTTGGACACCTGTCCGTCACACAGATGGTCACACAACAAACCATGGACCCAACACGGGACATTCACAGAGACAGGTGGTGGTCACAGCGCAAAGCAGACTACTTTTTCTTGGGAGTTGGGTTCTTGCCCGTGGAAAGTATTGAGGGGGGCACTGTCCTTTGCCTTTCCGGTGGCCTTCTTGGGGGGGGGGGGGGTCTCCTCCTCACTATCCCCATCGTCTTGGGACGCCTGTCGCTTCTTCGAGGGGGTGGTCTTGGGCCTGTCCGCCCCCCCTTGGACCTGCTCTACCTCGTCCTCGCTGTCTAATTCGGGCTTATCTATATCCCCATCATCGTCACCAGGCTTCTGCACACCAACGGGAAAAGCATCCCTTATTCTCGGGAGCCAAGCATCCCAATTCACAAGGAAGACACAATCCATCTTACTACCAGACTGATGGTGCTGCTGTATGCACCCTAATCGCAAATAAAAATGTTCGGGACCTTCACTCGGAACTTGTCAGGCACACACAAACAAATCGTCCTCTCCTCAACTCGATACACTGGGTGTCCACATTGCTGATCAAAAAAAGAGGTCATAATATACTACCAACCCCCACACTCCGCTGAGTCATGCAATTGATTAACAAGGAACTTAACATCGGCCTACATTCCGCCAATTGCCACCGGGACTGGCTTTCTAGTAACCTTCAGCACCAAGGGATGAACATCCTCCAGCCGGTCCTTCGTACACTCAATGACCTGGTTGAAAAGCACATTTCATCACAGATGGGCACTGCAGCTCCCAAATCGTTCAACGATGCATGTGACATTGCTTGTGACCCCTTTTTGCTGCCTAACGAGTACACACCATTTTGTAATCCTTCAATGTGATTGCATACGGGATCGCCTTGCCAGTAGTGATTGCAACAGCCTTTGCCCGAGCTTCATGTGCTTTTACTCCATCTTGAGGCTTGTTGAGCCAAATAGTTATCGATTTCTCCCCATCCCAAGTGCTCACCACCGGTTCTTTGACTTGTCGGGCTAGTGCTAGGTTGGCCCATTCCTCATCTGTCCATGGCAGCGCTCGTTGGACACACTCCCAGCTTGGCATAGGGTTTGCAGCAGTCCAGATCCACTTTCCTAGCGATAATTTTGATGCCCTTGGCGACTTGGCAAGCAGCTTGTGAACCTATTGCGTCTCGTGAATGTTCACTAGGAAGACAGGGGGCCACGGGTACTACAGGCACCCAAATAGTATTGTGTCCGCCAGGGCCATGAGGCAACGGAAACTGGGCTCGCATACGCCCCCGTGTCACAGCGCATGGTCATAACCACATTGTTCAGTGTTTTGCTTGCTGCACTGCAGCGTAGACCAGTTCTGTACCACACCAGGTGGTTGCTGACTGTGCTTTGGCTCTGGTCCTCTGTCCGCCGGGGGGGGGGGGTTTAACACGAAAGCCAGAGAGTAGGACACAACAGGAGCATATGTTGGCTTGGATGTATAAGCATGTTCTCCGGGTGCAAGTACAACATCTCCCATAAACAATCTCTTTTTAATAATCTTGCCTTGCCTTGCACCCACCGATCTTCGCATCCTCTCCATCTTTGCACAGCGGCACTTCATCCATCTGGTCGCCATGCAGACCCGTCATTGGCCTCAAAGTGCAGGGCTTGATCACTACACGGCAATAAATTGGTTCACACAAAATTTGGGCACTGCAGCTCCCATCGCAGGCGAAATACACAACAGAATCTGGCAAGATTGCGGGCCGAATCCCAAGAAAAGATCTTGAGCGGGAACAATGCAGTGAAAGGTGTTACCCCTCCGCGGGGTAGGAATGGCGTGGATACTAATGGAGCCCCGCTGGCAATGGACGAGGATGAAGTAGAACATGGGGTGGGGGTGGGGGGGGTGATCCAACCCGCCGTTGCCAGAGTTTGACCCCTTGGAGTTGACGATCAGTAACCTAAAGAGGCTTCGGAAAAGGCCGGGGCCCCCCAAGTGGGTCCGCGAACTGTGCAAGGCACTGCTGGAAAGGTGGAGAACTGGGAAGGGTCTTTTGAGGAATGGTCTGACGAGGATATGATTTTGGAGGTGTGACGTATCATCCTTTCTATCGACAAGGCGGGCAACTCCTGGTTGAAACCAAAATCCAAGCAGGAGCGACACACGAGGAAGAGGAAGGTCGAGAAGAAGCATAAAAAGGAACGAAGGAGAGCGAAGAAGGAGGCTCGAAAACTTGAGGGGGGTAAGAAGAAAAAGAGGTCACAGGAGCAGAAGCTCGTCGGATTCGTCAAACTCCGGTTCCTCTTCAGGTACATCGAGCAGTGATGAGTCGCATCATGGGTGCCCACAAAGGAATTAACAAGAAGGGCTATGGGACGGTTAAAATGAAGGAGGGTCGGAGCTTCGGATGATTAATAGTCACAAGCATTTTAGGAGCCAAGCGGGAAATTGGGTGGATTGTAGTGCACCACCAGCCCGCCCTTGTTCCTGATGCGGTCAAAAGCGTTGGTAGCACGAAAGGCACGCTTTCGGATGCAAGTGACTCGGCAACTCAAGGGGGGCCTCAATAGGTCAGGTGTGGACCCGCCACTTAGCTCCAGCCGCGCTAGCCTCACGACCTTCATTGCCATCTCAGTTCCTTGATTGTGCGTGTCAGTCAGACAGTGCAATGCAGTTCTTGTCCCTCCCCTCCGCCCTAAATGGGGTAAGAGTTGAGCTGCCTCTACAGGCTTCTAGGCTTTGTCGCCTTTTCGGACTGAGTATGGGGCGTAGCGTTAGATTGTGTCCTCAAAGGGGCCATGAGGCAACGGATACTGTGCTCGCATACACCCCCGTGTCACAGGCGCATGGTCATCACCACTCAATTCAGTGTTTTGCCTTGCTGCACCGCAGCGCACACCAGTTCTGTACCACTCCAGGTGGCTTTGGATTGTGCTTTGGCCTTGGGCATCTGTACATCTGGGTCAGCTCGCACCCACCACCCTCCCACAGTGCCGGTTAGTTTCTAACCCTCGCTCTGCGGGTCTCTCTCTCTCTCTCTCTCTCTCTCTCTCTCTCTGGCCTTTCGCTCTGTGGGCTTCTCTGTGTGTGTGTGTGTGTGTGTGTCTCGCCCACTCTCTCCCTCTGTGTCTCGCCCCTCAAGGGGGGGGGGGTGCAGTCAGAATTTAACCACTGGGGGCAGGAGGCACTGGAGTTGTCCCCATGGGTCGAAGAGGCAGGGGAATCCGGCGTGTTGGGATGTGCCGTGTGGACCGCATCGACGACAACGAAGAGTTTCGGAACACCCTATGGTCAGACACCCATGCCGCCAGAAGAGATGTGGGTGCCGACTTCATGGCCCCGGTATGGGAGAGGTTGCAACCGGGGTATGCCAGTGCCCTCAAGAAGTGGTTACGAGTGGGACAGTTACGACCGGAGCTACGGCCCCGTCGCCTACTAGAGGAGACAATGCTGGGCATCCTCCGATGTGGGGCCTTCGAGTCTAGAGCCAACAGACTTCTGTCCGCAATACAGTTGGTGGAGAAAACGGGCACAATAAAGCCGTTGGTGCATAAGGCAGACTGGTTGTTCGTCAAGGCGGTCTCCAAGTTTAAATCGAAGTCGGAACGTGAACCGGTCAAGTGGCTCCAATTACAGTGTTCTGGGACATATTTAGACGGATGCGGAAGGCACTAGGAGGCCTGCCGGAAGAAGTGGAACGCAAAGTCGGTAGCTCATACGAGGCTACGGTATGGAGGAAACTGGAGGACGGGACCAGGAAGGCGTACTCGGACGCCTTGTATAGGTCCTCCGGTAGAGTGGAATCAACGGATACCTCTTACCGCGCGAGGCCCTGAAAGGGCGCATGTTAAAGATGGCCAAAGATGGTTGGTACGAGTCACCGGTCAAGGCCCTGATGTCCGGGTTGAGGCCGGCGGAAAAGATGTCAATTATTCCAGCAATCGTGACGCCAGCACGCTAGCTGTTTGCAGTGTCCCTGAAGAAGCTCTGAGTGTCCAAGAACCCATGGAATATACGGTGGGTGGAAGGAGATATCAAATGCAAGATTGGTAACCAAAAGCGCGTGGGGGATGGGCTCAAGGATGAGCGTATGAACGAGATATATGTTGTATATTTTGCAAAGCACGCCCTGTCCCTGGTACTCATCCCTGGCCCAGATCCCTACCCTAAGACATGACAAGCAGCCAGTCAAAGAAATAGACATCTCCTGCTTTTGCGTCTGGGTCATTACCCATGATTGGGCCATAAGATGGCCGCACTGGCGACACTATATACTAGTGCGTGCCCTTGCACAAGCGCGATGCTCATATGGGACATCATCTGGACAGGCGAACAAGTTGACCTGGGGCCATGAGGCAACAGATACTGGGCTCGCATACGCCCCCGTGTCACAGGCGCATGGTCATCACCACTCAGTTCAATGTTTCGCCTCGCTGCACCGCAGCGCTGCTCAGTTTTGTACCACTCCAGGTGGTTTATGATTGTGCATTGGCTGCCTATACATCTGGGTCAGCTCGCACCCACCACCCTCCCACAGTGCCGGTTAGTCTCTAACGCTCGCTCTGCGGGTCTCTCTCTCTCTCTCTCGCTCTCTCTCTCTGGCCTTCCTCCCTCCCTCTCTCTCTGTGTCCCGCTCTCTCTCTCTCTCTCTCGCATAAAGGGGGTTTCGGGATGTTCGGTGGGTCTCTATCCCCCCCGGGGTTCGAACCCTCCTCTACGAAACAGAAGAGGTGTGCTGTACCCAGTGTACTACGAAGAGATGCTTTCTGCTCTGTAGCGCTGACCTGTTCCGCTCTCTATCTGTGTTTCCCTCTCTCTGTGTGTGTGTCTCGCTCTCTGTCTCGCTCTCTCTCCCCCTCCTCGCCCCTTTTTTGCTCCCTCTCCTCACCCTCCCCAGGGGTTTTTCTTGTGCCTGTGCTGCTTCTTACACCCCCCTGCTTGTTGTCCCTTGTCAGGCATATCGCCGTTCACAGGGCGGTGTGCTTAGCAGCGTGTAGAGGAACCTCACGGCGTCTCCGGATACCGGGTCTGTTTGCCTGAAGAGCGTTCTTTGGAAAAGCCTTAAGAGGTCAGCTCGGCCCGTCAGCCACACATGCAGGCAGTCTCCATTTTTGCTCACAGAGGAGGGCACCGCTCTGTGTCCCTCTGCCGTCGGACAGTGGAGGATCGCCTCCCATTGGAACGGATGCCACTTGCCTGCACTTTTGGGTCGCCACTGAACCTGCATGTTCGTCAGAGCCTGTGTCTTCAGGGTCCAGTTGATTTGGACCATCACCGAGTAGAGTTCTTGGTTGCTCATCAGCAATGGCTCCCCATGATTGTCCACAATTTCACAGTGCATCCTGGTGCTGTGTGGTTGGTCCACCCTGGGGGGCCATGAGGCAACGGAAACTGGGCTCGCATACGCCCCCGTGTCACAGGCGCATGGTCATAACCACATTGTTCAGTGTTTTGCTTGCTGCACCGCAGCGTAGACCAGTTATGTACCACACCAGGTGGTTGCTGGCTGTGCATTGGCACTGGTCCTCTGGACATTGAGGTCAGCTCGCACCCACCACCCACCCACAGTGCCGGTTAGTCTCTAACCCTTGCCCTGCAGGTTCGTGCCCCTGTCATGCACTTGCTCTCTGGCTCATGAGGACGTGTCATACTCAATCCTCAGGGGCGCAATGGCGCCTTGGTTGGCGCAAAGGCGTCTCAGCATTTCAGCATGCGCTCCGTCTGTCAGGCAACTTAAGCCCACCCTGGGGGGCCATGAGGCAACGGAAACTGGGCTCGCATACGCCCCCGTGTCACAGGCGCATGGTCATAACCACATTGTTCAGTGTTTTGCTTGCTGCACTGCAGCGTAGTTCATTTCTGTACCACACCAGGTGGTTGCTGCCACCCTGGGGGGGGGGGGGACTGTCACCGACACTGTCACTGTCACTATCACTATTGCTATCACGCACCCCCCCCTCACTGCAAAACTTCGGTTGCTTGCGCAATTTTAGTTTTGCAAAGCCCGCCCTGTCTCTGGTCCTCATCCCTGGCCCTAATCCCTACCCTGAGACATGACAAGTAGCCGATCAAACAAACATCTCCTACTTTTGCATCTGAGATAAACCCAAAGGTAATCCCCAACAACCACCGTGACGGTCACCACCACCAGGTCACCACGCTCTCCTGCACTGACCAATGCAGTAAAAGAAGCAGGCCTACCAAGATTGGACCTGCTGAACCCAGCAAAAAAGGGCCTATCAAGATTGGACCCGTTGGACCCAGCATAAATGCCAGCCGGTCAAGACTGTGCGGCCAACTGCACACCAAATCAACTGCACACACAGTCAAGCAAACACGCAAGCTAACAAGACTGGCCTGCCGGCTTCCCGTTCACCACAATGGCACCCCCACCAGGTCAACGCGCACCAAAACAAACCAAGAATGAGCGTATGATTGGTATGTATGTTGTATGTATGCAGAGCACATTCCAGGTCTGGACCAAGTTGGTTCTGTGTGGGCTCCAGTAGCCCACCCGTCCACCTTCCGGTCAAGCGGAAGAAGGTCCCATCCTTGCGGAGGGCACCGAAGCTGCCAGTTCTAACCATGTGCTAGCTAGTATGGGTTGGGGGGTCCAGAGGGCGGGGGGGGGGGGGGGGTTGGTGTTAGGTGTAAGGTAAGCCCCCCCCCCCCCGTGCCCATGTGCGCCTGCTGCCCCCACCTCGAGAGCGGCTTGGTGTTGTTGCTTTGGGGTTGCCCGCTCTTTTTTCTTTCGTTTCTGCAGCTGAGCTTGCTTTTTCCTGTGTTGCGTTCGCTCTATGCTGTGGCAATATCCGGGGGTGTTCCGGGAGCGTGAGGGTCGACTACTATGCTTGTGGCCCTTGCCATCTTGGTGTGACAGGCTCGAATGCTCCGTTGCTTCGCTGTTGTGGCCATATTACTGTGACCACGTGCGATATGCACGCGAACCTATGTCACGTGCATGTGCTTTCGGTGCTTCTTGCTCATGCGCTCCTCCAGGGTTGTTGATCGTGTTTTCCGCTTGGAGCGCCTCTTCTATTCTTGATGGCTCACCTCGTGCCATCGCTTTTCTCGCGGCGGCGGCAGGCAGGCAGCGAAGAGGAGTTCCGCTTGTCGGTGTTGTCCGTGGTGGTCGCAATGGACGTTCCCGTGCTTGAGTCTTCTCCGTTGCATGTGGGTGATTGGCTCATTTCAAACTCGGAGTCGTGCCTAGACATTGTTGATGCCAATCTCCAGTAGTGCACACGAGCAGCCTTTGGCCAAGTTGTTGCACTGCGTGCGCACTGCGTGTGCACTGTGTGGGCACTGCGTGCATACTGCGCACACAGAGGCCGGGGTACTCACCCAAGAATACCTGTCACCTGACTGGTGGCACAGCGAAGCAACAAAGCCCACATGAGAACGACGAAACAGCCTTCAACTTGGTACTCCACTGTCCCTATGAACAAACCACTCAGCCTTGTAAAGTCCGCTCGCTTCGAGTGTTTCGGTGCCCGTGGCTTCGCTCTTGGAGGCGGCGATGAGGTGTCCCTTGACTCGGAGCACGGGGAATGCGTTGTCCGTGGTCTCTTGGTGATGGGGACCGCGAATAGGGTGAAGGGGAGGGCGGTGGTGATTCTGAGTGTGGACGCGACACACTTGTTGATGGCGAGCGAGGTCAGTGATGTGGTGGGGATGAAGGTGGTACCACAAACCCCTCAAGGTCCGCGGGCTATGTATGGCTACATCACCCCTGCCTTCTCGGGGTCCCCATAGTGGGGAGAGCTCAATATGGGGGATGGAAAAAGGGTAAAAATGGTTGACATTGGGCAACAAAGGGTGACAATTCAAATGTGCCACATCCCAAATGCATAGGAAGCTAAAAAAAACCCAGCATGGAACCAAAAACTTGTCAAAGGGGGCCAAAAGTAGGGTCTGGGTATTGGCCGACATTCAAAACTTCGCACTGCGTGCGCAGTGCGTGTGCACTGCGTGCATGGCATTCCCTTTGCAATCAACGGCTCTTAGGGGCATGATCTCCAAGGAGCAGCAAAGCAAACAACGCCGGGAAAAAGTAGGCACAAAGAAAGAATGGTACTGTGCTTAGACAGGACGGTGGTTGCTTGCATTCCCCCCACCCCATTGTAACAGCTATGCAAAAGTCCCAAATTAATATGGGACCTACACCTACCGTAGCTTGGACAAGCAAATTCGTCACCAAACCCATTTCTTATGTGGCTGCACTACATTTGGTACCAAATTAAAATTAGGTGCCAAATCAATACGGTCCGTACCCTCCCCCCCCCTTGTAGAAGCTACTCAAAAGTCCCAAATTAATACGGTCCCTACGCCTACTGTAGCTTGGCCATAGAACAGTGGAATGTTCAGCAATAGGTCCCCACCGACAGACCTACTGTAGCTTGGACGAGGCCGTAGATGCCTAGGCTCCAAAAGAGAAAATTGCATGGCAAGCTTGTGCAAGAAAGGGGAATATGATGCACAAATATCCCCAAAATCAGAGCTATGTGGGTTCAAGTGGGCAAACACTCACAACAAATGTGTCCGTGACTCCATGTAGCTGCAAATGTGTCAACAAACCCATGTCTTATGCAGCCGCACTACATTTGTACCGAATCAAATTAGGTACCCCCCCCCCCCCTGTATAAGCTACGCCCATGTACACATTTATTACGGTCCCTGCGCCTACTCTGGCTTGGCCATAGAACAGTGGAAAGTTCAGCAATAGGTCCCCACCGACAGACCTATGCCCTCAATCAGCAAGTATCACGCGGCGGAGCCGCGGCACACATTGTCCCATCTGTCCAGCGAAGCGCCACAGCTCATCCTCGGATACGGCGCCGGAGGCGCCGCCACAGTTCGTCAGGATAGGTCAGGTCGCCCTCCCTACCCTCAGCAGGAACTGGGTTGAGCTGGCTGGTACCTCTGAGATGAAAAACCACCCCCCGTGTCGACCACTACGATGAACCCCCAGCGGCCTGCCCGCCAGGATTCGAACCCACGACCCATGACGTGGGAGACAAGCGTGTTTCCGATATGCTACTGTCCGATGTGCTGTGTACCGGCCGTGGGAAAGGGGTGTTTGGGAGGGGGGTCTGCAAAGGGGTGGCGACAGTGCTCCTGTTTTCTTGTGTCCCTCAGCGGTGTGACCCTCCAGGGCCTGGTGGACGAGGGGCCTGGGAGGTGTTCGTGGATGCGGCTCCAGAGGGCAAAGTTTTTCGACTGGGAATTGTTGGGGAGGGGGATTACTATCGATCGGAGGTGTGTCCGCCCTGGGTGGACTCCCTGCAGCAAGCGGAGCTGTATGCGCTGTACATCGTTATTAAGGTGGCATCCTATCGTGGTTTTGAAAGAATTCGTGTGGGTTCAGACAGCAGTAGCTAGGTCTCAAATTAATGCGATGCGGGCGTCGGTGCATGCCGATTCTCAGCAACGAATACTCCGGCGCCTGTTTTGGCTCAGGTGCTGGAGTACTGTTAGTGTCGAGTCCTTCAGGGTGCCGTCTTTTTTAAACGCGGGATCCACTGGGGGCCTGGTGGCAAAACTTTCGTTACCCCGCTGCGCTATACTAACTGCAGTTCTGCTTGCCCCACCCCTCCCCCTGGACAAAGCAATCAGGACAGATGCACTATTCCACGGACAGCACATTTTGCCGCGCGACTGCGCGTCCATTTGTCCCCCGTAACCGTCGCGTCATCAGTCCCCCACCTCCCCCTTGAATCTCCACGGGGGGCGAATCATCTCCATGAGACCCATGTACTTCGTGTCGACGGCTCTTTCCCACATCTCACGACGCCTTGCTGCTTCGGCAATGGCCTGTTTCCGAGACTGGAAGCCTGTCTCCCTACTCAGGGGGTCGGCTGCGTTTAAAAAAGACGGCACCCTGAAGGACTCGACACTAACAGTACTCCAGCACCTGAGCCAAAACAGGCGCCGGAGTATTCGTTGCTGAGAATCGGCATGCACCGACGCCCGCATCGCATTAATCTGAGACCTAGCTACTGCTGTCTGAACCCACACGAATTCTTTCAAAACCACGATAGGATGCCACCTTAATAACGATGTACAGCGCATACAGCTCCGCTTGCTGCAGGGAGTCCACCCAGGGCGGACACACCTCCGATCGATAGTAATCCCCCTCCCCAACAATTCCCAGTCGAAAAACTTTGCCCTCTGGAGCCGCATCCACGAACACCTCCCAGGCCCCTCGTCCACCAGGCCCTGGAGGGTCACACCGCTGAGGGACACAAGAAAACAGGAGCACTGTCGCCACCCCTTTGCAGACCCCCCTCCCAAACACCCCTTTCCCACTCTGCAAACCTCGATATGCGCCCGCCAGGAAGGCGCCCAGACCCGCATTGGGCCTGCTCAGCCAGCACAGTTTACCCAGGAGGCGTTCCATAACCTTTGAGGGCAGGCGCCCCCTGCCCACCCCCCTGACCCACGCCCTGAAAGCACCGACCAAGGCACCCACCGCATTGCTGATTGTCCCAGCTTTGGTGTCAATTTGCTTACCAATAAAACCGAGGCGCTCAGTTGGTTCCGGCTCGGACTTGGCCCCCACAATAAAACCCGCACGTCTCAGCCTTCGAATGCAGTCCCTCACAGCCCCCCTCAGCCGACTCTTGCTCCTGCACGACAGTAAAATGTCGTCCAGATACACCCAACCCCGCACACCACGTCTCGACAAGGCCCCCCGGATAACAGAGGATACCAGCTTCTGACATATCACAGGGCTATAGGCCCATCCGAAAGGCAGCCTTGCATATCGAAAACGCCTACCCGACCGCCCCCCCACCACAAAAACACTGCGCCATGCGGTGGGGAGGCGGATGCTCCAGTAAGCATTCTGCAGGTCCAGTTTAGCCAAAAAAACACGGCACCTGCCTCCCCCCACACGCCGAGGGCGCGCGCGTCCCATCCAGTGGCGGATGGCCTCAGACCAGGGAGTCTGAACTTTGGGGGCTTCCGGGGGTCGCTTGCGTTGACTCCCCGTGCATCAAGAATGGCTCGGCATTTTAGTGCATTCTTCCACGTAAGGAACATTTTGGCCGTCTCGGGTCGCTTTGTTCTGCGCAGTCCCTTAGTCTCAGTTCTGAGGGATTCCAGCATTGCATCCACAGGCCCCGGTCTCCCCCCCCTGTGACTTTTCAACCCCCGCACTGTCCTCCCGCAACTGCCTCCGGTACACCCCCAGAAGGTCACGAGGGACCAGGCTGTTCCAGATCTTATCCGACACTGTCACACACCCCGCTTCCCCCACCCCCCGAGCAGCCATTTCCTCGGTAACCACCCCCTCCTCGTCACTACTACTGTAGTACCCATCGTCCTCCTCGTCTAAGTCCCCCTCCCCAACTTTTGTCAACACACTGCACAGCGTATCCAGACCCTCCTCTCCACACTCAAGTCTGAGCACTGCCTCACCCATCCCCGTAATGAGGTTACGCACCATCTCTTGCCTGTGCACCTTGACGCCCCGCATTTCGCTTATCGCCCTCGCAGCCTCGCAATTGTCCTCGCAGCACTCGCACTCGGGGACACTGTCCTTCCTCGTTTGCGTGCATTCTCACCCCCCTCAGGCGATCCCCCGGCAAGTCGGGAAGCTTCCCCGGCCGCGAAGGCGATTTCCCGGCGTATCCATGACGGCCAGAAAGAGAGTGTGGAGCCCTGCTTTGTGCAGTAGCCTGGCTCTGCCCCCCCCCCCCCCCCCCCCCACATGGGCCATGGGATTTTTCCCGAGCGGGCAAACTTCCACCTGGGGGGGGCCTCGGTATACATCTGCGCGACTTTCGCTGACTTCCACCCCCCCCACAGCATGATTGTTGTGAGCGGCGCCCCCATTTTCCGAAGTTGTGCTGCCCCCATCCTACGGAAACTGTGCCACCGGACAGTTTTCTTCCCCTCCCCCCTCTCCAGCAGGCTGACCAACGTCTTCCCCAGCGCTTCCCTGGACTCGTGCCACGCCCCCCTGTCGGGGTGGAACCCCTTGAGTGCCCTAAGTTTCGCCAGGAACTGTAACCATTCTCGCACCCAAGGCCCCACTTCCTGTCGCTGGACCCCCCTCCTGGACTTTGTTCCAAAAAACCGCACTCCTTCATCTTCCTGCCCCACCCCAACCCCCGCCTCGGAACCCCGCAGGCAGTGTCCCACCGACACGCACGCCAGCGCCACCGCCTCCCATTCCGCAAAGCTGGAGGCAGCCGCACACAGCCTGCACAGGTCCTCCAGTTGCGCCCACTCCTTCGCCTCCGCCCGCTGCTCTTTGCACCGCCGCTGTTCGATAGACATAACCAGGTACCAATCAGACTTCCGCACCACCGGGGCAAGCCACTCCATTTTTTCGGCCAGCCTCGCCGCAGCCAGAACGATTTTTGCGGCGCTCTCTGACAGGTCGCCCTGCACAACCTGCATGAGCCTGGCCTCCAGTATACCCCGAGCACCGTCGCCTGGTCGCATCCGCTCCAGCCTGGCCAGTCGCCTGAGCTGCCGTAGATACCCGTCGAGGGTACCATCCTGCAGGCCCCGCACTGTCGTGGCATCAAAAGCCGTCCCGTACTCGTCAGCCATCGCCGCCTCGAGTCTGTCGCGCGCGGTCGCCCACGGCCACTCGCGCTCGCACTCCTCGTCCCCCCGCGTGCCTCCTGCAGCCCCGTCTCCATCGTCATGGCTCCGCAGTCACTTCCTTCGGCCTTTACACCCGTGCTTCTCCCTGTCAAACCACCAATGGTGGCCACCACACTCCGGGCATGCCGTTTTTGGAGGGTTTTCGCAATTAACCCAGTCTCCTGTTTTCTTGCTGCGGAAGTGGCGCTTTCCGTCTATCCACTTGAACTCCGGCTGACTTGTGCTCCCCTGCGTGCCACCTCTGCTTTTGCGCTTTGAGTGGCGCCCCGATGAGCTGGAGCTTGCCGAGGATGATGTATCGGACGCACTGTCGCTGCTACTGTCCGTGGACGACGAATCCGAGTCGGAGGACCTGCGCCTCCCTTTTCCCCTCCGAGATGATCGGCGCTCCTTCATCTCCTTCTTTTTCTCCTTTCGCCTCTGTTTTTTGGCCTTCTTCTTGTTCCTCTTTTTGACCTCCTTTATTTTTGCCTTGACCGCGTACTTACCCGACTTGTCGCAATCAAGGAGCAATTGCCAGACATCGTCAATGATCGTGGACACCTCTGTCGCAGTCTCAGACTCCTCGGCCTCCATTAACCTCTCAACCCTGACCGTCCACCGCGGGGCCCCGGGCCTCTTTCTCATCCACCTGGCATTTTTGAAGCTGGGCTCCTTGTACGTCAGTTCGTCCTCCTCGTCCTCCTCAGCCGCGGCCGGCCCCCCACCTCCTTCGCGCTCACCGGCTCCGGCGCCCGCCTCCTCGTCCAAAGCCATACCACTGTTGGTCTCGGGCTTTGCGTTCTTCCCCTGAGAGTGTCTCTCACCCTTGATCCCCACTCCTCCTCTCCTGCTCGCCGATTTTCCAGGCGGCTTGGCGATTAAGTCGCAGACAGCGAACCCGACGGCCGCCTCTTCCGCAGACAGGCTGAACGCAGTCACCTCTACTCCCCAGGCAAGTGTCAGCCCATACAGCAGCGCGTCGACGTACCGCTGCGGATCAGGGGATTGAAACGAGATCCCCAGCGTCTCATGGAAGGTCCTGGCCAGCTTCACCGCACTCCAGCTGACTCCGTCCCGAGACCATCCTGCCACGCCCGCCACCAGCACCTCTGTACGATGCTGAAGCGGGATCATACGGGCCATCCAGGGCGTCTGAATCAGGTGGGCCCATGCTGTTGACTTCGCCGCGGGGTCCTCGTCTTTTAGACGTCTCCAGTCCCAAGCCCCATCATTTTTGGCCGAGCCCATTGGATGACCCGATGTACCCCCGCCTTTAAATTATAAAAAGGCTAAGGAGGGGAGGAGGGAGGAGGGGAAGCAGGACAGGGGGGGGGGGAGTGCTGGGGCCCGGTGGCAGAACTTTCGTTACCCCGCTGCGCTATACTAACTGCAGTTGCGTTTTTTTTGGAACCAGCCGGTGACGGTCCCCCCCCCCCGGGGGGGGGGGGGGGGGGTGGACACTGGGGGGGGGGGGGGGAGGCAGTAAAATTGAAAAACTAAAAATGACGGTTCCCATTACAACCCCGGTTTCTAATCGACTAATCATGCATGGGTGGGGTAGCGCATGCACAACCTTCAGCCAGTTGTCTGGCAACACTGCCCGCTTTGTCCCCTCCATGTCTGGGTGCTCTCCCATGGCACATGGCACGTAAGCTGCAGCAAGCACACATGATGCCAACAGATAACGGGAGCACACTGGCCGGCTATTCACCTGACCACCCGTGGATGCTAACCCCATGGTCGCCCTGGGCAGAGGGGAACTGGGACGTACCAGCATCCTGAGAAGAACAGCATAACCGTGTGGCTGACGTGTGTGTGTCAATGGTATAATATATGTGTGCGACGTTACTGGACACCACTGGACGCGCGTATCCTGGCATGCAACGTCCACCAGCAGTCAGGACAACACACTGCCTCAAAAATTGCAGCAGACGCCATGAGGTTCAGGTGCAGAGCTGCAGGGCAGTGCTGCTCCGTCTGCTGTTGAAAATGTAGGACAGCTGCACTACAGTAGGGGCAGTGAATGAAGCCGCAGCTGCATGGCCATGCACAAGGCATGGTGCGGGACTGAGCTGTCTTGAGACAGTGAGGGATAAATAGACTCGTCCAGAGGACATGTCACATCAGCAGACACTGTATCGCAGGCAACCAAATCATGCAGCGCGTCCAAATTGGTCAGGGGGTTGAGCAACACTGCCCCATGGGAGAACATGATGAGGCAATGGGGCAGCAAAATTCGGGGGGGGTGGCGGTGAATGGAAGGGCATGGAGCCGGCCCTCATTCGCCACGGCATATGTGTCTGCATTCTGAAGGGCCAGAGGAATGACTGGGCCGGTGCCATGCTGAGCAGGCACCCGTGGTGCTATGGTGAGGCCCATGGTGCGCCGGTGAGGCAGTAGAGCAGAACGGAGAGAGGAGGGTGGAGGGGTCTCGTTGAAATCACAAGAGAGGTTCCAAGTGCAGTCTGTGACAAGCATCAAATGCCCACGCCATCCCACGGCGCGCCCGTCCCATCCCATCGTACCTGGCCCCAGAGCCATTTAACCCACAGCATATGTCGGTCCCCGCGCATCGGCAGCCAGGATACCCAGTGCGCACCGTCGGAAGTGACAACACGCCTCCACTGGAGGATCCTTTTCCGCGCCGGAGTGGGGGCGGGCCCGCCGCACATTGCAATATCTTCGGGGCGCCGGGGGTCGTAATCCGGCACGCGTAGGCGCGTGGCCATCTTGGCGAGCAGGTCTACTTCCCCATTGCGCCGAATTTGTTCGCGTTCCTGCACGTTACGGGCCTCCGTCTCAAGGCGGTGGCTGGGGATCCACTCCGCGGCGACGTGTTTGTGTTGCACCTGGTCGCACACTTTGTGGCGGATGTCGGCGTCGGAACATTCGTGCATGGGTCGGCGGTGTGCGCATTTTGTGACGGCCATGTTGTCGATATATTGAGTGTCACCGTCGGATGCGATGGCTGCGCCAATGGCTGCTCAGTACATTTCAGCCCTGTAGGACTGCTGTGGGCCCGCCACCCGGGCGAGGATGCGAAGAGGCCCTTTTGTCACTACTGCGCCCGTCGCCTGGTATTCCGAGCCCGCAATCTGAACTGTTTGAAGGCTGCCGTTAGAGTATAGGGACGTTCCGGTTGGCGGTTGATGGTTCGAGTAGCACGGTATGCCCGCGATGGTGACAGGGCGGTATCCCGCAGGCACCGTGCCCGCCGAGGGGTCTTCGTGGTACCGGTGTGGGGCAATGTAGTGGCGCGTGTGGAGGGCATCCCCCACCTGCTCTTTGCGGGCCGACATGAGGACACCATCATCGGAGCTTTCGCTGTCGATGAGGTTGGGGCCCCCGGCTGGCCGCAGCGGGAAGTGCTATGTGAAGTGCGGTGCGAGCACCCAGCTGGGTGAGTATAGCCAGGTAGTTGCGAATAGGCACCGCTCGGGAGGGCAGTTCTTTGCTAAGGTCGCAGCCAATGGATCTCGGACGTGAGCGTAATGTGTTCTGTACCATTGTGGTGAAGCGTGCCCTGTGGGCCCAGAATAGTTGGTGTAACCCCATTCCGCCCAGGCGGTGAGGTGAAGTGACATGGAGGACGTTGTATGATTTGTGAACGTCGACCTTATTGAGCTCCACGCCCTCCGCCATAAGCACAAACCACAAGCACATGGAGTCCACGGTTTTGAACATTGAGTCGTTGGGGAGAAACAAGGTGCGGTACGTCCACCGTGGGATCAGGACGGTGTTCAGCAGCTGCACCCGCTCGAAAGCGTCCAAGGGCAAGTATTGGTATCCCGCCAGATCAGCTGCGGCCGTCCCCACGAAGTCATCACGTGCCTTTTGTTCCCAGGTCGGATGTACCAGGAGGTGACCAAGGTAGTGGAAGATAGGGGGCTGCAGCGGCAATCGCGCATCGCCCCACGTGATGGCGTCCGTGGTCGGGGACTCTCTTCGTGCCACACCCTGACGGCGGGAGGGTGGGGCCCAACGGTACACTTGTGTCTTTGAAGGCTTCGTCTCGAGGCCTAGTATGGCAGACAACTGAGTGACGAGCCCCCGGACGTGCTGCATCTCCCGTTGGTTCGGGGAGATGATGGCGATGTCGTCGACATAGGCCAATATGGTGCTGTTGGGAAATTCCCTCGTGAGAGTTTGATGGAAGGCCTCATATACCAGAACAAAAAAGGCTGGGGACAGGGGGCAACCCTCCTTGATGCCACGGCGCAACGGAAAACGAACGTCTCCGTACACACCCGTGCTGTGCGCGTAGATGCTGGTCACCATGTTGTAGATGCGGGCCGGGGTTCCAAATCAGCTGAAGTATCCGCTCCCCAATTCTTGCTCCGCTGCGTCCACTGCCTACAGCAAGGCCTCTCGGATCGATTCTACGGGGTCTTCGACTCCCTGGGCATGCGGTGCAAGTGCTGGTGCCTGTCGTCTGCTCTCCACTTCCTCCCCTGGGACACCTCCCTCATTCCCAACACTCCCCCCACCGGGCATGGAAGGTTCACCCACCAGTCACGAGCAGTTGAACTCCTTCCTCTCATGCCACCAATGTTGTTGCCCGCAGCGGTCACATGGCTTGCTAGGTGGACCACTGCAGTCCACCCACTTTCCGGACTGAGCCTTGAAATGGCGTTTCCCATTTATGATCTTCAATTTTGGCATCCCACTCGACACACGTCCCGACTTGCGGTTGAAAGGCCTCCCTCTAGGGGTGGATCTCTCGCTAGAAGAGGAATTGTCCGAGCTCTCGTCGCTGGAACTGCTCCCACTAGAGTTGTCTGAGGAGTCGGATGTGTCCTTGGTTTTCTTTCCCGCTGCTTTCCGAGCTTGACGTTTTACCTTCTTGCGGGCGTTCTTCTCACGCTGGCGTTCTTTGGCTCTCTCTGCCCGTGCCTCGTGTTTCAGGAAGGGTTTTCCTGATTTGTCCATACTCAGGATAATCTCCCAAACACGGTGTACCCAAGAGGGTAAATCCATTGCCCAGTCATTTTGATTCTCCAGAAGTTGCCCAATTTACGGACCCATTTGATGGCACCCGGTCACTTTCGGAGTTTCCTCACATTTCTCTTCGACAGGTCCGTGGGATTTTTCTTCACCCGAGGTTCATCCGTCAGGCCCACATCATCCTCTCCCATCCGATCTATAGTGTTGTCCACGTTCCTCGGATCAGCCCCCTCCGGTGCTCTGGACTTCGGTGCTTGGGACCGTTCTTGTGCCGGCTGTTGGTATTGTGCTCTCCACCGTTGCAAGTTCCGCAGCATCCACTCTTCCATATGGTGATATGTGGCTCCAGTTTCAAACGGGCGTTCCGCAGCCCTCGGTTTGCCCCATGTCAAGAGCTCGTATGTGGCCAGAACCAGCCATGTTTGGTCAGCAGGCCACGTTGATAAGATCGGGGGGCAGGTTGCCAGCCCAGTCCTCGTAGTGCACAACCCGGTACAGGATTAGACGGCTCATGGTTTGCATCTGACGGATATGTGTCTTCATGGTCGTGGCCGGCTTCCCGCTATGGGCTCCCCCGTCGTCTCCACCGTTGGGCCGATCCCCCACTGTCGGTGTAGCTCCCGCCGGTTGCGTAACACTGTCGATGACCCCATCTTGCCCGACCATGGTAAAATCCAAAACCATTGGGAGTAGGAAGCAGGCATCTGTACATCTGTACTACAGTGACTGTCAGCTCTGTGGAAGGAGGGAATCGGTCACCCGAACTCCAGTTCCCTTGGCGAACTAAACGTCACGTACACCCGTACGGAGTGTGCGGCAGCGGCCAACACGCTCACCATGGACTTCTCCCTAGGTGAAGTCAGATTCGAAAGCACACACAGCAGTATGGAAATGTCCGCCGTTAGGGAAAATTTTTCTAGAATCTCAACCGGCAGAAGATGACACAGTGGACTTGTGGCGCTTCAAACTCAGACGTAGGGTGGTGGTGGTGGGGGTGTCTCGCAATGGACCGGTACACAACCTACAAATTGCAATTGTCATCCTGTGCAGCTCAAAAATCGGACTTCCGAAACTTTTTATTGATGTGACCGCCCTAAATGACGACGCAAGCCATGTAGGGGGGAATGTTTGCCCGGCGCGCACTTGGCGCGCGCCGGGCACGCTACCTTTCTATTAACTATCCCGACTTCAGCCCGAGATTTACCCTCTGATGGAGAAAGTCCCCCAAATAGACCATGGTGGACTCTGCACCTTCCCTACAAAGCACGTTGCATAATTAGACAATCGCTGTGAATGCAACAACTCCAAATTTCATTTGTATTGTTCTTAACAAACAGTACTTGCCTTTACCTTTCCCATAGATTTCGCTGTGGTAATGAGTCCCCAAGCCGCAAGCGGTTTGGACGGCGTTTCTGCCTCACGTCACAAGAACGAAGCGCAAACTCAGTATTCGCTACATCACGCCTGCCTTCTCGGGGTCCCCATGGTGGGGAGAAATCAATATGGCTACATTACCACTGCTTTCTTGGGGTCCCCATGGTGGGGAGAAATCAACCTAGTAAGGAGTGGATGTGGTGAAAACGAGCAAAAAATGGAAGAAAATTGGTGAAACTGGGTGAGAATACAAATATACCATATCCCGAATGTGAAAGAAGCATGAAAATACCCGTTGTCAAACAACAACAATGCCCATAGTATGACAAAGTATGGCGTTCTAGGACGGCTAGACGTCCAAATAGTTGCACTGCGCGCGCACTGCGCTGAGGGGGAATGTTTGCCCGGCGCGCGCCCTGCGCGCGCCCGGCGCGCTACTTTTAGACTATGTTCCCCCCGAAGAGCCCCCAAGCACACCCCTTGGAAACACCCTTAGAATTAGGTGACCCAAACTGCCCTAGCTCAAGAAAGTTGCAAACTGGGGTACACAGTACCACTCTCGCTCCTTTAAGGGCGGTCTTGGTCAACACCTTAGCAAGTTGGGAGAATGGGGAGTTAGGAGAGCACAACCGCATCGATCTCCAGTAGAAGCGATAGGCGTCATTGAGGTATCGCGAACAGTAGAGCTGCATCATAACATTGGTCCCACAAGTGTGGGTGTCAATACATTCATTACAATAGTGCTCCTTACACTCACCCCAAACTACAACGGTGGAGCGTTCTGGCAACACAACACACACACTTCTGCCTCATCCTCTGCCTCATCTTGCGTGCCACAACCGAGCAAACAACTGCTCAATGCGTGCCCTATACCACCCGTGCACGTCATTGTAACATTGTTGGCGGGCTGTGAAAGTGCCATTCTTTCTTCCAACTAATGGCACAATGACATGAATCCGGCCCTTATAAGCACCATCATGGCCCCCAACTTCGAAATCAAAGAAATCGCCTCGGGTACGAGAAGGTCCATACCCATCCCAAATCTGCTGATGTCCCGGGGGCCAAGGGGCAAATCCATATAATGTTGCCCAACATATCAACGGCAACAATCCACCGGTAGGGCAGGGGTCAGAAAAGATGCCCGGCGCGCGCCCGGCGCGCTAACGTTCCCCCTTAGTGCACCCCCTAAAATGTCACCGATGGGGCGAGGGTCAAAAAAGATGCCCGCCGCGCTAACGCTCCCCTTAAAGCATGTTTTAGGCGGCATAGGTGTGTTGCCCCCCCCCTATTTGGGTGTTGGGTGTGTGCTTCCTACTTATGCAGTGTTTTACCCTGGGAAGCTCAAAATCATCGGAGCCGAAAGTTTTTTTTTTATATACCGTGCCTACTCTGAATGCCTATCCAAGCTGTGTGAAGCATGTTTCAGGCAGCGTTTTTCTTCTTGCTGTCCGGAACCATCAACATCTGATCGACAGAGTGCATTGTCCGGCTCTTCAGACACGTTGTTTGAGACCACACATTACCGTACCTAGTCACCCACGTGCCGGCCTCACAAACAGGGGGCATAAGGCTAAGGAGTGTTCGGTGATGTGGGCAGCGCCTTCCCCAAGGCCACTCCTGCTGAGGCGCAGGACATATGGGTGGTGTGGCTCATGAGTGTTGACTGTCACAGAGGCGGTGTTTATGTATTACACACTCAATTAGGGTATTTGGTGTGTGGTTGGGGGTCTCGTAATGGACTCGTACACAACCTGCTAATGCACTTTTTCACCCCTAGCACCTCAAAAATTGAAGTTTCCGAAACTCGGTCTTTCTATATCCTGGCCACGAAGAATGATTATCCGAGCTATGTAAAGCATGTTTTAGCCCGTATTTATGTCTTTTTTATCCTATTTTGGGTAACAAGCTCTGCGAGGTGATTTCCAAGTGCCACTAAACAGCCTAACCGCAAGAAAAAGAGCTCGGTTCAAGGGGCCATATACAGGGGTGGGGGGGGGGGGGGGCAACTGGGGGTACCCGGAGTTGGGACCTTGGACCCCCGCCATGGGTTAGGGGGTCCATAAAGAAGAAAAAAATTCTTCGGGACCTGTGTGTGAATCCACACACAACAACCGCAATACGCAAAGAAGTTTTGACCCCCCCCCCCCACACCTACCTCCCAAAACAGCGGTACTCAGGTGCGCGCGGGCGGGGGGGGGGTCAAAATCAAAGAATTCATTGGGGATCATTTTCTCTCCCAAAATGAGTATTTTACCATGGGCGAAACATGCAATACCATGGGGGAATCTTTGCATTGTGCGCGCACTGCGCGCTACTTTTGGACCATGTTCCCCCCAAAGCGCCCCCAAGCAAACCCCTTGGAAACGCCCTTAGAATTAGGTGACCCAAACTGCCCTAGCTCAAGAAAGCCGCAAACTACCTTCCCTTCACATAACACACATCATGCACAATTGGAAAAGCCATGAACAGCGCATTGGTCGCCACCCTCAAGAACACACAACTGTCTTTCGTTTTGGCATGTGCACGCCCTGCCCTGCACCGCCCTGCACTGCCCTGCACCCCTCTGCACTGCGCACTGGACATGGACAGCTACTGTATTTGCAGGCCCCCTGGGGGCACGATGATGGCCTCTGGCCGCGCTTATAGCGCCACATAGTGCGTAGTCCAACACCTCCCGGGCGAGTAGTCCCCCCGAAAGCACAGTCAGAAGAAAAGCATCAACTGGGAAGCACAGGGGGGGGGGGGGGCGGTCAGCCTCAGTCTCTGCCACTGCCACTGCCACTGTACCCCCCCCCCCCCAAAACCTCAGTTTTTATGGAAAACTTCGGTTTTGGCATGTGCACGCCCTGCCCTGCACCGCCCTGCACTGCCCTGCACCCCTCTGCACTGCGCACTGGACATGGACAGCTACTGTATTTGCAGGCCCCCTGGGATAAAATTTTTGACTGTCATCCCCCCAACCAGACAGGAAGGGGGACCGTGCACGGTCGCACCGCCTTGTCGCGGTCTGCAATAGCCCCCCACGCTGCCCATTGCGGCGAGCTCACCCACAGGCGCTCTTTGGCCGCCGCCTCGATCACTGCTGCCCTGCCCCCCCTCCCGTCCCATGCTCGGCTGATGGAGTCCGCTGGATTTAGTGCGGACTGTACCCAGCAGAGGGTCAGCTGCAGTCCCGTCCAGCGGAGGCGGTGGGCTATCCTCCGCAGTATGCGCTGCTGCTGGACCTTGCCTGCCCCCGCCCTCCCCCAAAGGAGCTGGGCCAGCGCCCCCATGTTGTCCCCCACGAGCACCAGGCGCCGCGCTCGTCGCGCCTGCGCATCGTCCAGCGCCACCAGCGTCCCCCACAGCTCAGCCGCCTGCTGCGTGGTCACCCACGCCGGGCACAGCGACAGATCCGCCCCCCCCCGGTCCCCAGGAGCCGACGCAGTAGGACGGGTCATTCCCCGTGGTAAGGGCACACCTGGCCGCGTCCACAAACACGCGCACTGCTGGCCCCCCTGCGGTGGTGTCCGGCTCCCAGCCCCGGTAGCACTGGGCTATGGCTTCGCAGAGACCGCGCACCACTGCCGCCGGTGTGCGCCAGGCCCAGCGCGGGCCCCAGCGCAGCCATGACCGGGCACCCACCAGAAAGCACCCCCCCAGGTTCCCTGGGCGACCCAACCACCCTATCTTCCCTAGTAGCCGCCTCAGGGCGACATAGGTGTATGGCCTGAGGGCCAGCTTCACCCATGCCGCCACCACCGCCGCCACCGCCGATGCCGCCGGCGCCACCCTGCACCCTGCAAGGTCCACATCCTTGCCCATCCATCGCAAGGAGCGCTGCGGCGTGAAGACGGACTTGTCACTGATGAGGAAGCCCGCCTGTCGCAGGAGGCGTGCCGCACTGTCGGTGACAGTGGTCACCTCCCCTGGATCATAACCGACGAAAAGGATGTCGTCCAGGTACTGTACCACCACCACCCCCCCCTTCCCCATCTCCCGCAGCAGGTCGGAAATAAGGGCCTGGACCAGCCCAGGCGCCTGGTGCCAGCCAAAAGGCACCCGCAGAAAAGCATACGTGTGCCCCTGGGCCGCCACCCGGATGGTGTTTGCCAGGGGGGGGGGGGAGCTCCACACTCCAATAGCAGTTAGCTATGTCCAGCTTGGTGCCCCACAGCCCCCCCCCCCTGCCCCACCCACCCTACCCCCCAGGTCCCTGAGGAGGATGGCCAGGCCTTCCAGCGACGGCAGCTTGAAGGGACGGGCCTTGTACTTGCATCCCCGGTTGAACATCTTCATGTTCACAATCAGGGCGCATTTGCGCTCTGATTTCCACTTGACGAAAACCTCCGCATTCGCATCCCCCCCCACCACGCTGACCAGGCCCTGGGACGCGAGGGTAGAGAGGAGGGCTGCCACCCGTGGGCAGCGGGAGGGGGGGAGGGGGTGGACACGCCCCCCCGCCCTGCCAAACTCCGGGTCAGCCCAGTCCTTCCAGACGTGCGGCGGGACTTGTACGCGCCCCGCGTCCCCCAGCCCACGCGCCGCGAGCTCCACAGTGACGCGCGACTGGTCGTTCAGGCGGGTCGAGGAGCCCCCATCGAGCGGGATCTCGCCCCCCGCCAGGAGGTGCAGCGCCTCCTCCGCCAGCGCCAGGTCCGCGGCCGCTGCCCCCTCCTTCCACGCCGGGCGATCCACAGCCCACTTGATGGACTCCGCCCACCACGCCTGCAAGAGGGGCAGGACATTGTCAGCAGGGGCCTTCAGGCTGCGCCCCATGTGGTGCGCCGCCGCCTCCAGGTGGTCGTTCCAGTCGAGGCCGCACCTGGCGCACCGGGCAACTGCCAGCTGCATCTCCAGCCGCTCCGCTGCGCCGTCTCGCCGGCGCCCCGCCGGGTGCCTGGGTGCCTCTGGTGCTCGCCCTTGCTGGCGTGACTCGGGGCACAGCCGCGGAACGGGGGGCTGCGGCTCGGCGGTCGGCCGCTCCATTCGCGGCCTGCTTGGCCCGGGGCTTTGGGGCGGGCTCAGCCCGCGGTGCCCGCGCTGCGGGTGCCGACCGGCCGCGGGCCACGGTTCGGTGCACGTAGGCCTTGCGCTGGCCTTCGCGGGGGTGTCTGGCGGCCCTGCGTGCCACCGTGCCGGGCGACTCGTCACTGGAGGAGCCCAGTATGATGGTCTCCTGCATGTCGGAATCGCCACGCAGGCCGGTCCCTTGGCCGCCATGGTTCCCAGCGCGGACATCGGGTGGGGCAGGGGCGGCGTCCGTCCCGTCGGGGCCGCGGGGCCCAAGCGTGCCGAGCGCCCAGAGCTGGTACGCGTGGACCGGCCGGATCTCGACCCCAAATCCCGGCGTTGGCCAGGGCACGTTGTCGGGCAGGAAGAACTCCCATCCAGGGGGCGCGCTGGCATACCTGTGCGCCTCCGCTTCGTTGTCCCATCGGCCAGCCACCGCGATGCTGGCGACGGCCGCGCCGAACGCCCGCATGGCCGCAGCTCCTCCGCGTCTCCACGCGTGCCACCCCATGGATTCCCACCCCGTGGTAGCCAGCAAGCCATGGATCGCCGCCTGGAGGTCGAACGCGGCAGCCATAAGCGGCACTAACGCGGGCCTGCTGGACACCCACGGGTGGGCTGCCATCGCCGCACGCCATGCTTCGGGCCACGCTCCCAGCCGTACCGTGACCCAGTCGTCGTCCTTCTTGTCGTCGAAGAACCCCAGCACGCACCGCTTTCGCAAGTCCACGGGCCGTATGCTGGCTGCTTCACCCACCCTGAGGAGAGTGGCGAAGGAGATGACGGCAAGGCCCAGGCAGAACCAGTCGAGGGTGGTCCTGATGCTCCGGGCCATGAGCCGGAGGGTGACCAGCTCGGCCCATACTTGGGTGGGTCGTGGCGCGGCAGTGGTGGTGGCGGCACCTCGTGCCATGAGCCAGTGCACGGGCCGCACCGTGGGTCGTATGCATCCCAGCTTCTCCGCCAGGCGAAGGGCTGATATGACGCCTCGCAGTGTCCCAGGCTGCTGGCCCATGGCGGCGCGTCGGACGAGGTACTGGGACAGTGCCCCCGCCGCGTCCAGCTCGGGCCAGTGCGCCGCGAATCGGCCCACATCCCTGAGGATTGCTGTCCACCGCTCCACGGTTCCAGGGGACCACCGCCGGATGGCCAGCGCGAGGGGCTCCTCCATGTAGTTGCCCCACCATAGGCTGTCCACTGCCGACCCCGCGTATCGGAGGCCGAGCGCCCCGCCCCCCTCGTCATTGGCGCCCCCCTCGTCGGCGGGCCCATCCCTGGCGCTGGGGCCAGGTTCTTCAGCAGCTGGCCGGCGCTGGGGCCGGCCCGGCCGGAAAGGGCGGGGGGGCCTGGGCAGGCGGCGCCGGGCACGGCCCGCCCACGGCCCAGTGGTTGCGGCCACACCGAAAACATGGGTACGGGGGGGGTCCAGTCGCGTCATAGGTGCGGCCCGTGCTGTGCGCTGTGTACAGGCTCTGGCTACCCACGGTACTGAACCCCCCCCGGTACGAGCCCGCGACGGAACCGGCGACTGAGGGGGCCCGCCCCTGGGTACCACTGGCACAGTCCCTGGCCCAGTGTCCGTGCATGCCACAGCGGAAGCATGCCCCAGGGGGGGCAGGGGCCGGGGCCTGCGCCTGAGCCGGCGCCTGAGTCTGGGTCTGCGCCTGGGTCTGCGCCTGGGTCTGACTCGGCGTAGGCTGCTGGGCCTGGGCGAACCACCCCTGTGGCGCCGGCCGCGCCGCCGCCCCAGCCGGGTGGGTGGGCGTAGGCTGGCAGTCCCTGTAGACCACCTTCCACACCGCTTCCACAACCGCATTGCCCCTCCCAACGGGGTCTTCCGCTTTGAGCCAGGTGCTCAGGGCCTGGACGAGCTCCTGCTGCCAGAGCCAGGGAAGTTGCCCCGCGGTTATCTTGGCTAGTTCTCCCTCGGATAGGGGTGGTACCTTTGGTAGCTGGAGCTCCCGGATGCGAGCCTCCAGCCGTCGTGTCTCCGCCTGCTCCGGGGACTCCTGCGGCTCCTGCGGCTGGTCTTTCGGCGCCTCCTCTGCCTGCTCCCGGGCAGGCGGGCTGGGCTGCGGCACCGCCTTCCAAGCAGCCGCCTCAACGTCGAGCCGCAGGTCCGTGGATCGCTCAAAGAGGGCCATGTATATGAGGGCCGTCGGGGCGTCCAGCCCGCCGCCGGCCCACTCCACCGCTCGATCAACGCCCGCCACGGATAGGCCATCCTCCATCAGCCGCTCCTGGTACCGGGCAGCCATGATGCCGGCCTCCGCGCTTTCCAAGAACCCGTACGCGGTAGCCGCAGCGTGATCTCGCCACCGCTCCCAGCGTGCGTACTCGGGGGTCTTGACGGGGTCCAGGTCCATGTCGTCCCGGTTGAAAGCCAGCCTGGCCCGCTTTGCCCCCCGGCTCTCCCCACCAGCCGCGTCCGATGACCCATTCGATGTATCCCCCGGCATGGTAGTAGTCCCCCCGAAAGCACAGTCAGAAGAAAAGCATCAACTGGGAAGCACAGGGGGGGGGGGGGGGCGGTCAGCCTCAGTCTCTGCCACTGCCACTGCCACTGTACCCCCCCCCCCCCCCAAAACCTCAGTTTTTATGGAAAACTTCGGGTTCCATTTTCTACTAAGTACACATGGACTCCATCTTGCATTGGCGATTTACCACCCGTAGTGCATCTTGGTAGTACTCCAAGTGGATGAGCCCATCTCCTGCCATCCCAACCACCGTGGCAGGAACTCGCCATTGGAGCGGGTGTAGAACACCCGATCGCCAAGACTCAATCCATGAAGAAAGTGTTTCTAAGAAAGGAGGAGGGGGGTGTGAAGTCCTGTAGCATATGCGCAAGCACGATAGATCAATGTGTGCACACGAGCATTGCGCCTTGCCATGCCTTGACACAACCATGCTACGCCTTGCCATGCCTTCACCCAAACGTGCTACGCCTTGCAAAACCTCCGCTAGGGGTCACCATGATGCCCCTAGGGGCCCCTAGTATCTCAAAGTATGGGTCTCTAGTACGGCCATACGCCCAAATAGTTGCCCTGCGCCCGCACTGCGCTTAAGGCTCCCCCCATACCTTGGGGTATCCTACACGATTGACCCCAAAAAGAGGGGGTATACGGCGCCCGCGCCTGCACTAGATATGCCAAACCTCTTCAAACTGAATTTTCCCCCCCTTTTGGCTAGACACAATCATGATGGAGTCAAATGCAATGACTCTGCACCTAGCAACTAGTGTAAATAAGGCGATGGGTGCTTTAGTGCGCGCAGGCGCGCACACGCACTCTGTCTGCGTGTGCGTGCGATCCCGCCGCGTATGGGGCGTGTGTGCCTGCCAATTGTTTGGCCGCCAACTTAGGACTACCCTTGGTGTCCTTGACCTGCAGCCCCCCCTCCCCCCACGAAAACAACATACGTAACAAACGGGCAACGGCCAAGACAGCGAGCAGCAATCAGGGCGGGCGGCTTGCACAATTTCTCGCAGGCACATTCATAACAAAATGAAGACATTGCTTGGCTGGTTCCCTATATATTTCCATATAAGTATAAGTCGAACAACCATCTGACGGGCGGGAGCGTACGGCCCCGCCCTGTCACACCCTGTCACCACCGCCGCACGCATCGGGCCGCATGGCGGCTGAATGGAATCTGGACCTAGTTTGGCTGGTTCTCTTGATCCTCCCTGCCCTCAAGACACGGGCACAGTATAGTTCGAACAACCATCTGACGGGCGGGAGCGCGCGGCCCCGGTGTGCGAGTGCACTGTAAGTAGACACGATTGAGAGGGTGCTGGTTCGGGGGTGGGTGGGTGGGTAGAAATATACTGCACACTGTGGATAAGAGAGGCAGTGGTGCCAAACTGGGGTTTCTGGGGAAACCTGGGTTTGGCTGGTTCTCTTGATCCTCCCTGCCCTCAAGACACGGGCACAGTATAGTTCGAACAACCATCTGACGGGCGGGAGCGCGCGGCCCCGCCCTGTCACACCCTGTCACCACCGGCCGCACACAACTGGCGGCAGGGCCGCTAAGGGAATCAGGACACGTTTGGAGCAAACAGGGAGGAAATAAAATACACCGCATGCAGGGTTTAGGCGCGCTAGGGCGGCATTCCACACCTGCGGCAAAAGTGGGGGTAGGTGAGCCGCTGGTGGGCCAACCTGCCAACGGTTGGAGAAATATAGAGACAGGCGCGCAACCTTCACCGCCGCCATGCGAGAGGTTAATTTCAACAGGAACAGGGCAGGAGAGCAAACTTATAGTCGGAGGCGGCACACGTCTCTCGCGGTCCAGCGTTCAGCGGACTACCCTTGGTGTCCTTGACCTGCAGCCCCCCCTCCCCCCACGAAAACAACATACGTAACAAACGGGCAACGGCCAAGACAGCGAGCAGCAATCAGGGCGGGCGGCTTGCACAATTTCTCGCAGGCACATTCATAACAAAATGAAGACATTGCTTGGCTGGTTCCCTATATATATATATATAAGTATAAGTCGAACAACCATCTGACGGGCGGGAGCGTACGGCCCCGCCCTGTCACACCCTGTCACCACCGCCGCACGCATCGGGCCGCATGGCGGCTGAATGGAATCTGGACCTAGTTTGGCTGGTTCTCTTGATCCTCCCTGCCCTCAAGACACGGGCACATCATAGTTCGAACAACCATCTGACGGGCGGGAGCGCGCGGCCCCGGTGTGCGAGTGCACTGTAAGTAGACACGATTGAGAGGGTGCTGGTTCGGGGGTGGGTGGGTGGGTAGAAATATACTGCACACTGTGGATAAGAGAGGCAGTGGTGCCAAACTGGGGTTTCTGGGGAAACCTGGGTTTGGCTGGTTCTCTTGATCCTCCCTGCCCTCAAGACACGGGCACAGTATAGTTCGAACAACCATCTGACGGGCGGGAGCGCGCGGCCCCGCCCTGTCACACCCTGTCACCACCGGCCGCACACAACTGGCGGCAGGGCCGCTAAGGGAATCAGGACACGTTTGGAGCAAACAGGGAGGAAATAAAATACACCGCATGCAGGGTTTAGGCGCGCTAGGGCGGCATTCCACACCTGCGGCAAAAGTGGGGGTAGGTGAGCCGCTGGTGGGCCAACCTGCCAACGGTTGGAGAAATATAGAGACAGGCGCGCAACCTTCACCGCCGCCATGCGAGAGGTTAATTTCAACAGGAACAGGGCAGGAGAGCAAACTTATAGTCGGAGGCGGCACACGTCTCTCGCGGTCCAGCGTTCAGCGGACTACCCTTGGTGTCCTTGACCTGCAGCCCCCCCTCCCCCCACGAAAACAACATACGTAACAAACGGGCAACGGCCAAGACAGCGAGCAGCAATCAGGGCGGGCGGCTTGCACAATTTCTCGCAGGCACATTCATAACAAAATGAAGACATTGCTTGGCTGGTTCCCTATATATATATATATATAAGTATAAGTCGAACAACCATCTGACGGGCGGGAGCGTACGGCCCCGCCCTGTCACACCCTGTCACCACCGCCGCACGCATCGGGCCGCATGGCGGCTGAATGGAATCTGGACCTAGTTTGGCTGGTTCTCTTGATCCTCCCTGCCCTCAAGACACGGGCACAGTATAGTTCGAACAACCATCTGACGGGCGGGAGCGCGCGGCCCCGGTGTGCGAGTGCACTGTAAGTAGACACGATTGAGAGGGTGCTGGTTCGGGGGTGGGTGGGTGGGTAGAAATATACTGCACACTGTGGATAAGAGAGGCAGTGGTGCCAAACTGGGGTTTCTGGGGAAACCTGGGTTTGGCTGGTTCTCTTGATCCTCCCTGCCCTCAAGACACGGGCACAGTATAGTTCGAACAACCATCTGACGGGCGGGAGCGCGCGGCCCCGCCCTGTCACACCCTGTCACCACCGGCCGCACACAACTGGCGGCAGGGCCGCTAAGGGAATCAGGACACGTTTGGAGCAAACAGGGAGGAAATAAAATACACCGCATGCAGGGTTTAGGCGCGCTAGGGCGGCATTCCACACCTGCGGCAAAAGTGGGGGTAGGTGAGCCGCTGGTGGGCCAACCTGCCAACGGTTGGAGAAATATAGAGACAGGCGCGCAACCTTCACCGCCGCCATGCGAGAGGTTAATTTCAACAGGAACAGGGCAGGAGAGCAAACTTATAGTCGGAGGCGGCACACGTCTCTCGCGGTCCAGCGTTCAGCGGACTACCCTTGGTGTCCTTGACCTGCAGCCCCCCCTCCCCCCACGAAAACAACATACGTAACAAACGGGCAACGGCCAAGACAGCGAGCAGCAATCAGGGCGGGCGGCTTGCACAATTTCTCGCAGGCACATTCATAACAAAATGAAGACATTGCTTGGCTGGTTCCCTATATATTTCCATATAAGTATAAGTCGAACAACCATCTGACGGGCGGGAGCGTACGGCCCCGCCCTGTCACACCCTGTCACCACCGCCGCACGCATCGGGCCGCATGGCGGCTGAATGGAATCTGGACCTAGTTTGGCTGGTTCTCTTGATCCTCCCTGCCCTCAAGACACGGGCACATCATAGTTCGAACAACCATCTGACGGGCGGGAGCGCGCGGCCCCGGTGTGCGAGTGCACTGTAAGTAGACACGATTGAGAGGGTGCTGGTTCGGGGGTGGGTGGGTGGGTAGAAATATACTGCACACTGTGGATAAGAGAGGCAGTGGTGCCAAACTGGGGTTTCTGGGGAAACCTGGGTTTGGCTGGTTCTCTTGATCCTCCCTGCCCTCAAGACACGGGCACAGTATAGTTCGAACAACCATCTGACGGGCGGGAGCGCGCGGCCCCGCCCTGTCACACCCTGTCACCACCGGCCGCACACAACTGGCGGCAGGGCCGCTAAGGGAATCAGGACACGTTTGGAGCAAACAGGGAGGAAATAAAATACACCGCATGCAGGGTTTAGGCGCGCTAGGGCGGCATTCCACACCTGCGGCAAAAGTGGGGGTAGGTGAGCCGCTGGTGGGCCAACCTGCCAACGGTTGGAGAAATATAGAGACAGGCGCGCAACCTTCACCGCCGCCATGCGAGAGGTTAATTTCAACAGGAACAGGGCAGGAGAGCAAACTTATAGTCGGAGGCGGCACACGTCTCTCGCGGTCCAGCGTTCAGCGGACTACCCTTGGTGTCCTTGACCTGCAGCCCCCCCTCCCCCCACGAAAACAACATACGTAACAAACGGGCAACGGCCAAGACAGCGAGCAGCAATCAGGGCGGGCGGCTTGCACAATTTCTCGCAGGCACATTCATAACAAAATGAAGACATTGCTTGGCTGGTTCCCTATATATATATATATATAAGTATAAGTCGAACAACCATCTGACGGGCGGGAGCGTACGGCCCCGCCCTGTCACACCCTGTCACCACCGCCGCACGCATCGGGCCGCATGGCGGCTGAATGGAATCTGGACCTAGTTTGGCTGGTTCTCTTGATCCTCCCTGCCCTCAAGACACGGGCACAGTATAGTTCGAACAACCATCTGACGGGCGGGAGCGCGCGGCCCCGGTGTGCGAGTGCACTGTAAGTAGACACGATTGAGAGGGTGCTGGTTCGGGGGTGGGTGGGTGGGTAGAAATATACTGCACACTGTGGATAAGAGAGGCAGTGGTGCCAAACTGGGGTTTCTGGGGAAACCTGGGTTTGGCTGGTTCTCTTGATCCTCCCTGCCCTCAAGACACGGGCACAGTATAGTTCGAACAACCATCTGACGGGCGGGAGCGCGCGGCCCCGCCCTGTCACACCCTGTCACCACCGGCCGCACACAACTGGCGGCAGGGCCGCTAAGGGAATCAGGACACGTTTGGAGCAAACAGGGAGGAAATAAAATACACCGCATGCAGGGTTTAGGCGCGCTAGGGCGGCATTCCACACCTGCGGCAAAAGTGGGGGTAGGTGAGCCGCTGGTGGGCCAACCTGCCAACGGTTGGAGAAATATAGAGACAGGCGCGCAACCTTCACCGCCGCCATGCGAGAGGTTAATTTCAACAGGAACAGGGCAGGAGAGCAAACTTATAGTCGGAGGCGGCACACGTCTCTCGCGGTCCAGCGTTCAGCGGACTACCCTTGGTGTCCTTGACCTGCAGCCCCCCCTCCCCCCACGAAAACAACATACGTAACAAACGGGCAACGGCCAAGACAGCGAGCAGCAATCAGGGCGGGCGGCTTGCACAATTTCTCGCAGGCACATTCATAACAAAATGAAGACATTGCTTGGCTGGTTCCCTATATATATATATATAAGTATAAGTCGAACAACCATCTGACGGGCGGGAGCGTACGGCCCCGCCCTGTCACACCCTGTCACCACCGCCGCACGCATCGGGCCGCATGGCGGCTGAATGGAATCTGGACCTAGTTTGGCTGGTTCTCTTGATCCTCCCTGCCCTCAAGACACGGGCACAGTATAGTTCGAACAACCATCTGACGGGCGGGAGCGCGCGGCCCCGGTGTGCGAGTGCACTGTAAGTAGACACGATTGAGAGGGTGCTGGTTCGGGGGTGGGTGGGTGGGTAGAAATATACTGCACACTGTGGATAAGAGAGGCAGTGGTGCCAAACTGGGGTTTCTGGGGAAACCTGGGTTTGGCTGGTTCTCTTGATCCTCCCTGCCCTCAAGACACGGGCACAGTATAGTTCGAACAACCATCTGACGGGCGGGAGCGCGCGGCCCCGCCCTGTCACACCCTGTCACCACCGGCCGCACACAACTGGCGGCAGGGCCGCTAAGGGAATCAGGACACGTTTGGAGCAAACAGGGAGGAAATAAAATACATCGCATGCAGGGTTTAGGCGCGCTAGGGCGGCATTCCACACCTGCGGCAAAAGTGGGGGTAGGTGAGCCGCTGGTGGGCCAACCTGCCAACGGTTGGAGAAATATAGAGACAGGCGCGCAACCTTCACCGCCGCCATGCGAGAGGTTAATTTCAACAGGAACAGGGCAGGAGAGCAAACTTATAGTCGGAGGCGGCACACGTCTCTCGCGGTCCAGCGTTCAGCGGACTACCCTTGGTGTCCTTGACCTGCAGCCCCCCCTCCCCCCACGAAAACAACATACGTAACAAACGGGCAACGGCCAAGACAGCGAGCAGCAATCAGGGCGGGCGGCTTGCACAATTTCTCGCAGGCACATTCATAACAAAATGAAGACATTGCTTGGCTGGTTCCCTATATATTTCCATATAAGTATAAGTCGAACAACCATCTGACGGGCGGGAGCGTACGGCCCCGCCCTGTCACACCCTGTCACCACCGCCGCACGCATCGGGCCGCATGGCGGCTGAATGGAATCTGGACCTAGTTTGGCTGGTTCTCTTGATCCTCCCTGCCCTCAAGACACGGGCACAGTATAGTTCGAACAACCATCTGACGGGCGGGAGCGCGCGGCCCCGGTGTGCGAGTGCACTGTAAGTAGACACGATTGAGAGGGTGCTGGTTCGGGGGTGGGTGGGTGGGTAGAAATATACTGCACACTGTGGATAAGAGAGGCAGTGGTGCCAAACTGGGGTTTCTGGGGAAACCTGGGTTTGGCTGGTTCTCTTGATCCTCCCTGCCCTCAAGACACGGGCACAGTATAGTTCGAACAACCATCTGACGGGCGGGAGCGCGCGGCCCCGCCCTGTCACACCCTGTCACCACCGGCCGCACACAACTGGCGGCAGGGCCGCTAAGGGAATCAGGACACGTTTGGAGCAAACAGGGAGGAAATAAAATACACCGCATGCAGGGTTTAGGCGCGCTAGGGCGGCATTCCACACCTGCGGCAAAAGTGGGGGTAGGTGAGCCGCTGGTGGGCCAACCTGCCAACGGTTGGAGAAATATAGAGACAGGCGCGCAACCTTCACCGCCGCCATGCGAGAGGTTAATTTCAACAGGAACAGGGCAGGAGAGCAAACTTATAGTCGGAGGCGGCACACGTCTCTCGCGGTCCAGCGTTCAGCGGACTACCCTTGGTGTCCTTGACCTGCAGCCCCCCCTCCCCCCACGAAAACAACATACGTAACAAACGGGCAACGGCCAAGACAGCGAGCAGCAATCAGGGCGGGCGGCTTGCACAATTTCTCGCAGGCACATTCATAACAAAATGAAGACATTGCTTGGCTGGTTCCCTATATATATATATATATATAAGTATAAGTCGAACAACCATCTGACGGGCGGGAGCGTACGGCCCCGCCCTGTCACACCCTGTCACCACCGCCGCACGCATCGGGCCGCATGGCGGCTGAATGGAATCTGGACCTAGTTTGGAGCTGATACAGGGAGGGCGGGATGGATGACCACATGCAGGGTTTCGGCGTGCTGGGGCTGGCATTCCACACCTGTGGTGTGCGGGCAGAGATAAATGATTCACAGGTGGGCCAACCTGCCAACGGTTGGAGAAAGATAGTAACGGGCGCACAGCCTTCACCACCGCCATGTGAAAGAATAGTTTCAAACAACACAAAGAGGGTTAGTGCAGTACGATATCATGACTGAGGTAGCGCAGAGCGGGGACAGAAATCCGACATGTGCCATGCGGCTGCGCGATGCCACAAGCGCCGCACCAGGGCCACACGATGCAGGGAAGAGAGATTAACAACAATATAACACACACGGACACACACACACACACACACACACACACAAAATTGAAATGAGACGACCCGAACCAGCTCATGGCACATGGCGGGACTCTCCCTCGGATCGTGGCGCAAAGGGCCCATGAGTCACGGGAATACCCAAAGCCAGATACACCGGAAGCGGCGGGGGTGGGCCCGGCTGGGACCCCCTGTATGACACATAGTCCATCTGTGGTTTCTTTACGGGGCCGTGGACAGTCACCCATTTCTTGTTCACCACATGATGCAGTGTTGATCTTCTCCTGAAGGTCCGCCAAGCCGCTGTCTTGACCCCACCACTTCTGTTTCTCCATGGCGCCGGGTCGCTGCTTCTGGCATGCAGCGCCGGATGTATGCATTGGTTTGTGGTTTTATTTTACTTACAAATTGTTTACTTCACTCGTGTCCAAGCCACTGGGGAAAACTCATTTGTCCCAGTGAGAGTGGGACAGCTTTGAATGGAAGGGGGATGTGGGTGTGGCATGAGGGGGCTTTGGGGGTCGCGTCTGCTGCGGGGACGTTGCAGGGTCAGCATGACTGATCCCCTGACAAATATGTTTCAAACGATGACCAGACAAGTGCCAATCGCGCGCGGTCCTGGACAAGCTGATGCCTTGGGCACACATCAGTGTGGCAGTAGGCGCAGACTTGAGCACCGCTCCTTCATCCGGTGGGTTTGGTGTTTGCCCCGCAACAATGCGCGCTTACTTGCAGAGGCCAAGTGCGTGGTCTTCGTGCGAAGGCTGTGCCAAGGGGACACGACCCGGGCAGACTCCCCGCCCTTGGGGCCGCTGAACCGAGGGAGGTACGCCAGCACCGCCAGCCACACCTCAGGGGGCACCCACGCATCCCCCCCGTCCATCCGCCCGTACACCAGCAGCAGGTGGCGGATCGCATGACGGAACGGTGCGGGGAACAGACCATGGCTCTCAGGGCACCAGAGCACTGCGCGGTCCAGGACGCCCACCACGGGACTGTGCCCCCGGCCAAGGGCAAGGTCCCGTGGGGTGACGCCTTGGCAATTGACCGCGTAAGGCTCGGCACCGGCGCGGAGCAGCCACGCCACGGTGTCCCGGTCCCCGTTTGCACAGCAGAAATGCAGAGCCGTCCAGCCTCTGCACCGCCGCAGGGCCTCTGCCAGGTCGTTGTGGTGGTGTTCCTCAGCCCGGGTGAAGCATTTGGTGACCACGGGCTGCGTGTCATGGCCCAGCACGGCCAGGGTCTGCAGAAGGTACATGACAGTCTCCAGGTGCCCATTCATGGCAGCCAATTCGATGGGGCTCGGGGTCTGGGAGCCGCGCAGCCGATTCCCAGTCTTCTTGGTGACAGTGCGGATGGTCCGCTGGCTCGTGGACCCGCGTGGACTGAGGTTGGAAATTGCGTCGTCTGGCGCATTCGGGCTGTTGGTCTGCGTTGCTGCCGACGCTTTGTCATCTCCCTTGCTCAGAGGGACCCCGGCGGCCACCAGCAATCGCACCACGTCTAGGTGCCCCCAACAGGCAGCACGGGCAAGTACCAGCGCTGCTGTGGCTTTGGTGCTCTCATCAACCTCCATCAGCTTCCGAACGACAGACGCATGCCCTGACTCGACCGCAAGAAGCAACGGCGTCTGTCCAGATGCGTTCACTCCATTTGGGCTCATGCCCATGTCCAACAAGAAGTTGACAACGTCGAGCTGCCCATGTTTCGCAGCGATATGTAGAGGACTGTCCGAACGCTTCTTGGCGATTGGTGCCTCCAGCACTGCCCCCATTCGCAAGAGCTCCTGCATGACAGTGACGTGGCCACGGGCACTCGCCAGCTCGACTGCAGTGACGCCAGCGCCAGTGCTGCAATCGACGGGACTGCCGCGCTGGCGCAGGAAAACGACGACATCCAAGGCCCCAGCCTCCGCTGCCATGTGCAGAGGCAGATACCCGTCATTGTCCTTGGCGACGACCGAGGCCCCTCGTTGGACTAACCGCTTCACCACCGCCAAGCGGTCCGCATAGGCCGCCGCATGCAAAGCCGTAGCACGCCCGTTTGTGCACGGGGCATCCACGTCCCCGATCGCATCGACCAAGTGCTCCACGACGGCCATATGGCCATGGAGGGACGCGGCGTACAAGGGGGTGATGCCCGTCTCATCGTAGGCCTGGTACTGCGCGCCGGCCTGCAGCAGGTAGGCGACCAGCTCCGCATTCCCTGTCATGGCGGCGGCAAACATCACGCTCGGTTTGCATGGTGGGTCGGCCTGGGCCCCGGCGGCGTGCAACACGCGCACGACCTCCAACCGGCCCTCCCACACCGCCGCTGCAAGCGCGGTCACATTCGTAGGCGGGCATTGGTCGACGGGGGCCCCCGCTCGCACCAGTGCGTGGACAGTGGCCGTGTGCCCGTTGGCGGCCGCAATATGCAGCACACCGCACCCGCCGCAAATCTCCGTGGAGAGGCTCGCCCCCTGCTGCACAAGGAACTCCACCACTGCGGTATGGCCCCCTCGTGCCGCGGCGGCGAGGGGGGTCCCCCCCCAGTGGTTGGGCGCGTCCATCTTGGCATCGACCGAGGCAGCCACGCACTGGACAAGCTCCAAATGCCCGAAATACGCGGCGATGAACAGCGGCGAAGAGCCCGACTTCGTTTGCATGTTTGGGCATGCGTTGGCCCCCAGCAGTGACTTGGCCACCTCCAGTCGATTGTGCATACAGGCGGCGTGCAGGGCAGTGAACCCCGTCGGATCCACGATGTTGGGGTTCACGCCCAGCTGTAGCATGCGCGCCACAGTGGCAGTGTGGCCCTCGGCAGAGGCACACACCAATTTGGAGGTCACGCCCTCAATACTCAGGTCCTTGTCCAACTGGGCATTCACTTCCGCGGCACTGAATGCGGGTGTTTGAGAGGCCATTCTTCTTGAAGCAGCCAAAGAACGAAAAGAAATAGACACCTGCATATTCAATTCAACATCCGCAGTACGCCAGTGATCCAATGATTGAGTTTCTACAGGGAGGGGGTTCAAGGTCCAGGCCAGGGCAGAGCAGGGTCGTGCAGTGCATTGCCCACTTCCAAAAGCTTGCATGGCCCATGCCCATGTTCTAACCCACTCTCCAGCCAATGACTGAGTGCCCTTTGCCATTGAGATCCTATGTATTGCATGTGGACAGCCCACTGGCATCCATCCTCACATGCACCACAGCGTAGCGCCACAAGCACCACCCTGGCTCCTACCAACCAACAGGGCATATGCATCCTCTGACACTGCACTGCAACAACACCACACTCCACAAGCAGTGCTCTGCACATGCATCCGAATGTGTCCCAGTCTCACACTTCTCCCATCAGCCCCATTGCCATGATTGCTATGCGATGGATACGGCAGCGGAGGATTGGCTCTAGTAGAAGTATCAGTAGAATGTCCAAAACACCACACAGCCCCAGAGCCCCCCACCTGTACACATCGCGGTGTCCCTTCTGTACATAGCAGACTTCCCTTGGAGTCCCCCATCATTCTCTCTGAAGTGGTGCCCATCTGCCCTCTCAGCTCCACACCACTCTTCAAACCCGCATTCCGGCCTGCCCTTCTGGGCCAGCACTTCTGGAGAGGGCTGCTGTTGCAATGGTGTGGAGGGCCTCAGGGGGAAACATTGCACTGCGCGCTACTGTTAGACTAGATTCCCCTGTGAAGAACCCCCATACCGACCCCTTCCAAACACCCTCAAAATTAGGCCACCCCTACTACCCCAGCTCAAGACGGTTGGGTACTAACTTCCCTTCCCATCAGATGCCATAATGTCCCTTGAATCTTTGAAGCCCTTTAGGATCCCAATTAAGAACAGCCGCCAATGTCACAATGGACAAAGGAAAGTCTTTCTACCCATCGGACCTCGGCAACAACACGATTCAAGTAAGACTACACACAATAACATTTGATCTTCATTTGCACGCTTGTCATCTGCATGTTGATTTTTACCTTGACAATTGCACCCAATGCAGAATGCAAATCAACAGAGGCTGATGCAGAGTGCCCATAGTGGGGAGAAATCAACCTAGAAAGTAGAACATGCGGCGAGTGAAAATAGGTGAAACCGGAAAAAAATGGGTGAAAACCAAAAAATGCCATAGCCCATGCAAAAGAAGCACCAAAATACGTGTTATCAAACAACAATGATGCCCCTAGTACCACAAAATGTGGGTCTCTAGTACGACGAGATGCCCAAATAGTCGCATTGCGCGCGCACTGCCCACACACCACGCTTAAGTCCCCCCCTCAGTTCATCGGCTTCACGTCCAAAGGTTGATTGCCTTGGTTCTATGGAAATGTTCATGTGCATCAACATAACCATTCGGGCTCGTGTGGAATGGATGTGCACATTGCATTTTTGAGGCCAAAGGCCACCAACCAGTTGTGCAACAAATGCAAGTCTGCTGCCCTATGCTTACACTGTGCTCCTTCAAATTGCTTCCTCATCATGCCTCTCTTTTGAGAGTGTATGCTAGCTGCTGGTAGGGATCAATTTAATAGTGGCGCAATTATTTTGCTTGTACTGTAGCCCTGTCCCCCTGACCTGCACTGTCCCGCCCTGTTCCCAGGAAGCAAACACAAAAAACCCATAAACACCTGTCAAAAACTCAAGGGTGCTGCTGTCTGGGTTCCCCAGGAACATGATGACAGCGCTGCGCCTGGCCAACCGGCCTTTACTCGGCGCCACATAGACATAGACACGCGCGGGCCAACGGGATCTGGTCCCGTACAGCAAAGGAACACTTCACTGGAGAACAGGGGGGTGGCAGGCTGGTACTGTCCCGAACTGTGGCAGGTCTGTCCCTTCTTCCCCCCCTGTGGCAAAACCTAGGTTATTGCTAACCTAGGTTTTGCTTGTACTGCAGCCCTGTCCCCCTGACCTGCACTGTCCCGCCCTGTTCCTAGCAAGCAAACACAAAAAACCCATAAACACCTGTCAAAAACTCAAGGGAAAAATAACCATGCCTGCTGCACCCCCCCCCCCCCCAAACTGCCTGTCTGTGAACACACGGTCATGGGGCGTGTAAACGCACCAGCGGTGCCAAACCACGCCGTGGTTAGGGTGAGGTACAAACTGGTTGGCAGGTAGCTGGCCAATATACTCACCTGCCGCAAGAAAGGGAGAGAGAGAAGCGGGCTCCCACGCCCCAGACATACCAATCTGTCATCTCTGGGTCGACAGAACAGGCCCAGAGCGATATATACATACCCACCAGAGCCGCCCGAGTTCAACAGGCTCCCACGCCCTGGCTGCTGGGAATGTGCACACCAAGAACAGCGGGCCACCACACCCACACCGGAGGACCGGGGCGCACCTGAATGCGGCGGCGTCCCTGTGCGCAGGGGGCCACATCTGTGCCCCAAACGGGACACGGCGCCCACCACAGAGCGCGTGCCCAGACCCAGCGGTGGAGCAGGGACAAACGTCCAGCAAGAACTCAAGCGGGCTCCCATGCCCAGTCTGCGTCTCAGGCCCAAACGGAGCGCACCCAGAAAGGGAGGCATATATACAACATCCCGCCAACGCCATTGCGTTCACGCGCTCGCACAGACACACACGCAGCCGCTGCTGCCCCCCCGCCCCCCCGTTACAGCCGGGGCTTGCCCAGCAGCAAGGCAAACGCAGGCATACTGCACCACGACAAATGCAGGCAAGAGCCCATGCCTATGCACACTGATCGGAGCGTGGCTCAAGGGAGCGAGCCCAGGGCCATATATACATGCACGCCAGCGCCAACGCCACGCACACGAGCAGGCACAACCGGGGCATGCCAGGCAGCAGCCCGGGTCCAGCGGGCTTCTTCGCCCCGACCATAGTGCACAGGGCCAGAACCGCGTGTGGCCGTGCTCACGCATCGCTGTGCCCAAACAGTGCTCAGCGCTCACTGGCACGCCGTTCCACAGCGCACAGAGCAGGGCGGTCGGGTCCGCCAACGCACAGCGGCCACAGGCGAGGCACTTAGACTCACACGCACCCTGGGGCGCATCTCGGGGCACGCACCGCCGGCCACGCATGCCCGGACTCGCTCAGCGGGCTCCCACGCCCATGTCGCAGCGCCCAGGTCCAGCTCAGGCGAACGCCTGTGCAGGGAGGCGTAGAGTGGGCACACCGGGTTTCCACACCCATGCCCAGCTGCAGCAGGCCTGCCACAAGCCCAGCCACCGGCGCCAACGAGCGGCGCACCGCAGATACCGGCAGCGGCAGCGCTCACGGCGTGCCCGGACTGAAGAAGTCCGACCACACCGAACTCCCCTGCACCGAGGACTTGTCCGCGGCGTAGCCCACGGCGCTAGGGGCACGGCTCGGCGGGGCGGGCGGCGACATCACCGCCACCCGGCGCCGCTGCCCGGGGGGGGCCGTCGCGGCCGGGCCAGGGGCACGCGCGGGGGGTCGCCCCGTCCTCCCCGTTGCTGCTCTCACGCAGCATGGGGGGTGGGGCGGCCCCGTCGGCCGCCGCCACTGCGGCGGCGGGCTCCGCGAACTCACGGAGGAGGCGGCGCTCGCGGCCTCGACGGTTGCCGCCATGGGCGCGACGTTCTCGGCGGCTGTAGGTCGCGCCGGATCCTTCTCCTCTGGGCACTAGGCTGCTGCTGAGGCTGCTGATACGGCTGATACGTACAGCAAAAGGAACACTTCACTGGAGAACAGGGGGGTGGCAGGCTGGTATTGTCCCGAACTGTGGCAGGTCTGTCCCTTCTTCCCCCCCTGTGGCAAAACCTAGGTTATTGCTAACCTAGGTTTTGGTACGGGTGGGGATGGGAGGGGGTGGATTGAGCTAGAGATGATGAAATGGCGATTACAAAATTGTCCATTGCCTTTTTGCTCTATAGGTATGTGCAATGGCTGCTGTGTGCTGCCGCTTGCCAGTTGTTCAACCTGCAGCTCTGCCATTATGTACTCCTTCCACTGTATTGTCATCACAAGCCACACCCCGGGTCCTTGCGCTGTTGGGCACTGTCACAAGACATCAAATGGACATCTATTGGCACCTCGTTGTTCTTGCACAAAATGTATTTTGTTCTACCCTTTTGGGGAGTCTTCTAGTGAAAAGCAACTCTAACAAGTGACAACCTGCTGTTTTTTTCTTGCTTCGATTTTTTGGTACTACAGGCCTCCACTCTTTTTCTTTTTTTTTTTGATGGAACAGTCAAAGCATGCATCTCATCGGCAAACAGGATTCCCTAGATTGTGATGAGTATCGTGTTGGGAGTACAGCTTCCGCATGGGCAGCAGCCAAATCTGGTGATCGTAGGCGTTGCAGAGGGGACCAAAAGCGCAAGACACGGGCTGACAAGGGGAAAAGCGCAAGGTTCCTACTGTTTTGCCTTGTGATGACAATACATGGAAGAGATGTCCATGTCTCTACGTTGCATTGCTGCAGATTCATCCTATGCTCATCATGTGAGTCATCCGGTAGTGATGACGATGGTCACCGTGCAGGGTCTAGCTCAGACAGCTGTGCCAAAGATGCAGCAGAGTTGAATAGACTTCTATTGCCCATCGGCAAGACACCTCGAATAGGGAGGGAGCACAGTCGGTCAATCATTTAGCCCCCCCCCCCCAAAAAACCCAAATAGGGCGAAAAACACATAAAGAGGGTCTCAAACATGCTTTACATAGGATATTTGATCATTTTGGATGGTCAGAATAGAAAAAAAAATTAGTTTTGGAAAGTTCCATTTTCGGGCTACAAAGGTTAGAAAATTGCATCAGCAGGTTGTGCCTAGCCCCCTTGCGTGCCCCCCCCCCCCCCCCGGAAAACCACCCAAATAGGGTGAAATACTCACAAAGAAAGTATTGCGCTATTACTGTCCATAGGCCTATGTACAGAGGTCGAGGGGCTCGGGGGAAGGGCCGATCTCTAAGTTCGGCGCCCCTTCCCCCGGGTAGTTGCCCCTCGCTTGTGGTGAACAGCGGAACAGAGGGACAAGTCGGTCAAGACTATGTCTCTTCCGAGCTCGCCCTTCCGTTCGCCAAGTTAGGCATGGATGTGCCCCCGCGGGACGCCGGTGCTATGGCGTCGGCTATGGCATCGGGCGCCCTGGGGGGGGGGTGATTCGTCGGGGGGGGGTTGGGGGGGGGGGGGGCAGCCGGCACAGAAAACAGCGTGGCCTGGCGGCCTTGGTGCAGGGGCCACGGTCGGCCTAGGCCCTGCGCATTGCGCGCTGTGCACTGTGTGCTATTGCCTGTCGTGCACTGTGTGTTGTGCTTTGTGCCTGTTGGTGATGTGCACGGTGTGTTGTGCACTGTCGCGCCACGGCCATGAGGCAACGGAAACTGGGCTCGCATACGCCCCCGTGTCACAGGCGCATGGTCATAACCACATTGTTCAGTGTTTTGCTTGCTGCACTGCAGCGTAGACCAGTTCTGTACCACACCAGGTGGCTGCTGGCTGTGCATTGGCACTGTTCCTCTGGACATCGAGGTCAGCTCGCACCCACCACCCACCCACAGTGCCGGTTAGTCTCTAACCCTTGCCCTGCAGGTCGTGAGGTCGTGTCATACTCCATCCTTAGGGGCGCAATGGCGCCTTGGTTGGCGCAAAGGCTTCTCAGAATTTCAGCATGCGCTCCGTCTGTCAGGCAACTCAACAAATCATTGCTGTTATGCGTGTCGCGCCACGGGGGGGGGGGGGACTACAACCGCGCCTGATGCGACACCCCCCCCAAGCTATTTGTCAAAACTTGGGGCCATGAGCAACGGATACTGGACTCGCATACACCCCCGTGACACAGGCATATGGTCATGGTCACAAAGCACAGTACATTGTTTCGATTTCCCTCCCTGGATCCTGGTCTCACAAGCACAACACAAACTCAGGCACGTGCTCCATCAGGGGTATGCGCCCGCCAGCGCCAGACGACGGCTCCCCGCCAGACGACTGGAATTATGGGAATTATGGGGAATTATGGGGAATTATGGGGAATTATGGGGAATTATGGGGAGTTATGGGGAATTATGGAGAATTATGGTGGAATTTGGGTGGAATTATGGGGAATTTTGGGGAATTATGGGGAATTGTGGGAGAAATATGGGGAATTGTGGGGAATTGTGGGGGAATTATGGGGAATTATTGGGGAATTATCGGGAATTACGGGGAATTTGGGTGGAATTATGGGGAATTATGGGTAATTGTGGGGAATTATGGGTAATTACTGGGAATTATGGGAAAATATGGGTGAATTTTGGGGAATTATGGGGAACTTTGGGGAATTATGGGGGAATTGTGGCTTGGTTTTGATTCCAGATGTGTTGTTGTTTGTTCCTGATGGCTTGCTTTTGATGCTTCCCGATCGCTTGGTGTTGATTCGTGATGTGTTGCCCAGTTGCTGGTGATCCCTGCTGGTCTATTCTTGATTCCTGGTGGCTTGCTGTTCATTCGTGCTGGTTCGTTCTTGATTCTTGGTGGCTTGCTGTTGATTCTTGATCTGTTGCTTTTGACTGTTCCCAGTTGCTGTTTATTCTTGCTAGTCTTGATTCCCGGTGGCCTGCTGTTGATCCCTCCTAGTTTGTTCTTCATTCCCGGTGGCCTGCTTGATTCCTTCCTAACCCTAACCTTGATTCCTAATGGGTTGGATTGGAGAAACAAAGGCAAGCACAATGCACATGCACGTGAGGACGCCGTGGAACATAATCACGCGGCGTCATAGTTTTGCAGTTTTGCCGTTGCAGGTGGTGCACCATCAGCAGCATTGCTGTCTAACAGGGATCCATTGTATCATATAGTTGAGTCGCACAATTCCCAAGAACTATCTTGAGTACTCGTGAACATTTCGAGTCAGCCCAAATGAAAATTGTATTATTATTGTTGTTGTTATGACCATGATATTATTATTGTGGGTGGATGCCCGACCAGGAGTTGCCCATCTGCCCATTCACCCACAACCGAAAAGCCTCTCATGGCCACGCTATTGTGGCCGCTGTGTCCTGTGGATGTGGCTCCTTTCGGGGGCTGCACCCCACGCATAGCGCTGAAACAAGAAAACAACAAAACAACTTCTACATCTCTCCAATCGGTCTCCCATTAATAGAGAGTGTCGAGGGCAACGCTGCTGACGTAGAGTCCGGGAGATTTTCCCAAGTGGCGTGCTGACCATACTGTACCATGCTGATTGTTGTGCACGAATGCAGGGACTGCGATGCATTTGGCAGTCGCCTGTTCGCATATCGGTGGGTGGACGCCCAACCAGAAGTTGCCCATCTGCGTATTCACCCACAACCGAAAAGCCTCTTATGGCCACGCTATTGTGGCCGCTGATGCGTCCACTGTCTGTCCTCATGTTTTGTTTCCGATAGTCTGTTCTGCCTGCGTCCGCCCAGGCCCCTGCCATGGCCGGCGGGATCCTGATTCATTTGGTCAAGTCGCTCTCGGGCGCACACATCTGATGATGTTCGTTTCCAGCAAATGCTGTCCAAAACAGGAAAGGGTCCGGATCTGCGAGAGGCGAGGTCTTGGATACGGGGGGGGGGCTGCGGTTTGCAACCCCCCCAATCATTGAGCATCACTCAGTGAGCACGGACCACAGAGGACTGGCGCCAGACAATCATGAAGGGGTATGCCCATGTGCACGCTGATGTTTGTGGCGATGGTTGAGGTAGTCGACACTAATTTCACGTAACCAGCGAGAGAAGCTCTCTTGCCTCCTCATCCTTCAAATGCTGTACAACAGATCCCAATGAAGCGCAAAGGTATGGTCAAGTCAGAGATGTTACGTGCAGCCATAGCAATGCAGTCTCACGCGGAGACCTTCAATCCATTCGAGCCATTCATCCAGCTTTCAACGATAACCCTGCGCTGGTGTCCATGAGACAACAGCTCCACTCCTTCAGACTCCTCCGAATCGTTTTTAAGCATTTACGCATCTTTCTGGGCCTGTCCCAAACACACACGCGCACGCCGAGACCAGATGTTGCTGCAGTGGCACCTCAGAGAGTGCCTTCAGCACTGCCAGAGACTCCCCCTCAAGAGCAGAAATAGGCTGGCTGTGTGTGTGTGTTTGTGTGTGTGTGTGCCAAAGTATCCATTCCAATCAAGCTCAAATTGCGAGGTTCAACATTTGTATTGTTCCACCACTACTGCAAACCATGAGTTCATTGTTCTGCCGTGCAAAGGGGGCTGCCTTGGGGTAGGACAACAAAGCCCCCCCCCCCCATGCCAATGGACCCCCCATGCCAATGGACCCCCCATGCCAATGCCCCCCCCCCCGTCTCGAAAGAAGAAACATGGCCCCCCTAGCTACCCCCTCTCGAAGGAAGAAACATCCCCCCCCCGAGATTTTTTCACCAAATTGCACACAAATTGCCCTTTTTTGCCTAGTTTCCTGAGTGTGCAATGGCATGTGATGGGCACCATCCTTGGTGTCATGTGTTTGGTTTTCAATACAGATTTTCATTTCTCAAAATGTTCCAAGTCCCCTCTGGAGCAGACTGAGATTGTCTGGTAGGTCATGCCTGCATTTTGTAAAGCCGAGTACTTGGCCATGTTGGCCAGAGCCCATGTGCACAACTGCATGTTTCAGGGGAACCAAGGTCTTGGGTTTGAGGAAGGGACTACATCCAGCCAGGTTGTTTCTGCTCATTTCTTCTGGAGTGCATTGTTTCACCAAATCGCACACAAATTGCCCTTTTTTGCCTAGTTTCCTGAGTGTGCAATGGCATGTGATGGGCACCATCCTTGGTGTCATGTGTTTGGTTTTCAATACAGATTTTCATTTCTCAAAATGTTCCAAGTCCCCTATGGAGCAGACTGAGATTGTCTGGTAGGTCATGCCTGCATTTTGTAAAGCCGAGTACTTGGCCATGTTGGCCAGAGCCCATGTGCACAATTGCATGTTTCAGGGGAACCAAGGTCTCAGGTTTGAGGAAGGGACTACATCCAGCCAGGTTGTTTCTGCTCATTTCTTCTGGAGTGCATTGTGCCATGCAGCTGCCCCTGCTTTGCTGCAGCATTTGACAGCCATAGTGATCAACTTCTGGGAGCTTTGCAACGCAGATTGATCCAGCCAGGTTCACAGTGCTGAAATTTTTTCAAGCAGGCCTGGGGCCACAGATTTCAGCATGTTTCGCTTAGGTCAAAGTGCCGTGATTCATTCTGTCATTCAGCCAATTGCAGTTGCATGGGATTCATGTCTATTTGAAAACATTATTATTGCGCACTTCACAGAGCTGAATTTTTTCAAGCAGGCCTGGGGCCACCACTTTCAGCTCTGTTGTGTGCCTGGTTTCCACAATGCTTCCCTGATCAGTGCCACATCTGGACCCAGTGGTATGTTGCGATCCAATGCAGGCCACGCTCGTCAGCTTCATTGACTGCCACATGAAGTATATGGTGCTGAAACTTTTTGAAGCAGGCCTGGGGTCATAAGTTTCAAACATCATTGTTTCTAAAGTTGCAGTTTTCTTCGTGTTTGCTGTTGTGTGCTTGTATGTGTGAAGAAGGAAAGGCATGGGAAACAAATGTTGAGCACCACAAAAAAATGGTGTAAAACCATGAAAAAATTCCAAAAGGTGGCCAGCGTGAGCTCCACAGCCACCACAAAGATGCAAGAGGTACCAAGCATTGGTCCCCACCACGTTTATACCGATGGCACAAGCTAGAAAATGCGTACACAAATAGTTTTTTTTGAGTTTTGATGAGAATTCGAGTCCCAAGCATTTTAACATTTTAACATTCCCAAACATTTTAACGGTCGGCGGTTCGAATCGTGGTCGGCTGACTGTTGGCGGTGGCGGCGGCGGCGGCGCCGTATTCACCCGACCCGGGTTCGAACCGCCAACCAAAAAGACTCCGGTCAGATAAGTATTACTACAGTGTGTACTGGGTTTTACCAAATGCCCCTGCCAAGCCTCCTACTAAGAAGGCAAAACCACCACCCAAGAGTGCTGCCCAAAGCATTCCAGTGGAAAGTGGAGAGCATGTGCAAGAGTTCAAGGTGAAGTGGAGCAGGACCAAGAAGTTTTACACCGAGCCGGTCAAGGAGTAGGTCTTAGTACATTGGCAGCCCTTTGAACGCATCTTATGCTGATTGCTTTCGGTTTTGCTGCAATTTCTGTGCCTGCAAATGTGCATGTACGGTGGTGGTGCGGTCCCCCAGGGGGGGGTGGGGGACCGTCACTTGGCAACCGTCCCCCAGGAGGTGGTGGGGGACCGTCTTCCCTGGGGTGGGGAACGACAAGGGGGGGGGGGGGGTACTGATTTCGTAAGTACTGCGGCCCGCTGGTTCATCCCAGCCTTCAGTCTTCACACTGCTGTCCTTTTCAGCCTACAGTCACTGTGCCTCATGCACACTGGGAAGCCTACGGGCGTGGCAGTCTCCCACTGCATAACCTGGTTTCAGACTCAGCTAATCCCCACTACGTGTCAGATCAACTACCACAGTCATTTGTGGGATCAGCGTAGCACCGGACAGCTCTGAACCTTGATTCCGAGACGTTGTCTTGAGTCCCATATGATGAGCAGGGTACGCCAGCTGACCTTGGTCTGGACCAAGAAAAAAACGAAACTAACGTCCTTGTTTCCGCCGGTGCCATGGTTTGAATAAGCTTCCCCCCTCCCCCGCAAGCGCAAGTCCCCCCCCCCCCTTTGTATTTGTCCCTACGCCTTTGTCCAAGCTACAGTAGGCGTAGGGACCGTATGTGGCAGACACGCCCTGTGGCCCGTGAATCTACTGCTTAGCAATTAAGAAAAATAAACAAAAGTTTAAAACCAGCAGCCATTGTGGGATCATCGTAGCACTGGACAGCTCTGAACCTTGATTCCGAGAAGTTATCTCGAGTACTGTGAAGTGAGCAGGCTACGCCAGCTCATCTTGGTCTGAGCCAAAAACAAATAAACAATGTGTTGCATACCATGTTGCTGTCGGTAACATCCCTTCCTGCCAAGTTACCCATGCCACCCAATATACTGATTCCTTGGTCCCTGCTCAATCCGCCTCAGCCTGGTTTGGTCTGGTTTGGTAAGAGTTGCGCTGGCAGTCCTTGAAACTTGATCCTTTCACTCATCGGTGGTGTCGGCTGCGCGCCAGTTCCTAATTTTTCCACCGACCAGTGGCAGGTTGGCCCTCCTGTGGCTTCCTCCCCTTTTCTATCTCTTCCCCCACAGGTTTGGAATGCCAACCCCCAGCGCGCCGTAACCCTGCTTGTGTTCTTTCGCCCCCCCCCCCCCCAGTCCAGAGTTCCCAAACCCATTGTGAATGTTGACCAGCTGTGCCTGGATGTCGCCCCCCCCCCTTTCCTCCCCGGTAATGATTTTGGATGTTATGCAAGCCGCTGGTCCATCCCAGCTTTCAGTCTTCACATCGCTGCCCTTCTCAGCCCACAGCCATTGTGCCTCACGCACGCCGGGAAGCCCACGGGCCTCTCCCACTGGATAACCTGGTCAAACTCAGCCATCGCAGGGCCCGTGAATCTACTGTTGAGCAATTAACAAAGATAAACAAAGGTTAAACCCAGCAGCCATTGTGGGGTTTTCGCAGCTCTGAACCTTGATTCCGATTTCAGACTCAGCTAATCCTCACTACGTGCCAGGTCCGCTACCACAGTCATTGGTGGGATCATCGTAGCACTGGACAGCTGTGAACCTTGATTCCAAGGGGTTACCTCGAGTACTGTGACGCAAGCAGGGTACACCAGCTCATCTTGGTCTGAGCCAAAAAAAATACAAAAGTTTTAACCCAGTTGATTCAGGTTGGGACACTGTTTCTGTGTGTGAGGGGGGGGCCTCGTCCTGTCCCACACCTCGTATCCTCTCATGCAGAAAGGCGCCTAGCGCGGTCGAACCCAGGTTTCCCCAAAAACACCAGTTTGGCGTCACTGCTTCTTCACAGTGTGCAGTATATTTTTTTTTGGCTGCCTGTGCGTATCACGTGGGCAGGGCCTGCGCGTTACCTGCACCCCTTTGTCCTTGTCCCCCCCCCCCCCTCTCAGCGCGGGCGGGACTCGCAGCATCAGACGTGCCAGCAGCTGGCAAACTAGCAGCAATCGCGGCCTCAGCGAAAGCAAATGCACAAGCAGCACGGTGTCCAGGTGGCACAACATTTAATGCAGCAGCGCACGACATCCATGCACCACCACGACGTCCCCCAGCAACACGAAGCCCAATGTCAGTGGGGTTGAGTGCCTTGATATTCAATTTCTTCATTTGCTTTGCCAGCTCCCCCTGGGAAATGTATTCCCTGGGGGCCTTGTATAAGTAGGCGAGTCGCACATAAAGAACATTGTTGTGAGGATGAAAGTCTGACATGTCTATGGAAGCAAGGGGCCATACGACGACAAAAAACAACGATCAGCAACACAAGAAATGACATTCCATAATTCCCCATAATTCCCTATAATTCCCCATAATTCCCCACAATTCCACCATAATTCCACCATAATTCCCCATAATTCCACCATAATTCCCTCATAATTCCCCGCAATTCCCCATGGTTCCACATAATTCCCCATAATTCCACCACAATTACCCATAATTCCGCATAATTACCCATAATTCCCCATAATTCCCCATAATTCCACCCAAATTCCCCATAATTCCCCCATAATTCCCCATAATTCCCTATATTTCCCCATAATTCCCCACAATTCCACCATAATTCCACCATAATTCCCCATATTTCCACCGTAATTCCCTCATAATTCCCCGTAATTCCCCATAATTCCACATAATTCCACATAATTCCACCACAATTCCCCATAATTCCGCATAATTACCCATAATTCCACCATAAATCCCCATAATTCCCCATAATTCCCCATAATTCCACGCACATTCCCCATAATTCCCCCATAATTCCCCACAATTCCCCATAATTCCCCATAATTCCCCATAATTCCCCATAATTCCACCAATCCCAATCATCCCGCCAGCAGCTGTTCGACAAGCCCACTACAGTCTTTAGGAATTATGGGAAATTTCCCCGCCACCGCCAGACGAACTTTCCCCGCCACCGCCGCCAGCGATTTGGCGGCCGCATACCCCTGCTCCATCACTGGCCGCTGGTGGGCTGTGGGTTAAGTATTGTGTGAGTGTCCGTGAGTGTATGGAAACAACTCGTTGTATAGGGCGGGCGGGCGGGCAGTGATCATCAAAATATAAAAGTATTCCGAAATCCGATATGCACATGCATGGGAAATTTGGCGATTCCCTACCGTGAATCCCTGAATTTCCCTCCCTGGATCCTGGTCTCACAAGCACAACACAAACTGAGGCACGTGCTCCATCACTGGCCGAGCCCACCCCACCGGGGACCGTGTCAGTGCAGGTAGTAGCATGCAGACATGGGCATAAGATCTGCGCTCTTGGGCCTGTGGGGATGGACCCTACCAATTACCAACGGTGTAAAGACCCCTGAGGGCTTCATATCTTGTGTAAAACCAAGGGATCGACTCCTACCCGAGACCCATGACTCGCGTGAGTAGTACATCTCAGCGGTATGTTCCTCACAACTCCAGTACACACTCAAAAAGCATGTCATGTCCTTAGGGACACTCATCCAGGTACCTGCGTCATTGCTACCTCAGCATGCTGCCCACCTCTCCGGGGACCGCGTTAGCACATGAAGTTGCATGCAAACATGGGCTTAAAAACCTGAGCGTCTAGGCCTGTGGGGTGGGTCCCATCTATGCACCCTCAGTGGCATGACACCGAAGGGCTTTAGAATCCACACTAAGACACGGGTACGTCGCCTGCCCTAGATCCCTGGCTCACCTATACGGTGCCTCTCAGAAGTATGACACTTCCGTCCTCCAGAACACTCGCGAAATAGCATGACACGTCCTTAGGGAAACTCAGCCAGGCACTTGTGTCAGCGCCGCTTAAGCGTACTGTCTGATGCATGGCGGTGTAATCAAATACGTATAGACTACAGGCACGGCATCGCCCGAGATTGGGTCACATTGTCTGAACAGGACTTGCTCAAAACGGCGCAGGATACCGGGCATTCCTGAGAACCAAATGTGGTGGTAACCCCTGGCCTGGCTGGCAGAACCGGAAACTGATCTCCTTCCGCCTGGGGTTGGAACCATCAGGGAGATCTCCCAATCAAAATCGTGAAGCTACAATGCGTCTTTGCGGATCCACCGTACCAGCATGTTCTCGCATGCTCTCTGTTTCAGAGTCCAGACCACCTGGACGAGTAGGGAGTACATCTCCTGCTACAGCATCACCTCTGCATCCCCTCGGTCGTGACCACCTCCATCGTCGTTCTGGCTTCCGAGCTGATGTGTAGTTGTAGCTAGATTCTTTGGTTGAGCCTCCAGATCATCGCCTCATGTGTGAGTCCCAGCGTCTCCAATGCCTCTTGCTCCACTTCCGCCAAGCGTCGTATGGCCAGCACCTTGAAGCGCTGTCTGTCCTGTTGTGGCTTAGGCCGTTCATCCTGCCCCGTTGGTAGCATGACACCAAGAGGCCCCAGCTCACGTGTGAAGACACGTGCATGTATAAAAAGGCTGTGGCATGGAGGTTAGTACTTGCGAGGCGCCGCCGCAGAGGGCAGACGTGTGCTCAGACCCGTGCCGAACCCATGTGGGTCAACTGTCGGATATTGGACATGAGGGTTCCCCACTTGGACGCAGTGTCCACTGTGGCCCTAGTTATTGACGTCCGGTCGGTCCCCTTTAACCTGGACAGGGCATCCGCTGGCATCACCTCTGATTGAACCCAAAACAAGTGCAACAGGGTCCCACAAGGAGACTGATTACCCGCTGCCAGTGGCACCTCAGTTACCCGCTCAACTTCCTGCTCCGACAAGCAAAATGGGGGGAAATGGGGGAAAATGGGGGGAAATGGGGGAAAATGGCGGGGAATGGGGGAAAATGGGGAAAATGGGGGATAATTGGTGGAGGAAGGTGGAAAACTTATTTCCTTGACCATGCAAGTACCAAAAAACCTGCAAAAATGGGCACCAATCATGGTTGTAGGTTCCCTTTTGCACCACGTTTCGACATCATGTGGCTGGTGTTGTCCCGCCTTCCAAGGCAATATTGAAGCCCCGCCGATGAAGAAGGTTATGCAATGCACCGTGTTTAAAAAAGCCAAAACCGCGCCACACCACAGCACGGTGTACCTGTGGTGTGGCTTCCTCCGTGACCAAACCGAAGAAGCGCCGTGCCTCCGCTTGCTTTGGCAGAGGGATGCAGTTGATGGCCTCTTCCAAGACCATGTAGTCCCCCACCCGGCTGCCTTGCCCAGGGTTGACCGCAATCCCAATGTTCGCGGGCTTGGTCTTGTTGTAGTTGTTCAAACTCATCTGCTTTGAGAGCTAGCCCGCGGACAACCACTTGCGGTCGGGATCCCTGATGGCCTTGATGGGGACATAGCGCACCCCGTTAAAAAGTTGCACTTGGTCGGCCATAGGGCACAAAGAGGGAAAGATGCTGCCAGGAGGTGCAGGGGCAGGCGGTGTGATAAATTTCTCTTGTCCACATCCCCATTTCCCCCCCATTTACCCCCCATTTCCCCCATTTTCCCCCCTTTCCCCATTTTCCCCCATTTTCTCCCATTTTCCCCCATTTTTCCTCGGACATGTGACTCTGTACACCCCCCCCACAGCCCCCTAGGGCCGGGGAAAAGTGGTCTTTTGGGGTTTTGGCGCATCATTATCCCCATTTTTCCGTTTTTCCATAAAAAATCTACAAATTCTCACAGTAGGTCCCATTTTCCCCCATTTTTCCTACTTGGAGCAATTTTTCGGCGGCATTACCTGCTCACTTCCGGTAGCGGGTAATTGGGGGCCCTGGTCCCAAACCACCAAAGTATGTTGAAGATCCAACGTAGGATTTCGTTCCGGGTGAAGCCCTCGGTGTGGCACACAGTTTCTTAACACTGGCAATGGCTGCCGTGTTATCCCCCACCACGTTGGCAGAGCACCATCCAAACTTTTCCACTAGACTGGTGTTGTACCCCATACCCCGCGGTTCTCCTTGTTGCTGATTCTGTAACATGAATGTTTTGGACCTAAACGCTCCGTTCCTACACGACACACCCACTCTGTGCAACCCCCCCCCCCCCCGCCTCTGCCGCGTTTACTGCCACCCAAGGAGCAAGCAAGGGGGGGCGTCAAATATTGTCCCATGCACAGGCACCGTCCCAATTAGGAACATATCTACCATACTGAGGGTCATCATGCGTGAGGGTCTGTGAGCGAATCTGAACCCTACAGACTTCCACCTGTACCAGCCAAACATGAACGCCGTCATGCCCCGCCGGGGCCCAAACAGCCACTATAGCCGACCTATTACCCTCTCCACTCTTTTAGGCGTCAGGTTGGACACCACTGCCCTTAGCACAACCGCCAGCGCCTTGCGGATCGTTCCCGGAGTGTTGCACATTGTCCCTCTGGCTAGGTCAAAATTTTTACCAATCCAAGTGACCAATGCTGATGGCTCCGTCTGGCTTTTGGTGCTTAGCAACAGTGACTGCGTTTGCAAAAACTTGCACAGACCGCGTGTGACCACCCGCAACAGGGCTCTGTCCCTTCCTAGAAGCAAGATGTCATACAGGTAATGGAAATGCACCACCCCACTGCCAGCGAATCTGCCCATGTTTCGCCTGATGAGGTCCCCCAGTGTTTCTGGGGCAATAAGCGGGGAGTAGTTCCACCCAAATGGAAGTGAGTGAAAGTCCGCGCCTTCCAAGCGGAATAGGTCCCTCAGCTCAGCCGGCATCCTCACCGACCAGTAGAAGTTTGTTAGGTCGATGGTGGTTCCAAACATAGGGCCTCACCGTCTCATTGCTTCTATCCTGTTGAAGATCTCCGCCACCGTCGGGAGTGGGGACCTGCGTGGTTTGATCGTACATTCCTCGATCAGGTTGCGCATGTCCGCGATGATGTACCCTTCGTGAATGGGGGATAAGTGGCCGTTTGAATGGGGGATGAATATTCACGCGAATTTACCCGAATTTCGAGGTTTTTTGAGGAAAGCACCATATTTTTGGTTGCTTTTGAGGGATTTGAGGGGGTAGAATCCATGCCCCAGCTTCATTAAGCATAATCGAGTGAAAGTCCCGCCCCAAATGCATCCACCATGCCCAAGTAGCAAAACCCGGCAAGCCTATAGCCGATTCATAGGCGTGAATTCACGTGAATTCGTACGAAATTCGCACGAATTTCGTACGAAATCACGTGAATTCATACAATTTTCACCCTTGTGCACCCCCTCATTTGTCCTAACACCCGGAGGACCCCCCCCCCCCCCAATGCACCCCTACATGCACCCTAGCCACAGGCAACAATGGTCCGGGGTCGTGTTGTATTCTCATGTCCGTTTCTTGCGACATTGGAACCGCTGCCCGAGCGTCTGAAGGTGCTGCATGTCGGTTTGAAGCCGTCTTCTTGTACGGCTTGTGTGCCTTTGTACACTGATGGGCCCTTGCCCATTTTGTGCCCTTTTGGTTGCATCCCAACCATGCGCCACCAGGTGATCATCAATGGTGTGGTTGTCCACAATCACTTGCACCCCTAGTCTCCCCCGGAGGAGGCTAAGGCCCCCATTGCGCAACATGCGCTTCAGCCTCCGCTGACACCCCTCCATGGCAAGATAGGAGAACTTTGACAAGATTCTCCACTCCTTTGCAAAAAAATACATGTGGTCGATCCAAAGATGCGTCCACAAAAGTTTGCCTCACTAAAGCTCATTGTGGGCAGCGCCCATGGCTATGCTATGTATCCAAGCCGCCCCAAGTCGGCTCCAGAGAACCATGCGGAACGCCAAGTGAACACACACATGCTTGCCAAATTCTCCCACCACACCACGTCTTGCACACTGGCTCCCAACTTTTCCCTGCTACTTGATGCTGCCTCACACTGGGGTGTTGCAGGCAAGCATCCATTACCTTTTCCCATCCCCTTTTCCGCATGAAGTGGATGGCAGCAGCACACTCCATGCTTACCTTCCCCGTGCTGTTTGCCTTCTCATTGTTTAATGAGGCACGGGTGCAAGTTCTTGCGGCAAGCCGTGCCTCATCTCAAATTGGTTGCAGCATGGTGCGTGCCACAGTGGCCGGTGCCTTACCTGTCAATTGTACAACTAGGTCCCGTGCCCTGTTTATGCCGCACAAAGGGACACTGAGGACCCCATGGAGGCCATAATCAGGCACTTGCCTATCCCCTGTAATGGTCCTATATATAGCATCTATGGCAAAAGCCCCTATCCAATCCGCGTCTATTGCACTTGCTGTGCCAAAGGAAGCAAAGCAAAGAGCACGGCTGCGCATGCAGACCGGGCACACCGTGGCTCCGGGGGATTCTGCCTTCCAGTTTTGGCAGCCCGCCATGAGCACCTGCGCTTTCCCATCTGCACACAGAAAAAAAAGGGATTGCGTATCATTCCCTTCCGTATCTTTAAAACTTACGGTTGCGGCCTTGCGCAACTCATCATCAAAATCTATTTCTTGTGAGGCTGCGCAGAGGGTCTCCCACTTTTCGCCGCCCCCTAGTAGCCACCAACTAGACAGTTGGTTGGGGCTGGCGGTGCCACCAAGTGTGCAATGGACATAGGAGGCCTCATGCCTGGATGTGCCATCCACCGCAATAGGGAACCAATGCAGTTGTCGGTCCCCAGGCTGCATGATGTCGAGGGTGGGGGTGGGCGACACTTGTACAAGTGCCCGATGCGGTGGGGGAGGTAGCACGCCGCACTATAGATGGCCGTGTCGTCTCCCGTATAGGCAGTGAACGCCCGGGACTCCGGTACAGCCAGCTGCCAAAGCATGCTGCACACCTGTTCCCATACCACCCCGTACGTCATGCTCCCGAGGTACCACGCCTTTGTCCTGGAGAGGCGCAACGACCGGATCCGCCAAACGGCCATAATCAACCTCTCCTCCGTGTTGGGGTCGGGCTGCGCGGTTTGTGTAACTCTTGTCTCCGGGGTAAGGACTATTTGCCCGGCGTCGGGCAGGTACTTGACGGTGTAGGGTGCTGCAAGCTCCCTGCTAACAATTTGCTGGAGGTCTTGTAGGCGCCTCCGTCGCGTGCGATCGGCTACCAAATGGAACGGCTCTTTGGGCCGAGCCCCGTCTCCACGGCCCTTTGTGTGTGGAGGAAACTCTGTGGAAATGGGGAGGATTGTCCCGTAGGATTGTACGGTCCCCATGCACAAGGTGACTAAATTTGGTGGGATTCGCGTGAAATTCGTACGAAATTGGTACGAATTTCGTACGAACGAATGTGCTCGGCCACTGTGTGAATAGAGAAGTTTGTGTGAAATTCGTGCGAAATTCGTACAAATTTCGTACGAATTTCATGGGAATTTGAGCGAATTTATCCTTTTTTCGCATGAAACATCCTGTGGCTCGTTCTTGATTGCGTTCACCGTTAGAAAAATGCAACCTCCTTGTCCACCAGGATTCCGGGCACCCACAGCAGAACAAACTATCAACACGGCAGCACCACGAGAACAAGACGCGAAAACAGGAATGTGCAATGTGCAATGTGCAAATAGCAGGGGTAGTAGAAAAGGACGTCACGTCCATTGCAAACTTTGCAAAGTGAGGGGGGAGTACCCCACATGTCCTTCAAACTGCCCATGCCGGCATCGCCAAGGGGGGGGGGGGGATGGGCAGGCAGTACTTGTATGTACATATATTCATATATATACAAATAACATTTGTGCAGGTTAAATGGGACAGGAGGTCCCGAGGTCAAGAGCAGAGCTACACCCCCCTGTGTGACATTCCGTCTGGTTGTTGCTCCTTTACGGGGCCCTGGACGGTCACCCGTTCTTCCCTTCGCATGTTGCGTCGGGTCGCTGCTTTCTGTCGGCCGCTGCGGCCGGTGCTCTTGCTGGTGTCGTTTCCGCGTTCGCGGAGCCCGGTAGTTGGCGTGTTGGGGATGTGCTAAATGTGGCATGGTGTGCCGTTTGCGTGTCAGCGGCGCCCAATAGTTGGCGTATTGAGGATGTGCTGGTTGTTGCCGGGGTCATTTGACTGTTTTTGCTGTCCACACACCTCTGTTCACAGGCCGTCCATAGCCTGCCTCGCTGTGTTTCTGTGCGGCCCAAGTGACCTGTTCCTCCACGAGCTATCTGGGCCGTCCACCATATATCCTTTTCCCACTCACGGTTGGTCTGCCCCTGATAGGCTCCTGCTTCTGTTGCGCAAACAGCCCATCTGGGCTGCGGGAGAGACCCCCCACCTGATGCCGGTTGAGCAGGGGTTGCCCTGGCACCCGGTAGCGACAGGGTTGGCTAGCTAGGCCATCCCCTTTATTGTCGCTGCCTTCCATGCGCACGCTCCACCATTTGCTCCATTGTGGTTCCCTGTTCCCGCCGTTCTGGTAGCCTCTCTTGCCTTGTTGTGCCCCTCCTCCTTGTCTGGTGTGACCGCCCTTGTCCCCTTTGGTGTGGCTCCCGCGTTTTGTGTGTCTGTGTTGCTCCTACCCCTGTCTCGTGGCGCTGCTAGGTGCCCATGTCGCACACCCCCTCCTGTCCCACCCGCCTGCCCCCCCGTACGAGGATTTCACATCTCCATACCACGTGGACTGCCCCGTGCCCGGTTGGCTGTTCACAGCCCTGTTGCCATCCCCGTGCCCCCCCCCCCCCCCTTGGAGCAAAGTTCCGGCCAGCGGAGCCCTGGGAGCTCCGCTCCTCGACCCCGAAAGTGGCGTGCATCGCCGCCGCCGTGAGGCAGCGGGGGGGAGAACTGCTGTGCCAGCTAGCCGTGGGCGGTGACCTTGGCCACGTCGGGCGCCACCGTCGCGACCTCGACCTGCGCCTAGCTCTGCAGAAGGGCTATGCATAGGCCCGTTGAGATGGCCGACATCTGTCCGGCTGCCGCCTCAGTCTGCGCATGCCATGCCTGCGCCCCGGCCAAGAGTAACCGTGTGTCGGCGGCGTTGCCCCCACCCCCCCACCCTCTCGGCCGTAGGGCCCTCCGCCTCCCCCTCCGCCGCCGGTCTAGGTGCCCTGGCCCCCCCAGGGACCTCGCCTGGTGCGCCGCCTCCCGCTCCAAGGTTTTCACCTTGGCAATGAGGCGCCTCCTTGTCGCGGCGAAGGGCGGCATGCTCCACCTCAGCGGGCCGCCTCTCTTCGTTCGCCTTAGCAAGGCGCTGCCCGAGGTCACGCTGCGCGGCTTCAACATTGATCGCGCGGACCTGCCACGTTTGGTGCTGCTGCTGCTGCGGCTCCGCCACCCATTCGGCCACATTCCCTCGGCCGCTCACGTGCTGCCCGCTCCGCGGGGGTGCTCGTACCGGGGGCCTTGGAGGCGGGCGGACCTGTGTCTGCTCCGGGGGGTTCCGCTTTGCGGCACGGGGGGTGGGGGGGGGGGTCCTCTTCCCCATCGACGTCAATGACGTCAACCCCCCGCCTTACCCCGCATCCTCCCCCACATGGACGCGCATGGCAAGCCATGCCACGTCCACCCACTCCGCCCTCCGCTGCTCCCGACCTGTGACCGCGGCTAGCGCAATGACACTGGCCGTGGCCACCGTCCCCTCCTCCCCAATACCCGCCACTCCCGTCTGCACCCTCCACTGCCCGCTCACCAGGCGGTAGGCAAACATGCCCACCATCTGCTGCCCCGCGGGCAGGTTGGAAACCCCCCGGATCACAAGGGGGCAGGGGAAGGGGATGCGGAGGTGGGCCTGCACCCCGTGGGCCTCCACGGCCAGCTCCCAGACGACCGGAAGATGCCGCCGCCGGCCATCGGGCCCGGGCGCCACCCTTTGCTGCCAGGCAAACTCCAGATGCCTAGCGGCTAGGGTTACCCGGGCCACGAGGGGATCGAGGTGGGTGGTGCCCCAATCCTCACGCGACGGCATGGGTATCACCACCTCCCGCCTGGCCCCCTACCCACGCCCCGCACCCGAGCTTGCCTCGCTGCGGTCCCCGGCATGGCGTCCCAAGCCCGCGGACCCCTTGCTCCGCTCACTTCGGGCCTCGCTTGGGGCCTGTCTAGCCCCGGATCCCTTGCCCCGCTCGTTGTCCTCACCGGTCGGCCGCACGCGATGATGCGGGTGAATTGCTTGTGCCCGTGGTGGCGCACCTCAGGGACCACCCGTGGAAGGGCACCTGCAGACAAGGGAAAGTGTGTGGGGTACCACTTGAGGAGGAGGGAGCGTTGATGCAACGACCAACGGCGAAACGGAACGCAAACGGTACACAAATTAGACGAAGTTTGTACAAAATTGGTACGAATTTCACACAAACTTCAGTATTCACAAACCTGCCAAGACATTCGTTCGTGCGAATTTCGTCCAATTTGTCAAAAAAACAAACAAACAAGTAGAAATGCACGGGGCGCACACATTGCAATCACACGGGCAGGCGATTGACCACGCCCTAGTGCGTGTGCACTTGGGGGGCCGCAACGTTGGGGCGGTGTTGCCCAGGTGCAACAGCGTGGTCGGCCGCACCGGGGGGGGGGGGGGGGCAACGCCGGAGATGGCGAAGTGGATCTCCTGCTCCGCATCGACGTTGTTCCCCTTGGTGATCTCGATTTGGTGCACCAGCCCGAAAAAAAAGAGCATCGTGTGCTCGGCGACCTCCATCACGGCGAGGTAGGTGGCCGGGGCGGAGCGGGAGAGGAAGGTGGGGTGGTAGGGGCAGGTGGGGGGGCCGGCCGAGACTACCTCGGGGGCGTCGGCGAAGAGGGCCTGGGCAGCATCCCCTTCCCACAACCCCACCCTCCCAACCGCCCCCTTCCCCACCCACAACACCTGGTCAACGCTGGGGCAGTCCCAGCTGGACAAATCCCCAGCAACGGGCAAGGCCTCGAGGGGGGGGATGGGGTCTAGGTGGGTGGTGTTGGGCTAGTGCTGGCGGTGCTTGGCGTCGGGGGTCCAGAAATAAAAAAGGGCCCCCTGCAGCCCATCCTTGAGGGCAGGCATCCCATGGTGGCGGCTGGTGGCCACCCTCAGGAGCATGCCCCCCCTCTGCACTTGAATGGTGTCCCAGCGCACCTCTGCCGCCTCCCCTAGGGCCGTCCCCCCTGCACCCGCACCTGGTACCCCTCCGAAAGGCAGAGGAAACTACTCATGTGACACCCTGAGATGTCTCTATCGTAAGCGGGGGAACTGAACATCACATGGTGTTGGGACGTACAGCATAGAAGGTAAAAAATGGCAGGAAAATGCTGAGCATATTGCTCAGGATATTTGGGGATGCTCAGCATTCATGCTCAGCAAATGGGACTCATATTGCAGGGTTGATCTCGGAAGTCCCAGCCAAAATTTCTTCCGAGCTCCCCCGGCACGGTCGGCTGGGAAGCCCATGGAACATTCCTACCAATATCGGTTGCGTTTTGGGACCCGATCTGGCTGCCAAAACTTCCGAGCATCTTTCCGAGGGATTTCAAAAACTTCCAGGCGTTTTTCCATCGGTTTTTTGTACGATGAACTACACCGTTCTTGGTTCCCAAATCCCACACCTCAGCAAAGAAACACACAAAAAGACAAGCATGACCGTTCACTTGCGCTTGAAATGTGAATGCTCAGTGGCTTGCCTGTTCATTTCAGCTTGAACTGTGAATGCTGCACTCTCCTTCGCTGAGCATCTGCACAGGACAGCCATCGCTTGACATGGCATCCACATCCACCACCACAAGGCGATACTTCTTGGGTTGAGGTTGCGGTTCAGGGTTGTCACTGGATGATGAGGAAGAATCTGAGGCACTTACTGTGGAGGCACCAGATAGGTGCACAGCATCATCATCCGAATCATTATCCTCAGGACTGCTGCTGCTCCCACTATCACTACTACTGCTGCTGCTGCTGCTGCTGCTACTGTTACTGCTGCTACTGCCACTGCCACGAGGGCACACAAGTTGCTGCTCAATGTCGCTATCAACAATGGGTACACGCGCCAACTTCGTACGTCTCATGGGTTGAACACGCTGCTGCTCGTTCAAACCCGTAGGACCTTGAAATGAAGCAGCATTGTCCTCGCCCTCCGAAGGGGGTACAATATCAACTGTCGCAGGGTTAGAAACTCTGCTTTGAGGGATGGGCCCCACACGTCCCTTACCCTTTCCCTTGTCCTTCAGCGCCTTACGGCCTGCAGCACAGGACTTAAATGTGGCACGGCTCTTCAAACCCAGTTTGGGCCACTTGCAGACAGCTTCCCTGTCCAGTGGTACCCATTGACGGACACCACGCTTTGAGCCACAGGTCCCACACACACATACCACATCACTCTCGGGATTTGCACCTGGAAAGGCGCATTTCACCGAACGGGTGTCTGAGTGCATATATAGGGAGCAACCACCTCCATCCTGGAAATGCAGCAAATGCTCTAAGAGGCGTTGGAAGACCACATGCCACACGGCATTGGCAGCAACCATGCACGCCTCCAGAACAACGTTTCGTTGCACGGGCGCCCAAATTTTGGCACAGGGGATCTTCTTTTTTTTCTGCACGAACTTTTGATACAGCTCATGCTTCAAACTTTCACTAATACTGGCATCTTGCCTGGTACTAGTGATGGGGGCATATCTCTTGGCCACCCTGAGATCCCGCTCGCCGGCCTCATCGGAATACAGCATGGGTGTCTGTGGATTAAACCATGTGTGGGACCACCCATGCATATATAAGGTTGCAGTGCAACCTTCTTCAGCAAACTCGGGGATGATGTGCACAATATATGTGTACAACATCCCCATAGCTTGCCATGTGACAGTTGCCAGGTTATTACAACCATAGCACGGATGCACCATGTGGCAAAATGCCACCACCAAGGAATGGAAAGGCAGGGGGAGCACCATACCCCCTGCTAGTCTGCCCATGACTGTGCGGGCCTCGCGACCTGTGAGGCTAATGCCTGCCTGGAATATACCTCGTACGTGACGCATGTGCTGCCTGCTATCAGGTGGCAAAGATCCAGGATCATACCTCCTTGCCACATGTGCTATGACCTGGAGCAGGTCATGGTTGTAGGGCGCTGGTAGTGTTCGACCTATGACACCCAGGATCCTGGAGGCTGCTCCTTTGGTGTTGTGCAATACAAGTTGCACAATATATACCTCTTCCAGGTTAGAAACCCCCTGAAACTTATGGGACCCACACACACCATTGAGACATCCCCCTTTGTGCAAAAAGAGTTCTCCCGCCCCATCCTTATTCACCCAGGGACACGCCACACAGCCCTTTTGCCGGCACTCAGACCACAAATGGTGGTGATCGCCAGTGATTGCCCCGAGCCTTATCTTCAGGGTGGTGTTGTACACTGCACCAGCATACTTCATATTGTGCTTAAATTTACAAGAAGGCAGGGCTTGTAAGACCTCCGCACGTTTGGGTAGCCACTCGCAATCACTGACCTTGGGAAGCTCTTGCCAGGTCAACATGTTTGTGCACCTAGGCACATTGCCAGACATTGGGAACCAGTGTCCCTGGAAATAAATTATACTGATTTTTGTGTTAATATTTGGACGGCCCCGGGGCTGGTAACCGTCTGCGTAGAGGCCTAAGGTCAGGGTGGCATGGGGTGGTGGGGGTTTCTGCCGGCCTTGGGCAGCCAATGAGCCACACTTTTGTAGAAGTAGGTGGCACAGCTGTGGTAACAACTTCCTGTTGTCCAGGGAGTAGTCCACTGCAGGAAGATGCAGGTCCTCCTGTTGCCTTAAAGCAACCATTGACCAACCAACCCCTGGTTGGGGATGGTCTAAGGTGCGCAAGACAGCGGCTGGCACCACATGCTCATGGCGAAGGCGAAGTGCAGCAGCCTGGCACTCTGGTGCTTGGGTGACTGATGTGGCCTGTGTGGTAGGCAAAGGGCCAAGGGACCTACGCACAACTGTGAAGGTGCCACTTGGGGGGCGCTGTAGCTGGTCTAGGTCCTTGGCCTGCAAGGGGGTGGCCGTGGGGAAGTTCATGGCAAAGGCTGACACCATGAATTGATCAGCTGGAATAGGGCATATGCTGGTGAATGCCTCCAGCTTGGAGATCTCCCCCTTCACCCATATAGCATGGTTGTTCACAACAAATTCATGGTGAAACATGGTGCCTGGGAAACAGAAGATTGCAGTAGGCCACTGTTTTGGTTTGTTTCAAAGGAACCATGTATGGAAAGCCCCAACCAGTACCTTTCACTAGAACCTTGAATTGCCAAGATTGCTCCAACCAGTTTCGAGATCCAAGGGTCCAAAGTGTGCTCGACTATCCGCCCCCTCACTCTGCACCACTGTTTTGCTTGGTTTCAAAGGAACCATGTATGGAAAGCCCCAACCAGTACCTTTCACCAGAACCTTGAATTGCCAGGATTGCTCCAACCTGTTTCGAGATCCAAGGGTCCAAAGTGTGCTCGACTATCCGCCCCCTCCCTCTGCGCCACTGTTTCGGTTGGTTTCAAAGGAACCATGTATGGAAAGCCCCAACCAGTACCTTTCACCAGAACCTTCATTTGCCCGGATTGCTCCAACCTGTTTCGAGATCCAAGGGTCCAAAGTGTGCTCGACTATCCGCCCCCTCCCTCTGCGCCACTGTTTCGGTTGGTTTCAATGGAACCATGTATGGAAAGCCCCAACCAGTACCTTTCACCAGAACCTTCATTTGCCAGGATTGCTCCAACCAGTTTCGAGATCCAAGGGTCCAAAGTGTGCTCGACTATCCGCCCCCTCCCTCTGCGCCTCTGTTTTGGTTGGTTTCAAAGGAACCATGTATGGAAAGCCCCAACCAGTACCTTTCACCAGAACCTTGAATTGCCCGGATTGCTCCAACCAGTTTCGAGATCCAAGGGTCCAAAGTGTGCTCGACTATCCGCCCCCTCCCTCTGCGCCCTCACCCTTGGCCTGCAACCATGCACCTAAGATGGTAAGTCGCTGCCGCTTTGGTGCGCCCTCGGAAGAAGGTTTGGGGGCTGGGGCCAAAAGAAACTCAATGCCCCACAAGACACCGTGCGCATGGTACGTGGGTTGCTGGTGTGTTCTGAAAACCTCACCGTCGGGGGGGGTAACCACCTTTTCCCACGTGCCTGAGGGGGCTTGGTCCCACACCCGCCAGCCGTCCTTTTCCCCGAAAACCTCTACCACATGTGCACCTGTGATGGTGGCTCTGAGGGCGCTGTGAATCGTTGCATGTGGGGACTCGCAGAAGGCATCGTTTATGATAACCCTCAAAACCTCGAACGGAACATGAATAAATGACAGGGGGGGGAACTGCACGTTGCAGGTAACTACTTTTTTGGACCGCTTCTTGATCTTGGCCTCTTTGAACCAAGTAACTACATCGCTCTGGGTCCACTTTAACTCGCGAATGGTACTGTCCGGGTGTGTGGACAGTATTGATTTCAAGTACATGTAATGTACACGCAGCCTCTCTTCAGATTCCTCTGCAAAGGTCCGGTCTGTGTTGTATTTCGGATCCGGACCAACAATGCAGAGGTTTCTGTATTGTACACCGTACGAAGTCTCATGTTTGCTGGGGCTTGTCTTGCCCACAGCCTCCTGTGTCGTCAAGACATCGGATTGAAAAATGCTTATGCATAAGCACAGCCAGCAAGGTATCCTTCGGCTGGATGCGGTATGCATCAGGGACGACCCTGTCTAAAAAAACCCTTAGCATTCTGGGTTCAATGGTCTCTGACGGCTTATGCCGCAGGCACAGTGCTGCTAGGGCGTGTTGGAGGTGCGATTGTGTATCACCCGGTTCAGGAACTTCGGTATTGGCTGTGTCCGCGTCAATGAGCTCGCCCTCAAGCTCCAAATCTGGTTCCGGGAGCTGCTGAACGGACTGGGGGGGCTAAGCGGATGAAGACGAGGCACTAGCGGCAGTGCCTTGACTATTAGACATGTCTCTTGCAGGTGACAAAAAGTGTTCTGAGCACAAAAATGGAATACATTAGTGAGTCTACTCAAAGGGGCCTAGGTGAGAAAGCGACACACATGCAAAAAGAGAACCACAAAAGCAGGCACAAAGCTTCACAAGGCACAAAGGGCAAACATCCATCAGCTTGAGTACAGTGTTCTCGATGCAAGTTTGTAGGCAAAGCAGCCACCAAGGATCAAACTGGCGTTGCACATGTCAAAAGCAAAAGTCCAAATTCACAAAGGAGCACAAAGGGGAAGCAATCATAAGCTTGAGCACAGTGTTCTCCATGCAGTTTTGTAGGCAAAGCAGACAAAGGGTAGACAAACATTAGCTTCAACGTGCTGTTCTCCATGGCATCTTGCAGGCAAGGTAGGCACCAAGCATCCAACCAAAATTCCACTGGGTTCGGGCTAAAAATTTCTTCCGAGCTCCCCCGGCACGGTCGGCTGGGAAGCCCATGGAACATTCCTACCGATTTTGGTTGCGTTTTGGGACCCGATCTGGCTGCCATGCCAAAACTTCCGAGCATCTTTCCAAGGGTTTTCGAAAACTTCCAAGCGACAGACCGAAGCATATCGCATGCACGTCGGTACAGATTTCCTAAAATTGCCACCGGTAACCGGACAATATTGGTCTCTCTTCCAATGTTCTATGCTGGGCACCGGTGGTACATGTGACGGTCGGGGGGGGGGGGCATACGCCTGCATGGTCTCCGGAACCCCCGGGACCCGCCCAACACCAGCTCGTGGGAGCAACACAACCAGCCACGGGCACCCCCCATGCGTCCTCCCCTACATGGTGCAGTGTGGCCCCACTGATGGTCCGCACCTGCCTGGCATAGACATGGAACAGTTGTCCATGAAGGAGGAGCACGGGGAGGTACAAGTGGGCATAGCAGTGGAGCTGCAGAAGGGGGCGTGCCAGTTTCGTCTTCAGGACCATGGAAGCCCGGGCGACAGAGTGCCGAAACCAGAAACGGAGGGCGAGCATAGTGGTGTGCTAGGCGTGCGATGTCTTTTTCAGCGAGTGGGTGAGCGGGCTTGCCCGCGTTGTGAGATGGAAGTGCGCTCAGGCGTGGGTGGCCAGATCGTGCCTGACCGCGGTCCACAAGCAGCGGGTGTGGGTGAAACCCGAGTCACATGAGGTATTGTACGGGCCCTGGTGTCATGAGTGCCCTAGGTGGTATTTGTACTCATGTGCTAAGTGGACTTTGGATGGGGACCGCTGGGGTCACATCAGTAAGCCCCGTGGTTGGCAGGCATCTACGCTTGGTCGGCCATGTACCGTGTGTGCCTACGCTGCGTGTCCTTCACGTTTGGTGTGCGTCTTGGAGCGTGGTTCATGTCCTGTATATCTCGCTTTGGGTCTGTGTGGATGTCCAGGCCCGTGTTTTGATCAAGCGTGTCGCACCGTCGGTCTTTGTGTGTGATGTCTTGCGGGAGTGCCGCGAGCGTGACATGCGATGGGTGTGGGTGCCATTGAAGACTGCGAAGAGAAAGCATCCGGCGTTGACATGACCGCCTCAGGTGGAGTCCGACGTGCTAACTGCGCTACCGCGACACTAGTGGCCGAAGGAGGGCTAAATGATGCTGTTGTGTTTCTACTGTCAGCAGGCTTCCGCATCTTCGGTATGATAGTATGTGTTGTTTGCGTTGGTATGCTTGTTTGTGCTTTGGGCGTTGTTGTTAGTTTTGTGTTTGGTGTTGCGTTGGGCGCGTCCCGGTGTTCCTTTGTCATGGGTGCCCCTAATGGGACTAGGGCATTGCATTTGGTTGGCACTCCACCCGGGAAGATAGGGCCCCTTCAATAGATGTGCTACGGTATAGCGAGTCCTAGCTTGAGCACTCGAGCCGTTTCTAATGGGAGAATTTCCCCTCTGTACACGGCTTGGAGGGCTAACGGGAGCACTTTGCCGACATGCAGCTCAAAATCCATGGAAAGTTCCATGAAGGAGACATGGTGTTCCGGAATCCATTGCATGGCTTGGAGCCAGGCACGAAGGTCTTGCTTGAAGGCCTCATCCCACCTCCAGTCGGCAGGCTTTATAGGCTTCAGCATAACAGGCATGAGAGGTGTTGGCCCGGGTAGGGGGCCAACCAGTAGGTCAAAAGGATATTCACTGCTTTCCTTATTCTTTGTTCTCGACATCCATTCTCTGTGCCATTGCGTGATACTCTGCCATGAAGCTTTGGACTTGATCTTTGAATGCCCTTTGGTGCATTTTGTAGGCATTCCCGCGCAAGTGCGCAACCACACTAGCCACTCCCGTGGTGCCATTAGCAAGCCGATGGTTTTTGCTTTGCCGATTAACTCATCCCATTGCCACGCGTGTCTCAAATGTGCCCATGACCTGCACTGCCAGGTGATGTGCTCCTCTGTTTCCGAATGCGCTTCACGGTAGGGGCAGTGCAGGCTAGCCCATAGCTTCCGTTTGTGCGCCCGTTGTGCCGTCCACAATGCTCCTGCTATCCATTCCCGCAACAAAGAGCAATCAAATTCCGTGCAATGCTAAGGGGGAATCTTTGCACTGCGCGCGCACTGCGCGCTACTTTTAGACTATGTTCCCCCCCGAAGAGCCCCCAAGCACACCCCTTGGAAACGCCCTTAGAATTAGGTGACCCAAACTACCCCAGCTCAAGAAAGTTGCAAACCACCTTCCCTGAACATAACACACATCATGCACAACTGGAAAAAGCATGAACAGCGCATTGGTCGCCACCCTCAAGAACACACAACTGTCTTTCTGGTCCATTGTCAACTAAGTACACATTGAGAATACGCAACTTGTGTGCACAACATGACACAGTTGCAGAATCAAAGAAATGTCACACTGTCACATGTGTGCGTGTCAATGCAATCCGTACAATATTGCAATTCACACTTGTCACACATGGACATCTTTTCAGGGTCAAACTTGGTGCAACAAAGGGCACAAACATCCCCATCATCACCCACAACATCCTCATCATCATTGTCCTCCTGTGTAGGTGCGGTCCATACATGTGCAGGTACGTGTTCCCATGGACCATATGGAGGGTACGGTACCTATCTTCGAATCAAAAATTGCTGCAAATGCAAGAGTACACGCACGTACTCATGCAACTCCGTACCGGATCCCCTCCTAGGGGCCCCTAGTATCACAAAGTATGGGTCTCTAGTACGGCCAGACGCCCAAATAGTTGCACTGCGCGCGCACTGCGCTTAAGGCTCCCCCTAATGCATAATGGTGGTGGGTTCCCTAACCACTTCTTCGCACCTTTCCACATACTGCCTCCCTCTAACTTGACCCACACTGCCCATCGCATCGAGTCTGTGACAATGTGCTGGAGCTTCCCTGGAGGAGCCGATGCCAGAGTGATCTGAGCTTTTTGGATTGGTTCCACCCAAATTTACCAGTTGCCCGCTTCTCGCCGCCCAATGGTACGTAATTCGTGGAGCCCCCTCTGGACAGGGTCACTAGTGAGCTCTTTCGGGTTCCTCTGCTTCTACAGTTGATTGAACCTTCTATAGGTCCCCTGGTGCTTGCGCAACTCTAAGGGGGAATCTTTGCACAGTGTGCGCACTGCGCGCTACTTTTAGACTATGTTCCCCCCCGAAGAGCCCCCAAGCATACCCCTTGGAAACGCCCTTAGAATTAGGTGACCCAAACTGCCCTAGCTCAAGAAAGGTGCAAACTACCTTCCCTTCACATAACACACATCATGCACAACTGGAAAAGCCATGAACAGCGCATTGGTCGCCACCCTTAAGAACACACAACTGTCTTTCTGTTCCATTGTCATTGCTCAATACGTGCCCTATAGAAACCATGAACATCATTGTACTCCTTTTGCCGCTCAGTCAACATCTTTCGACCGATAAATGGCCATGCCACATGAAGGTGCCCCTTGTATGCACCATCCATGGAGCCAATCTCATAATCAATATAATGCCCCTTGCTCCTTTTCGGCCCTTCGCAATCCCAAATGAGAACATCCGCCGCTAGGGGTCACCATGATGCTCCTAGTATCAAAGCGTGAATTCAAAGATTGTCCCGGTTTCCTCAATAGCACCGGAAGGTTGGGGCCCAAAAGAGGGCGGAAATGCTACGTCACCCTTGCATTCTCGGGGATCCCCAAACAAAGGGGGACAAAATCAGAAGTCAAAACCTCCGCTAGGGGTCACCATGTTGCCCCTAGGGGCCCCTAGTATCTCAAAGTATGGGTCTCTAGTACGGCCAGATGCCCAAATAGTTGCACTGCACGCGCACTGCGCGCGCACTGCGCTTAAGGCTCCCCCTAATGAACCATGTGATCTGGTCATACGATACTTTCATGATTGGTGAAAAGGGTGAAAAGGGTGTGGATGATCTCTTTCGCCCTAGAAGGCCACGATTGGCCCCGGAGGCTGTTTGTGACAATGGTCTCGAAGTTCAATGGTTGGTGTCTGCTGGCTTCTGCTCCTTGGGATTCCCATAGCAAAGCAGATTGGACGAGAGTGGCAATAATGGCTGTCCGTCTGGTGAAACCAGCTTGCGCACCACACACTCTGGGGGAATGTTTGCTCGCCGCGTGCCCGGTGCGCACTCGGCGCGCTACCTTTCTATTAACTATCCCGACTTCAGCCCGAGATTTACCCTCTGATGGAGAAGGGCCCGCAAATAGACCATGATGGACTGCGCACCTGCCCTACAAAGCACCTTGCATAATTGGACAAAGCTGTGAATTCAACAACACCAAATGTCATTTGTATTGTACTTAACAAACAGTACTTTGCCTTTACCTTTCCCGTAGATTTCGCTATGGTAATGAGTCCCCAAGCCGCAAGCGGTTTGGACGGCGTTTCTGCCTCACATCACAAGAACGAAGCGCAAACTCAATATTCGCTACATCACCCCTGCTTTCTCGGGGTCCCCATGGTGGGGAGAAATCAACCTAGTAAGGAGTGGATGTGGTGGAGACGAGCAAAAAAAGGAAGAAAATTGGTGAAACTGGGTGAGAATCCAAATATACCATATCCCAAATCTGAAAGAAGCATCAAAATACCCGTTGTCAAACAACAATAATGCCCCATAGTATCACAAAGTATGGGGTTCTAGGACGGCTAGACGTCCAAATAGTTGCACTGCGCGCGCACTACACTTAGTGCACTCCCTAAAAGGTCACCGGTGGGGCACGGGTCCAAAAAGATGCCTGGCGCGCGCCGGCGCATGCCCGGCGCGTGCCCGGCGCGCTAACGCTCCCCCTCTAGACATGACGTGTGATCCCCACTGTGTTCTCTTCTTGATCAAGGGACGTGTCCCCTTTCGCATCCCTGTGCAAATTCCAAACCCAAGCGATCGGAACTCGCACTTCAAAGGCACTCACTTGCCAATTGGCGAGTGGCATGCTAACCTACTTGTATCGCCAAAGATTTTTTAAGCAGAAAAAGCTGCAAACGTGGTCATCCAGCACTGATGAGGTTTTGCGCCTCCACCCTCCTCCCTGCAAAGCCAGAACTGCAGTCACTGCTGTCACTGATCTGTAATGTCTCCGGTCAGTCCATGTACAGCTCTACCCAAATAAATATAATAGACCTGAACCGGAATGCAAAACATATGTTTTTGGCAAAACATTGGATATCCGGAGGGCAAGAGGATATGTATAACAATCGCAGCTGCTTAGGTTTATGAGGTGGGGGCATCCCTTCTTGGCTCAACCTGCATTGGCAGCACAAACCTGAGCGAAAACAAGGCTCACACAGGATGGTCAACATAAGGACATAATCATGACTGCGAAAACACCACCACTTTGCATGACAGCACCCAACAAGCATCCATACACACAAATGTACAAGCAATCATGTATTGACACCCAAATGTGAGCAGACAAAGCCCGCATACCACACACGAAAAATGAACATGTTTATTCGGCCAAAAACCGTCCCAAACATCTCGAGATTGGCTGAACCCTGGAAAATGCAGTACGCACCGCAGGGTGGCTGACTTTGCTCGCGTTAAAATGCTTCTTGGCTTGCACCCCATCTCCACGCTGGAGAACCACTGACTGATGAAGCACTAAGTAAGCAGAAAATACGTGTGTCACAACAAATTTACAAAGTAAAAATGAGGTAGCAGAGCATTTATCGGAAGCTGCTCTTCAGATTTGATGGGCAATTCAGAGAAACAATCATGCAAATAAACCTCAGTGCCAGAAGCGTCCTTAATTTCCCTGCCTGTGAACGATGGTACCCCACACACCCAAAATAGCGGTGCCCCATCCCCGGGGGACGAATTGTCATTGCGCACACCACTGCAGCAGCACAGTGCACAAGACGCACTGCACCACAACGGTTCCATGACAACCAAAAGGAACATCCAGTGGCGTGAAGTTGCCATTAAAGGGAAGGACTGCATATTTGAGCTGAACCCATGAGGAATTGGCAGTGGAAGAGATATAAATGCTATCAGCGATGTGGCACCAAATTAATTTGGGTACCGAAAAATTACAGTCCCCACGGCAGTGTGGCTTAGACAAGGCGCAGCTGGGATAAGGGGGCGGCACGCGAACACCTCACAAAAGACAAACCTAGGCACAAGTAGCAACAAACAGGGAAGATCCCAGAAGCAGCTAACCTGTTCCTGGCAAAAAGCACAGGTGACCTATCTCCTGCCGGTGCGTGAACTAAAAAAAAAGATAACTTTCAGTGAATTGGCAAGCAAGCATTGACAACCTTGAAAATGTGGGACGACACCAAAGGACTTTCTTGCACTCCGGATGCGGCCAGATGGTGTAGTGTTGTACTGCTCTGTTGGCTCTGCACAATTGCAGTCAGAGTGCCGGAGCTGTCAGAACACTGAAATATTCATCAAAGCACCAATCTAGGACAACCCTCATCTTGATAGTCCTACCCACTGTTCTTGTGCCGTGTCTGGTCTACACCTCACACCGAGATTTGGATGGACTCTGATCGATGCGCACTAGGAGAGAGGGCGGGCTGACTGGCGGCGTGCCTGCAACTTGGTCCATCTTGAGGAATTGTGTGAAAAAACGAATGGGGCCAGTTGATGAGGTAGGAGCTCTGACTCATGCTGATCCAACAATATCAGTGTGCCACTGTACTGTGGATACTCCGGAAAGGAAGGGGGAGGGGTGGCCACGGGACTTGGCTGAAGACCAGCAGCAAGGGACCAGCAGTAGAGTGCAGCACCATGCTTGAAGCAGACAAACAACCAGGTGTCCCCATGTCACCCCTTGACAGCAGCGAGGCTTGTTAATTCAGCCACCGTGAACCGCCGCAATCGTCGTCAATTTGCATTGATTGTGCGTGTCTGCATGTTCTGTCCCCCTCACACCATGTAGTGAAGCGATGTTGCAGGACATTTTCTCGCGGCTGCAGTGGTGGCACATGCTGTGCCAGTACCAGGCACATGCAGGGAAGTATCAAGGGTGGGGAGATTACAAGGGGTTGGGGGGGGGGGGGGGCGACCAAGGGAAGCGAAACCAAGCCCCCAACCTTTGCTACATCCTTTCCCCCCGCCAAGCATGCACCATCGTTGCCACCGTACCCAGAAAAATCCCTTTGCACAGTACAAAGCACTCATCAATCAGACGGCGACATCTGGGAAAAGACACGTGCACCGCCTGGGGGACAGTGGCGGTACCCTGAAACTTTGCTGGTCACCCGCCTGACGTGGAACGCGAGCGGGGCACAAACCACCAGGCTGCAGACGTGGAATGAAAAACGCCCAAACAGTGCATCAGGCGCTATCCCAGCCCCGTCCCACATGCAGTCCAAGCAAATGCATCGGTCCCCACAACTGAAAGGGCCACAAACCCAGCAGTGCCCAAAAAGCACCCCCAAAGAACCCAAAACCACAGTGGTGGTGCTTGGCCATAGAACGACAACGGTTGTCACCCTCCAGAATCACTCTGGCATTCCAACAGAACGTCGAGTATCACGCAACGGAGCCGCAACACACTTTGTCCAGATTGTTCAGCAAGGCACCGTCAGGCGCCCCCACACGTTGTCCAGGCAGGGTATGGGGTGTGGTTTGCAGACAAATCCCCTGGGAATTTTCGCGCACATGTGCCGGCGCATAAGCACCAGAGCATGCGGGAGCTGTGCAGGGTGCTGCACGCACTGCAGCCACGGCAACCAGCAGAAAAATTGGTGTTGGTTTTGGATTCAGAGTGGTGGTGCTTGGGCAGGGCGATGCTTGCGCGGGGGCGGGGGGTGGGGCAAACGTCCCAGCCCCCGCGCCTGAAAGGACACCACCGTGACTAAAGGCGTACTCTGGTGAACGATGTATGTATATGCTGCGGCGGGCGCGCGCCCCGTACACGCGGGGGCGACCGTCGCGTCGGGGTGTAGCCACCCCTCAACCCTGTAAACACAGCACAGATCAGGGACAAGACACGCGCGGACCCCGTGCTCGACCGAGCTGGTGTCACTGCAGGCTCCGAACAGCCTGTGCAGGACTGAGTGCACTCCAGGGCAGAGTGTTGTCAGGAGCAGACATATGTTTGACACACATGACCCCACCCCTCTTTCCCACTACGATGGGCTCCTGTCCATGTCATTGTACTGCCCCAACCACAGAGGCTGCGGTCCGACGGGGTCGCCGCATGCGACAAGGCCGTGCTGGCGAAACGGGTTGGGGAAGGGGGGCGGGGGGGCTTCAGCACCCCGATGGGTGTTAGTTGTGCTGATTAACAAAGAATATGATGAGGGAGACCCCCTTCTTTTTACACAGAGTCACGCGGGGCGACAGCGCAGTACACAATGCACCCACTGTGGTCCACGGAATCAACGAGCCCTTCATTCACGTCTTTTTCGGGCAGGCCAAGACCCGCCGCGTACTGCTGCGGATGGGGCGCCAGTGCAACCTCTGACGTGCAGAGCGCGATAATAATACTATACTATACTATACTACCGATGAGGACAGAGTGCGGGTGGCACGCAGCAGTAATGTGGCTGGTCACGGGCCTGGCAGCCATTGGGGACAGCCCATGTCCCCCAGCATTTTGAGAGGCGGGCAGAACCTTCCGACCCGGAGGTGTCCGCTGAACAGGGGCTCTACAAAGCGACTACCGCCGCGCGCCGCCCTCCACCCCTTCTCCCCCAGCAAAATCAAGTCCGCGGCTTGTGCCTTCTCGCCATCGCTGGCTGGCTCAGGAGGGATGGATCAAAGGATATGTACAGACCGGAATCGACCCGTCGGCTTGTGTGTGGGCACCAACACACCGCTGGGCACCGCCGCAGCAGGCACGGGGGGCGGTGGGATGCCCAGCCCATACCCCCATCCACTGCGATCGCACAAACATTCAGCCATGGTAACCCCCCCCCCGTCCCCTTGAACAGTCCCCAGAACACGCAAGGGTTGGCCACCAAATGAAGGTGCCCCCCAGGGGGGGAATATGCGCGTGGACCCCGACCTGACGAAAATTTTCTTCAGCACCTCTGGAGCCCTGGATTTTTGGGGCAAGCGACGCCACGCCCCGGGGTATCTGTACAACGGGCGGGCCTGTGCAAGTGGGCGGCAGGGTACATTAAAAATTGCGCACAGATTGCAGAGGAACAATGGAGTCACTGCGCAAGATAAGAACCATAAAACAACCATGTACGAACTGCGTGGGGGCGGCGGGGGGCACTGCATAGAAACTGAGCCCGACCAACGTGGTAACCGCGTCCTCGAAACTTCGTAGGACCTGCGCAGAAAGTGCGACAGTGCGCGGAACATCGCAGGGATAGCAAGAGCGTACCCCAGTACGTTACAGTCCAAAATTGGAACGACCCCATTGAAGTGGGCCTGAAGGGCCCGGAAGAAAAACTGCACCGTCGAGCAGCGGGCGCACAAAAACTGACACTTCATCATGCGATACCCTGAGAGCCAACAACCAACAACTGGGACCACTGTCATTGTCGCTGGTTGGCGATAAACCATCGGCGGTTGGGGGTTGGCCGCCGGCCGTTAGTACTTGACCGCCGGCGGCCGTCCCTGACTTTAAACAAAAACCCCCTTGGAACAGCGTGGGAACAGCGCAGGAATCGTGTAGAAATAGCATAGACGTGGGTGGGCGCCCAGTCAATGGGCACCAGTTGCCGTGCGCTCCACACAGCGCGTATCAAGTACCTCTAAGCCTCTTGCCCAACGGATCTGTCGCGAGCACTTTGCCCGATGGTTCTTGCCTGAGCACTTTGGGCCTCAACTGGCGCCACTGGACGCTGCAGAGGTCGCACCGGTAGTACGAGAAGTTCCGCTTGGCCCGTAGATGGTTCCAGTGCACGCGGTGGTTGCACGGCCCGAAGGGATGGAACGGAAACCACTCCTCCTCCCCTGTGCGCGCCTCGGAGGCTAGGCCCGGCAGCGTCTCAAGCGCTGCCCTCTCCGAGATGAGCTGGTCCGGCAACTTCAGCGTCACTTCGGAGATGGCCCCGTCTCCCACGGCCCCGAGCACGTCGAGGAGGTTGGGGGCATCCGCAAAGGGGAGCGACTGGGTCCGATCTGGTGCCGTGGACGACGAGGCCAGGGGACCGGCAAAACGCAGGGATCGATGTTTCTCGTGCGACATCCGAGTCCCGCATGTCGGCCCCACCACTGGGAAATACTCCACGGCATTGGCGGTGGAGGCACCGCTGACGGCAGCTTGGATGGTCAGTGTGTCACAGATCTCCTTCCAGCTGAAGATGCTGGAGACCATGTCGCCGCGGGGCATTTGGCGGAGCAGAAAATTCTGCGCAGCATAAATTTGCGAGCGGTGCGAGCAAACACTCGTTTGACGAACGACATCATTGCCCACACAGATTGGTTTCCTTTGAGGTTGGCCTTGGGTGTGGCCTGCGTGCCCCCACCCGTGGGCCACGTACCCCTGGTGTGGCGGCTAGGGCCACCATCCCCACTCGCCCAACCATTCCATTGGAAGCAGTATTAAGACTGCACAGCCGCGGACCTCTTTCAACAAACGAGAGACAGGGCCAAAGCACAGACGAGATGAATGGACTCCACGCCTGCACTTGAATGCACAGCTGTCCACACGGAGGTGGTAGCCCCGGGAAGCAACTCCTGCGGCTCGGGGTCACACTTGTGCATGAGGCTGCCCTTGGTGTGCACATCCTCTCCCTTACTGACATCTTGGGAATCCCAAACGACCTACGAACCCATGCGCTCCCGGTATGGCCCCCGGGATTCTGGCGTCTGACTTACTGACCGAGACCAGGACCCGTCAGTCCAAAGTCATGGTGCACTGCACGCTGTATGGACTGTCTGTCGTCCGTTGGTAGACTTGCGTGGCACAGACCCTCGATGACCTCACGCACCAGCCCCCCCTGAGCTCTCGGTTCCAGGTGTGGGGGGTCTCCTTTGCCCTACATGAACGCACCCTCTGGGGAGGTTGCCAGAGGTCAAAACTACTGTGCCACACTCCTGCACCACCGCATGAACCAGTTCCTGAAGCTCTTGGGGGATGGCTTTGTGAAACAAGGCCAGTCTTCCCGGGGCTCTGTCGACACGGGAATCACACGGGTTGTATGTGCCTGTGGTTGTACCAGCTGCACATACCGGCTCCCCCTTCTGCTTCCCCCTCCCCTCAAGTCCCCCAACCAGCCTGTTTCCCTCTCTTCCATCAGCGCCGTTTCCAACTGCAGCATAAAACTTTTTTCTTCTTTCTCCCTGTTGAGGAACAAGCCCTCTGCCCTACGACACAGAGGCAATGGTGCCCGATGCAAATGCTCTGCAACGACTGGCGCCTGCCACAAAGCGATGGCAAGAGGTCAATGTGGGCAAGTCCACCACGTGGACGCTTGGGGGGTGGGGACAGCCGCGATGCATCTGCTTGGCGCCCCCCTACCCGTGGAGGAGGAGTTCTGCTGGCTGGGTATTGGCATTCGGGTGCAGCCCGAGCAGGGGACAGGGCCTCTGCTGCAGAAACAGATGGAGTGGAGCGCGAGCGTGTTTACCTGCATGCCACAGCTCGCCACTTCCCACCAGAGGTCCATTGTGGCAAGATCCCTGGCGCTAGCAGTTGCCATGCATGGTGTGGAGCCGGCTGACATCGACCTAGCCAGGCTGAAGACAAGGACAATTGAAGCCATAAGGGGGCTACTGAGGCCTGGCTGGGCCAAGGAGGTGGTTTACTGTCTCCTGTCACAAGGCCACAGGACCTCACCTATCATGAGGATGAAATACGACAAGCTTGCTTGGTGGCGCGGGTCCTGGGGGCAGTGCAAGTCCTGCTGCAAGCCATCTGGGAGTGCATGGAATCGCCCCCCATCACCGGCATAGTGGGGGCGGGTGCTGCAGGCGGTGAGGGCCCTGGGGTAGGTACCGCAGGGCTCCTGGTGGCAAGACAACATGAGGTGTGGTGCATCAACCGGCGAGCCTGCCGGGGTGGGCTGAAGAGATTCAAGGACAAGCTCTCCGTTCTCCGCGGCCTACTAACTGGGGCGACGTTGATGACATCCGGGGCTGGAAGGCAGCACATGCGACCCTCATTGGCTTGTCCTTACTGCCCCGGGCCGGTGCAGGACACAGGGCGCCACAGCTTGTGGGACAGCCCACAGTGGGTCACAGCGCGCGACGACTGACTCACTTGTGTCCAATTCCTGGAAGCGCCCCAACCGGGCACGGAGCGCTCTTATCTGTGGGGTGGGGTGTGGTAGTGGGGCCGCTTCCACGTCCAACGGGGGACCAGCGGAGATTGCAGTGTATGCCCGGGCTTCCTAGGGGTTGAAAATGGGTCCAGGGCCTGGTGGCCGACATTCTGACCCGGGGGGCGGGAGCTACAGTGGACGGCAAGAGAAAGCACTTTTGCCGAGCTTGCGACTTGGAGCTAACGGTGCAGTGGGCACCGCCTGCTTTCCCTAAGCGCTCACTGTGCATGAGGTGCTCCTGCTGCAAGAGAGACGGCGGTCTTGCAGCAAGCGATCAGGGCGCTGCAGCCACACATGCTGGCGGGGCAGATCCTGCCCGCCAAGGAGTCCCCGAGATGCAAGTCTCTCACCCCACGGGGGGTCGGGCGAGTGTGGGAGTCATGGGACGACCGTACTTTTTGCGGCGCAGGGGCAGAGGGCCCGTCATTTGGAACACCCGGTTGCGCACTGTGTCACATTGTGGTAGCGGAGGCTGCAGCAGCCGCTACACATGCCCCCCCCCTTCGGATTTTCTCAACGGGTTCTACCGTGGCCAGCAAGCGGGGAGGCACCGCTCTAGCCTTATCAGCGGGCACTAAGAAGGCCTCACCGCCCACCAGCGCGCAAAGCCCACACTAGTGGTGCTCAAGCGGAGCCAGCGCCAACAACGGTGGCGGCGCCTGCATAGCGTGTTCAAATTCTGTTTGTCCCAAGATGCAAAGCACGCACTGTTTCCTCCATATGGGTAACGAGGGTATTGAATTGAAACACCTGTTCCTGAAGGGGTTCCGGAAAATGATGATTAGATGCAGGAAATTGTTCTTCATTCAGAATTTGATTGGTGCATCCGTGCTTGTACCCCCCCCCCCTTTGCTAGAGCAACCCTAAAGTTCCAGAATTTGATGGAAACAACACCTTCTGTTGCTCTGACAAAGGTGTTGTTCGCGCACGCCACAGGAAGACACAAGCGGTGATATAAATGTACTGGTCATCATGTGATTCCCCAATCTCCACCTCCAAAAGACAAAAGTGGGTGAAAGCGGGTGGCATGACAGCAATCAGTATCTTTAAATATCGTCCCCAACCCCAAATCACAGGAAAATTTTGGTTTTCATGGACCACCAAGAAAAGGAGCCGCCAAATGCCATGGTTCCCACAGGTGCAGAAACAACATAGATTAAGGTCCCGCACGCTATGCATATGAGGGTTAGCTTAGAGGCAGGACGGGGCCGGGCCGCCGTGCCACCTCCCTACGCCTGCCCCCCTTTTGTACCCGCCGCGAGAGAAAGACCCTCGCCAAAGGCTTTGGGCTCCTCCTCGCTGGCCCGTTTGTGGCCTGTGCCGGGGCCGGTGTGACCTCCTTGGTGCGGTGGCGTCTGTTGGTGTCCCGCCCCTGGTGATGCCCAATGCAAACAGGCCCCTTGCTGCCCCTCGCCTCGGCAGCACCGCAGTGCTCGAGGCTGCCATTGTGGCCGTGCTTTGGGCCGTCCTAGGCGTTGACCTATGCGCGGGAGAGGCCTCCCCTGGCTGTCCGTTTGTCCCCCCACCGGCAGTCTCCCTCTAGATCGCTTTGGCTGCCTTGCGCGGGGGCTGCTCGCTAGCCACCCGTGCATGCCTCTTGCCGCTGTAAGCAAGTCCGTTTGTGCCACCTTCCTCATGCTGGGGCGCGATACGTATTGCCCATGACTGCGGGGCGCCCCCACCCATGGGTGGCCCATATGGCCGTACCTGCGGCAGTTTGCCACTATCTGTTGCTACTCGAGGCACCACCGACACGAGGGCACCCCGTGCACGGAACACAGGCGCTAGCCGCCATTGCCGGCCGCGCTCGTTCCGCCAGGCCCCCATCGTGGCGGGTTGCAAGCGCCGGCAGGCAGCGCAGCCGTTGGGGGACCCGCTGATAGGCCTAAGGGGAGCCCCCCCCACGTGCCGGGCGGGGATAGAACTTGCTATCCAAAAGTTGCAGAAACAAAATAGCCTGTAAAGGTTTTGCATGCCGTGCATACAACGGTTGGCATAGAGGTAGGACAGGGGTCGGCCACCGTGCTGCCTCCTTATGCCTCCCCCTCAGTGTACACGCCGCGAGGGAAGGACCTTCACCAAGGGCTCAGGTTCATTCTTTGCTAGCTCTCCCGTGGCCCTCATCGGGGCTTGCTTGTCCTCCCCTACCCCTTTCCTTCTGGTGAGCCCCCCCCCCCCCCTGCAGGGATATCCAGTGCAAAGAGGCGTGTGGCCACTGCTCGCCCGTGCGGCGCCTCGGGGTGCGGTGCGGCTGGAGCGCCCCTCCCAGACGTTGGACTTCCCCGCGGTGTGTAGCCGCTATTTCCTCCCCTCCCGTCCCCCCTCCCCGTCACGCGGCGTTCGGGCGGGGGCGGCAGGCTGCCGTTGGCCTGTTGAGGGGCGGGGTTTGCCTGCGCCAGCTTGGCCCTTTTGCCTCTAAGTGGGGCGCCTCGTCCCCCTCCCCCCGTCTGGCCCACTTCGCCGTAGTGGGTGACGCCTCTCCCGGCTACCCTCATGGCATAGACTGCTTGTCGCTAGTGGGGCCACCTTGGTTGCCTTGCGCGGGGGCCAATCACGGGCCCCCAAACCGGTCGCCTCCTCGGTCTCGTCGTGTGGGCACTCGCGTGGGCATTGCAACCATCTGTGCATGCCCCATGCCGCCGCAACTAGCGCTGGTAGCGCTATTTTCGTCATGCCGGGCGATGAGACGTACTGTCCGCGACCCATGGGTGCCCCCATCCGTGGATATGGCCCTCATGGCCATATTTGCAGCAATTTGCAACCCCCTAGCGCATCTGGAGGCATTGCTGGCAGGAGGACGCACCATGCAAGAGGCACACACCGTCCCTGGATCTGCGGCCCTTGCCCAGCCCCTTGCTATATATATACGTTGGCCGTGACAGTGGGGCATCTGAAGTTGAGAAAATCACAGTTGCAATGCACCGCGAACTTGGAAAACAGCCCTCAGCACCAACCCACCTGTACGGCAATCTCTAACCCTGCCACATTTGGTCCATGAGTGCTGTTTTTGTCAATGAAGCCCCCACCGCTGAACAAAATTAGCAGCACACTCTCCAACCCTGCCATACTTTGGTCCACAAGCATCGTTGTCATCAACGCAACCCCCACCAGTGAACATCATTAATCCACCAGGTTGCTGTGCAAGATGTGGACATATTTGTGCAGGATCTATGTTCCAAGCAGTAATTTTGGTTGGACCACATTCACACTCAACAGCGCATCAAAGAAATGTGGGCTGTTGGGTCTTCACGCGCCCACTGCTCTACTTCTGCTGCAGCCTGCTTACCTGGTCGGTTGCAACTTCAACAAGTACACCCATTGTTCGTATTGTTTCTGTATGTGTGTTACACATCCACATCCACATCCACATACACATCCACACACACATACACGTGCACACACACACACACACACACTCTCTCTCTCTCTCTCTCTCTGAAAATTCATGTGTATGTGCATGTGTATGTGTATGTGTATGCGTATGCGTATGTGTATGTGTATGTGTATGTGTGTGTTGTGTTCTGAACCACATCATCTTTGACCCATCCACAAATAATGGCAGGTGTTATCGCGCCTGCATGACAAACCAAACAGACAGCCACACCTGCAGGCACCACGACGCCACACACCTTACACCCTACCACCATAGGCCATAAACAGCAGAAAATGCATGCACTGCAATCAAGCTCCAAACAAGCAGGCAAAATGGACTGCAAGAAAATCGTTTGGTTCATTGTGAGGCCGTCCTGATTGCATCAATGTACCGCTCGTAAAATTGCCACCACCAACTGCACATGCAGCTGGGACTACAAAACAAATGCAATCTTGGAAAGCATTCGCAATTTCGCAAAAGTGCCTTGGAGATCCACTGTAATTCGACTCGCGACAAGAGGGAGACAACCCAGCCCTTCCTTTCCCAAGAACAAATCAACCCATGTTGACTGCCAACGCTAAGATGAATATTGTGTGAAATGAAACGTATGTACGCCGGATCGGTTGCCTTTTTGGAGATGGGTTTGAACACGTACGGTCCTTTTTTGGACGGGTGGTTTACTTGTGTGCGGCTACAGAACCGATTCTGCTTGGACACGCTCGAGCCTGCTTGAACAAATGTGACCAAGGGTACATTTAAGGGGAATTGCGCAGAATGTTTCTTTCCTTCTTTCCTGGAGCGCAGAGTCGTCAAATGCTCAGTTGGAATTTACCAACATCCACCACTTGAATGTGGTGTGTTAAATGAACTGGACCAGTTGGAGTGGACCTTGAAATTCCGTTCTTCAGTGAAAGGTTCACGTACACGACTTGTGCTGGCTCACGAGCTCGCCGAAGGGGTCAACCGAGGATTGATCACCGACCAGGATCTCCAAGGATCGCAGCGTGATGCTTGATATGGGCCTCGATTTCGGTGGCAATGTAACAGTAAGAATGGTCATAACCCTCATCCATATGGAGGTCGATGGTCAAATTGTTGTTGGACTCAACTGCAGCCTTCAGTGCTTCAGGCATCAATTCCCGTTCGAGGAAGGTGTCCTAGAGAGGAAGCGCAACTGCAATGCTATGTGATATGAAAATGAAGTGCACAAACATGCGGACTCGTCCTAAAGAGGAAGCGCACATACAAACATGCGGACTCGAGGGCATTTTGGGAACCGACCCAAAAGCACAACGACCACCCCGACGTGAAACAACAGTTCCCCAAAATACCACAAAACTACCCTAATTTGTGCCCCAAAACACCACAAAACTCCCCAACCTCTCACAAAACCTCCCAGATTTCTGGTTACAAGGATGCAAAGCGGTGTGTGGCCCCAAAACATTTCCCCGTCATTGAATAATCACAATCATTGACTGGTCCCCGTCATTGAGCAACATCCATCATGGACTAAACTAAACCATTGACCTGTCTCCGTCATTGGCCAGCCTCCATCATTGATTAAACTAAATCATTGACTTGTATCTGTCATTGGTCAGCCTCTATGATTGACGCCAAAATCATTGACTTATCTCCATCATTGGCCACCCTTCATGATTGACAGGCAACAATCATTGACTTGTCTCAGTCATTGGCTAGCCTCTATCATTGACGAGTCACAACCATTGACTTACCTCCGTCATTGCCTAGTGCATCATGGACTAGTGACAATCATTGACTTGTCTCCATCATAGGCCAGCCTTCATCATTGACCATTCACCATCATTGACTTGTCTCTGTCATTGGCAAGCCTTAGGATTTAAAATTTTCGTGAAAAATGAGGATTTTAAATTTCAGGTGAAATATAACGTGAAAATTTCGTGAAATTTTCGATTTTTTTGAAAAGTATGAAAATTATGAAATTTATGGTCCCAATGGGAAGGCGGAGGTTCTATAACATCATAGCACTGAATCCTGGCACCTATAACCAAGCCCTTGATGAAAGACATTGATGGACGCATCACAATTGGAATGCCGAAGTCCACAAACAATATGATGGATGCCAATGGCAATGATATACTCATGCGTGGCACAACTTCATGTAGTTGACACGAATGAAGACTTGCCAAGATGGAAAAACTCCAATGCCAAGTTGCCAACATGGAAAAACTCAGGCGCTCCCGATTAGCACATTGCCAGTCGGCTGAGCTAAACACTCGCTCCGTCGGGGCTTGGCTGGCTGGAAGACAAGCCACAACCTTGCCCAATGCAGCTGCTGGAGAGGAAGCATGGAGGGCTTTTTGGGTTGCGTGGGTTTGGGGGGGGGGGCAGGGCAGGGGGTTTGGGTTTCTCGGCGGGGGGGGGGGGGCTTTGCTGGGGAGGTGCTGCGGGGGCTACCGGGGGTGGGGGGGCTCAAAAAGACCAGAACCCACAACTGCACAGCAGGATCTCCTCGTCAGCACACCCCTCCCACCCCAACTCCCCCATGTACTCCACTACAGTAAAGTGTCCCCAGGTGCTCAAGTTCTTGTTTTTCATGTTGTCTATAAAAAAAGAAGGAACGGCAAATTTTCATTGAAATTTTCGTTTGAAAGATAAACTTAAATTTCGTTGAAAATTTCGTTGAAAATTACCTTGAAAATTTCGCTTGTAAATTTCGTTCGAATCCTAGCAAGCCTCCATCGTTGACTACCAACGATCATGCAACAAATACCACAAATCGATCGCATCACACATCCGCACATGCACGCACGTCGATTGTACATTCATGTGCCGCGGACCATACCTTCGTTCCTTGACTAACCAACAAGTGAAACTTTGGACCGGCGTAAGCCTTGGCCAACTCCGTGGAATCATATGGAGTCCAAGTGGAAGTATCCTCACCCAAATAGTTCCCAAGATTTTTCTTGCCTGCCAATGTGAATGTGAATGTGCACGTACATGCCATGCCTCAAGAGCCCTAAAAAAAAAATCATGTAGTGCGTAGCACTTTGAGGGACCGTTGATGCCCACAAAATGGAAGGGGCTTGATTTTCGACAACCACGCCCTTGGTCCACAAAGCATACGCACCATGTGCACTAAATCCTTTGCACTACTTTATGTCGTGCATAAAATAATCAACATTGTCGTTGGGCTCCCCGCCCGCCACCTTTCGTACAACATTATTTGACAAGGACAATTGATGTTGAATGATAAAGGATGAAATTGAGATATATCTTGGAAGGGGGACGCGAACCGTATGAATGTTCAAATCGAATCGTAAAACCGTCAATCAACATCACACCCAAATTGGACAGGCTGCGTTGTCGATGGCGTTGCCTTTCCATTTATTGCGCCGCCGTGGGAGTGCACCGCCAAGGACTCCCCGGGAATGGCAACCCAAAATAGGCGTGTGCAAATAGAAGGGGAGAAAATGACGGCAATCTTGTCGTTTGCATCCCCGCGTTTTTCGGAATGTGTAGGAGGAATGGGAATGGGCCTTCGAAGGCGAGCGTCGGATACCCCAAGATGGCGAGGACTCGTGCCAAGAAGTTTTCGAGTTCACTATCACTCCCTCGACAACTTTGAGACACAGGCAATTTCATCATTTCATCCACACATTTGCAATATGCCAAGGGTGCTCTTTGAGGGGCTTGCCCAAGACCGAAATGGACCTCACCATACTTGTGATGTGTCTTTTTATCCTCTCAACAAAGTTGGGCCGGTAGAGGATTGGGCTCACGGGGCTCCGCATGAGTTGACATCAGTCCCCCTACCTCCTGCCCTCACGCGGCAAAAGTGGCAAGCAATCCAAGATGGGTGTGACTTGCAATTTGTAATTCATGGTGCTATAAGTTACGTAACTTACGTATACACGTGTGAGTCATGCTACAATCCTACTTGTGGCTTTGGGGCAATGACGCTGAGTAGAATGGAAGGTATCGAGACGTAACACAAGAATTGTTGGAAACCATTGAGATTAATGACAAGAATGGAAAGCATAAAGGATGCATACCCCATGGACAGTTGATTGGGTTGCAAATAGGTGCAAATGCAGAAAGGGATTTGTATTTGTCGGGATTCTTCAATGCAATGGTAATGGCGCCATGGCCACCCATAGAATGCCCCATAATACCAGTGTTCTCGCTTCCTGCCGAGAATCACAGGTGAACGCCAGCATTCGCAATTCCCAACACGACCAAAATTATTGTCCAATCTTTGAACCTTTTTCACCCTCTTTCTTTCGCCGGTGGACACACCTTGTTTTGCGTATGCTGTTTTGAATTGGAACTTGTTCGTTCATTATCAAAATTGAAAGCCACGTGTTCATACACGCTTTGCAAGTGTACTAAATCCATTCGGTGGACACCAAGTGACACGCCACAAGAAAGCCACAAGAAAGCCACAAGAAACGTCCTTGGTTTGATTGCGTAAGCCCCAAGAACACCGATTGGTTTGGTACCAACAAGACGAGGTCTAAACCACGTACCTGTAAGAATCATGGGCATCTCGGTGGCCAAAAGCTCGGGGAGCTCCTTAGTGACGTATGAGTACATCTTATATTGCTTGTTCCAAGGCTCTTGCGTTGCATCCACGTAGAATCCTGCACCCGAACCAAAATCCCAACTGTCGTCCTCCCCAGGAATCTTTGCCTCAGGCGGATTTCGAGGACTCGTGTCGGGTGCCACAATCGCGACATTGTACACCTATGTTGAAGACAAGGTCGAAGGTCTCGGTGTTTGGGATCGGCACTACATCCCAACTCCTCAATTTGCTGCATCCTATGTTGTTCGAATGCCGCCCGCGTCCAAAGCCGCCTACATCATTCACGGCTTGCGAGGGCAAAGACGAATACCGATGCGGCACGTTGAATGCCGGATTTTTCCATGACGTTCTTGTCGGTGCATGTCAACCCAGACAAATAGTAGACGCACTTGACCTTCTCGCCGCCGACAGCCTTAGGTGGCAAGTATACCTGCGAATGTGCGCAAACATACATGCATTTTAGTCGTTCGTTGCGTCGCCTTCGGTTACTGTTGACCAAACACCATGGGGTTTGTCATGACAATTGGGGAAACTCATTACTTCTACATTCCAACACACCGAGAACTCCATGGGAGTGCCCACAGTCTTGCTATCGTGTTTCAAGCGGAGCCACGTACCGCCGAACATCTTTGCTTCCGACAATTTGGTTGCCATTTGTTAAGCACCACCCTATGAACGACACACAAGCGAGCAACGACAGCCCACGTACGATGCGTTGGTACCTTTGCATGCAACATCTCAATGATGGCGAACTCCTCAAATGCAACCCCTTTTTTTTGTTTGGGCTCCCCCAAATCCTATGTCGTCCTCTACCTCATCGTGCTTTTTCCGAAGTTGCAAAATTCCGACTTAGGAGCATACGAAAGACCAAGGTGCAGTGCAATGTCGCAAGACCACGTCGGATTTCACCAAATATTGTCGATTGAGGGCCCAAGGCACATGAGTTTCGTGAAAAGTCTTGTTTTGGGGAGGCATTTTCAATGTGCAAAAAATGCGTCCCGGCACTAGTCTACAATTTGAGAAAAACTTGGTGTGCTTCCAATTGGCGTTGTGTATGGGCGTGCACCACGACTTAGACGACCAACAAAAGTGCACATGCATGTCACGAAAGGCAATGTTGCGGGGCACATTTTCTATTCTCTTCTAATTAAGCATTTGTGTTGCCCGGGCCAATCCATTCAGTATTGACTCAATGTTTTCTCAATACTCTCTTTCCGAGCAGTCTCCGGCGAATTTGCCAAGCGTCTTATGAGGGAAGAGGTGTGTGGATGAGATTAAAAGAAATTTTTTTTTGCACAATTTGCCGAGCTGTGAATGAGAGTGACTTCAATCTGTATGGGGAAATTTTTTTACGGGGACCAAATGGTCCGCAAGAAGGCTACAAAAGGAGGAATTGGGGATGCGTTGGAGACTAAAAAACGATGATTTGTGGGATGTAAATCGGGTATAAAAGGAGGATTTGAGGGACGGTTTGCAAAGGATTGAGGGGATTTCTAGTAGGATTTAGGGTCGATTTTTGGTAGGAAAAAAGAGGGTGTGAATGACTTTTGGGGAGGATTTCTGTGATGTCCAAAGGGACTTTTGGATGGGATTTGGCGAGGCTTTAGGAGGAAAATGACATGCAAATGGACACTAAACATGAAACTGAAGTCACCTTACACTAGGGACGAACTTCGCTATGCGAGGGTTGCATGCATGCAAGGCATAGCACCACGGTGCGACGAGCACAAAGCGAACGAAAGCCATAACTGGGACAAATGGGCGGGGTGTGGGGGTGACCCGGCCATTGGGCTATACACTTCAGACGTGTCTCGGGGACATTGTCTCATTCAAAGTATCATCGAAAGGATTGCAACCAGGCGGCATGGAAGATGCGGGCTACCGTTAAGTGGGTGGAGATTGAAAGGGTTGAAGGGTTGGCTGCTGTTGTAAGGACTGACAAATCGGGAATTGTAGTTGTAGTTGAAGCGGGGGTAGGGGTACAAATTGTTACTGTATTGGGGGTCAGTACAGTATTGATAATGATTGTTTTGGGTTGAAACATGTAAAACTACCCATGTAACGTTATTCCGTGGCACCGCTTTGGTTGAAAATCTGAGTGTGCCATTGTACACGCTCAGGCCGATACTTTGAACACGCGACGCTCCTGGAGACCAGGTACCTAGGTACTGTAGAATAGCGAGGTTAAGGGAAACCCCCGCGTGCTAGATTAACCCGCCTGTAACACAACCACACTCGTAACTCACCCACAGGAACATTCGTAGCACCAACACACTCGTCACTCACCCACAGGCACATTTGTAGCACCAATACACTCGTAACTCGCCCACAGGCACAATCGTAACACAGACACACTCGTAACTCACCCACAGGCACATTCGTAACACAAGCACGCTCGTAACTCACCCAGAGGCACATTGGTAACACAAGCGCGCTCGTAACTCACCCACAGGCACCATCGTAACACAAACACACTCGGAACTCACCCACAGGCACATTCGTAACACAAGCACACGCGTAACTCACCCACAGACACACTCGTAACACAAGCACGCTCGTAACTCACCCACAGGCACCATCGTAACACAAACACACTCGGAACTCACCCACAAGCACATTCGCGACACAAGCACATGCGTAACTCACCCACAGGCACACTCGTAACGCCCACACACTCGTAACTCACCCACAGGCACATTCGTGACACAAGCACTGCTCGGCCGTGCGGCGCCGAAACTTCACCAGAGGAGAAGCGAGCAGATAAGCATGTAATGCATAGGCAACAACACATGATACATCTCCTAAAACAGTGTATGTTTATTGAAACTACATCAAGCTCGGCAGCTTGGCGGAGTTATCATTTTGTATTTGACCTTTTTACAAATCCGGAGACAACATGAATGCGGGAAGCGCGAATGGCAATGATTGATGAATGCCATGGTTGAGCTTGCCTCTACCACGTCTAGCACTTGGCTACGCTAGCAGCACGTTCGGCAGCAAGGTTACTTCATGGAGAAGCAACGTAGCACTGCAGCATGCGGTGATGGCTGTGCATCCGTTTGGCGATCGCTGTGCAAATTGATGACCAAGTGGTCAATAAGGCCCAAAGAAATAAAACAAAACCATTGTAGGCTCCTTTGCGGGCGTTGTTCCAAAAAGATATTTTTGTAAAAATACAAACAAATAAAATTGAATCATATGAAGCAAAGCAAACACGACGCATAGGCAAAAATATGTGCATGGATCACGTGTGTTCTCAACTTCTTAAATTGGAACATTGATAAGTTAAAATGACCAGTTATGAGGCCAAAGATTTAGCGTTGGGCCTGGCGGCTGCGATTACTGTTGGATGGTAAATTTGGACATGTAGGTAGATCAACAAGGAAAGTTGTGATTTTAAATTTGTCCTCACTTGCATTTCATTACTGGCCGGGGAAATCTCATTTCTGCTGGGCACCGGAATCGCACCGGATTTAGGGTGGTGACCAAAGCAGAGCCAGGCAAGAAGAGGTGTATTACGCTGATTTGAACGCTTTCATTAACAATTAGTGCCTGTTTGTTGCTTTTTAAATTTGAATCCTTTTATTGAAATATTTAGATGCGGGCGGCGAAGGGTCGTGCCAAGGCCTGGCTCATGGAGGTCACCTCAAGGGAGCGAAGGAGGTCTCGAAGGCCTCAGCAGAAGCCAAGGAAGACGCCACGCCCCAAGGCCGCCCCATGCTGCATCTACCCGCTCCCCAAGGACGTGTGTGAGGTTACGAAGGCCGCCGCCGCTGCAATTGCTGGACAGATGAGCCAGCGACAGGCATCAAGGGAGCACGCCGTCAGCCGCTAAGATGTACAGCGCGCTGTTGATCGCCACAAGTACATCACAGCACGGAGCACGGACTTGTCTCTGCCTTGTCGCCATCTGGGATCTAACCTTGCATTGGTGTCTGCCATTTTCATCTTCTGTCTCTGCAGTGTGGGAGACACCTTGCAGCCCAAGCGCACACGACCCAAGCCTTTGGTGGACGAGAGAGCGCTGGTTGAATGGTTGGAGCGAGAGCGCCAGCAAGGAAGACCACCCACAAGGGACAACATCATTAGCGAGGCATCCAGGATGTACAATGACAGCGTGCGAACAGATGACAGGCCGTCGACGACGCTGACGCTCAAGACTATGGAGAAGTGGTGGCGCCTCTTCCTTCGTCGCCACCCTGAGGTGTCTGGTCGCCTTGCGCAGCATGCTGAAAGTGTGCGCGTGGACAAAAAGTTGACGAAGGATGAGTGGACGACCTAGTTTCGCATTCCCGTGGGGGGGCCTGGCCACGGGACGCTGCGGTGGACATGCACAAGCAAGCAGGCAGGCAAAGCACTGCGCTCACAAGGGCATCCTCATGCTCGTGTCATGTGACAAAGCGTTTCAGGATCCTTGCCACTCTGAACCAAGGGAACAAAAGTATGTACAGCAACACATCAGGATATGTACACATGGGGTTAAGACTGGACTGGGGTAAGGGCATAACAAGACAATAGACACTCGGTCCCAACTCATATCCCCATCCCAGGTCCGACCCTCTCAGTGGCTGGCAGGGGCGGGGGCTCAAACACAACCCATGCCCAGCTCAGTCCGGACCCTGAAACCCTGCCCATAGGGGAGGGTGTCCCGCCCAGCCACAGGCGAGTTCCTGGGAACCAAGGGGCTCCAAGGCCAACCAACAGTGGCTCCCTATGCTCCCTTAACGGCAGGTCCCAACTCCTCTCTGAGCCAGAGATGAGGCCCCGCCATTATCCCCTAGGAGTTGGTAGCTGAAAATGGGCTGTTTCAGCCCAAACTGATATTAGCTTGGAAAACTCTAAAATTGACCCCTCGTCCGGACCTGCCAGAGGTAGGGACGAGGCAACTGACTCTATGCCCCCCAAGTACGAACTCCCTGGAGCCTTCACCCGACCTATTTCTCTCTGAGCCCCCGGTATCAGGGCACCACGGGCTCGCCAAGTGGGGTCATGATGCCAAAATCACCAAAATTGGCGTCATTCCCACGGGCGACTCGCCCGGCCAGGGCAAGGCCAATGGCTCATAGGATAGGAGGCAGGACCTAGGACCTATATCTAAGTGCACAACTTGAAATTAGCTCCGGGCTTCTCATGGGCATAGAGATATGGGGCCGCCAATTGACCACACGGGGGGCTGAAATTGGGGTCCCAAAAAGGGGTCATTTTGGCTGCTCAAAATGAGCCAAAATCGAAGGTATCCCAAATGGTATATCTCCACGCCGGCTCAGAGATCGGATCCACCATTCCATATGCGATCCACTGGGAGTCCAACGGAGACTCACATGTACTTGGCCCTCAAGGATCTCCATGGGCCTAGGCGTGGTGATGACCCAAACTGGGTCCACAACTGCCAAAATGGCGAAATCGGCCGTCCCAGGCGACCGTCCAGGGTAGGAAGCCCTGGCGATCTCGTCGCCCCAAGCCTTGATTCACGACCCTTGATATCCCCTTTGGTTCCATGCCCTGGGTTATGGCTTGCCGTCACACTGGCTGCTTACTGTTCACCGAGGGGATGAACACACGGATGGGGCAGAAAGCAGCATGCGGTGCAAAGGGGGGGATCATGGATCGCACCAAAAGTTGAAAAACTCCGGATGAGCCGGAGCAGCAAATACGAAACTCAATGGTGTTCAACCCTTGGTCATATGCTACAATAATTGCCCTTCCTTCCTGGATAGGTCCCTTGCCCCATGGAGATATGGTAGTTCCAATATGGCATACAATGGCAAAAACAGCGAAATTTGGCCAAAATGGCCCGCACTCGTGATTCCATATCTCCATGGCCACGGCGAGGATCCATCCAACCAAAGATGCTATAGACACATGGGACTTAGGTCCAAATATATGCCACTTGCCAATCCTCATGATCGCCTCTAGCTATTTTCCCACTTGGAGGGAAAATGACACACAAACTGGGTAGAATGGCAACATACCCCAATTGGGTGACTCACAACTCTCCCTTCCAGAGGAGAGGCCACATGGGGAAACACCCCAATCGATGCGGGTTTATGTGCCCTCTCTGAATCGCCCTTACCCGTAGGGGGTCAGGCCACGGGACGCTGCGGTGACACGCACAGGCAAGCAGGCAGGCAAAGCACTGCGCTCACAAGGGCATCATTACGCTCGTGTCATGTGACAAAGCGTTTCAGGATCCTTGCCACTCTAAAACAAGGGAACAAAAGTATGTACAGCAACACATCAGGATATGTACACATGGGGTTAAGACTGGACTGGGGTAAGGGCATCACAGGACAATAGACACTCAGTCCCAACTCATATCCCAATCCCAGGTCCGACCCTCTCAGTGGCTGGCAGGGGCGGGGGCTCAAACACAACCCTTGCCCTGCCCAGTCCGGACCCTGAAACCCTACCAATAGGGGAGGGTGTCCCGCCCAGCCACAGGCGAGTTCCTGGGAACCAAGGGGCTCCAAGGCCAACCGACAGTGGCTCCCTACGCTCCCTTAACGGCAGGTCCCAACTCCACTCTGAGCCAGAGATAAGGCCCTGCCATTATCCCCTAGGAGTTGGTAGCTGAAAATGGGCTGTTTCAGCCCAAGCTGATATTAGCTCGAAAACTCTAAAATTGACCCCTCGTCCGGACCCGCCAGAGGTAGGGACGAGGCAACTGACTCTTTGCCCTCCGCGTACAAACTCCCTGGAGCCCTCACCCAACCTGGTTCCCTCTGAGGTCCGGGCATCAGGGCACCACGGGTTCGTCAAGTGGGGTCATAATTGCCAAAATGGCAAAATCGGCCGTCTCGGGCGACCGTCCAGGGTAGGAAACCTTGGCGATTTTGTCGCGCCAAGCCTTGATTCACGACCCTTGATATTCCCTTTGGTCCCATGCCCTGGGTTATCGCTTGCTGTCACGCTGGCTGCTTGCTGTTCACCAAGGGGATGAACACGCGGATGGGGCAGAAAGCAGCATGCGGTGCAAAGGGGGGGATCATGGATCGCACCAAAAGTTGAATAACTCTGGATGAGCCAGAGGAGCAAATACGAAACTCAATGGCGTTCAACCCTTGGTCATATGCTACAATAATTGCCCTTCCTTCCTGGCTAGATCCTGTGCCCCATGGAGATATGGTAATTCCAATATGGCATACAATGGCAAAAACAGCGAAATATGGCCAAAATTCCCCACACTCATGATTCCATATCTCCAATGCCACGGCGAGGATCCTTTCAACCAAGGATGCTATAGACACATGGGACTTAGGTCCCAATATATGCCACTTGCCAACCCTCATGGTCGCCTCTAGCTTTTTTCCCCAATGGAGGGAAAGTGATACACAAATGGGGCAGAATGGCAACATACCCCAAATTGGGTGACCCACAACTCTCCCTTCGAGAGGAGAGGCCACATGAGGAAACACCCCATTCGATGCGGGTTTATGTGCCCTCTCCGAATTGCCCTTACCCGTGGTCAAGTGGCGCACGCAACCTCGGGGGCGAAATCAGGGGGAGATGGGGTTTGTGGCCATTCCGGGCAAAACATCCAAAATTCACCCAAAAGTGGTCCCTCCAAAAATCGTATCTCCGTATCACAAGAGAAAGGAGCCTCGGGCTTTTGCATGGATGCAAACCGAAGCTTTGCTTCCCTTTTGCAACAAGGGTTGAGGTTCAAAGCATAATGGAAGCATTTTTAACACCTCAATCCTTGAAGCACACTATTTATGGGAAAAAGTGCATATATCGGCCATATTGGCATGAACATATCTTTGGGACTTTGAGGAGCAAAAATATGAGTAAACACTTTTGGAGTAGGCCCATAGTAGGTGCCTTCAAATATGCACACTATGGTTAGATTGTCTCCGCCCACTCGTGTCATTAGTGCTTGGATATGAGCGCGTGTGCAAAGAGGCAGTATGGCACGCATGCTCACAAGGCGAAATTATATAAAATAGAAGACAAGGTTGTAAAAATCAACCAAGCCATCCACGATGTCCTTTTTGGTCTCTACTTTACATATTGCCTTGGTTCGAGGCTCAACTCCCCATAGGCTTCGAGTACGAGCCTCGGGGGTTTGGCCATTTTGGCCTAATTTTCGACCAAAACTTGCCCTCTTTCGAAAATAGACCTTTGGTACGCATTGAATTGCGTGGAGCCATCGTTGAGTTGGCTCGAAAAACGAAAATGGCCTGGGGCTTTTGTTCTTGTGAGCATTGTGTTTGGTTATTAACGTTCATGCTCACAAGGCCACAAAGTTAGCGTTTGCGCACGCAAACGACTTGGGTTTGCGAGACCCATAGGCTGTCTAAAACATCGCCATTGCCCGCTTCCCTATACAAAATGATATGCCCACGTGAAAGGGGCATGGATGAAAGGCATAGGGGGGGAATGTAGGGTTCCGTCCGAACTCATGGTCCTTGAGAACCATGAGTTCGAGCAATCGACGGAAAAGCTTGCGCGTTGATTTTCTCGAAGACGCAACGGCGAAAAATTCTGGTGAACACACCAGATGAAAGTACATTAAAAACCTTCTAGATTCAGCCCTTAAGTTCTCTTAGAACTTCAAAGGTACTCGAGAAAAATCCCTCACAAAACTCGCCACGGAGAAGCGACGAAAGCGCGCGAACACGCGACATCAGGCGGCGATTTCACGACAATTAGAAATCGCGGTGGAAATCGGGTATTTCACCGATTTCTGACTGAAAATCGCCTAAGACAATAAAATTATGGTAATTCTAAATCGATTTATTGGTTAGAAATCGGATTCCAGATTTCGCGGGTTAGAGAACAGGGATATCCCGCTGACAGCCGGTGTCAACGGCTTCCGCACGGGTGTGACGGCTCACAGGCCTCCGGGCCATGGGCCATAGGTTCTGGGTACCGCTTCACCCCCCTCCTTAGAGCAAACCCTGGGGGGGGCTCGATAACACCCAAGCATGGCAGCGGGTACCCAGGACCATCCCCTGAAGGGGGAGGGGGGGTGTCACATCCTCACTTCAGGCTGATTTGCGGGTTAGGCTGTCAAATCCCACAGTAAGACAGGTACGGTGCTGTAGCTGTTAGTAACTGCAAGTATAGTATCAAGTATCAAGTCCCGGGTCCTGGCGGCGATTGTTCGGCATCCAAAGGACCCGTTAACCCATACCAGGCGCACCGGGTGCTGGCTGCGACGGTCACTACCACAGTGGCAGTGGCAAACACGGCCAACATAGGCGTCACACGACGACCGAGGTGGTCCCACAGGTCGAAAGCGACCACAAAGATCCATCAGGCTACCCCAGGCTTCCCAAGGCCGCAGTCTGGGGGAGAGTCCCCACGGGTCCTTCCTTGGGCGCACCATGTCCATATCCACGACGCGAGTCCAGAGTGTTAAAGCCGAACGAGCTCCTCCATAAGGGATCGGGCATCAAGGCCGTCTTTTCCCTCGCCCCATTACCACGAAGGCCATGCATGAGGGAGTCCTCATGCAGTCTGGGCGGAGGCGTCAACTCCTCAAACCACCAGTTTCCCAGGCAGACTGACCGAGGTCAGGACACCGGAGGTCGCCACCCGACTGCAAGTGCGTCTGCGAGTCGGTAGGCTCACACTGGGACTGACACTCGCGGACCGCTGGGAGTGTAGTCAGGCAACTGGGCTTCCCGCCTGGCGCCATCAGGATCTCAGCACATCACAGCCACTAGGGCACACGGTATCACGGGCACTCAAACAGAAGAATCTGTACTTAGGTACTGGTCCAGGCTGGACCTTATGTAAAAGCATGTAAACGGCGACTCAGGGCGCCTTCGTATGCCGATTCGCATCCCCTCGGGGGGGGAAAAACAGTCCATATGAAGACGCAACATACAGATGCACATATCCTGGGGGGCAGAAAAGTAAGCAATAAACAGGTAAATAGGCGTGTAAACACACTCTGGATAGAGCGCCAAACCACGCCTCGGTCAGGATAAGGAATATGCAGGCAGGGTTGGGATTAACAAACGTTGTTTGTTAATTTTTTTTGGAAAATTAACGAACAAACGAACGAACGAACGAACGATGAAAATAAACGAACGTCGTTTGTTAATTTTTTTCCTTGTTAATGTCCTTTCGGTTTGCTTCTAATGGTTTGCTTGTTCTTATTCTGCCCCATTGGTCCTTTCCACAATATTTTCCAAAATGTTTTTTCAAAAAAAATTTCCAAAAGTTTTTTTCTGAATTCCTGCTTTTAAATGTTTCTCAAAACACCCTGCAAATGATTCACACCTTAAATTGTTTGCTTCCCTTTTATGCACTACCCTGCCTGCAGTTCAGCCAAAAAGACAATGTTTCTTAAAACACCGTGCAAATGACTTTTCAGCTCTACCCTGTCTTGCCCTGCAACTCAGACACAAAGAATACTTTAACGTCGACTTTACTGCACACTGTCTTCTTCCTGGTCCAGCGCTAAGCGTGGGCCTTGAAAGAGGGGTCCCCGGATTCAACAGAGCTAAACAAAGGCAAGGCTACACATCAGGATATCAATACACACATGCATGCCACGCCTCAGGGTTGATGGAGGCACAGAGGCCAAAGTGAAATTTACAGATCCACTCACTGCATGTGAATGACAGGCACACGCACGTGACACACACTGAAAACAAGACTTCTGGCGAATACAACTGGAGGCAGACGACGCTTATTTACCTTGGCGCTTGGGCGCAGCGCGGAGGTCGCCCCAGGCAGTGCTGCGTCGCCCTGACTTCACGCGTCGCCCTGACCTCACGCGCCGTGCGCGCAGTGCTGCTTCGCTCTGATTCTACGCTCAGTGCTGCTTCGCCTTGACTTCACGCGCAGTGCTGCTTCGCCTTGACTTTACGCGCAGTGCTGCTTCGCCGGAGCATGAGGCTTGCGCTTGCACAGGGAGAGGGGCTGAGGCCCGAACATACACGCCGCTCGTCAGTAGGGTGGTCATCACGCTGATCGCTGCAAGCTTCGGCGACGGGTTGCTTCATTTGGGCTTGGCGTCGGTGGAACTTTTCTGACGCGGTTTTGAAGGGGTCTCCCAACTTCTTTTCCCCCACTCCTTTGACGTCTTTGTGTTTTCTGGATTTCACCGTGGTAGAATTCGTCACGTTTCGCTCCAAAAATTCACGGACAAGGCACATGGTAGCACAGGAAGCACCAGCAGCAGCAAATTGGTACCGCACACGCCTATTTGTAGTTCCGCAGCTTCACTCATCAGTTCTCCCACTTCTGACAAGCTCGGCATGGCCAAAAAGTTCCATGGCCTTTGCCGCCCATGACACCACTGAGCTAAAAGCAAAATACAGAGATGCAATGTGCATAAATCCGAAATTAATAATACAAACATGTGAAAAGCCTAAAAAATTGCTATTCTGCACGAATTGCGGTCCTGTTCTGAAATGTCTGTGCCTGTGGTTTTTGAAATCCTGTGCATTTTAAAATCCTTCAGTTCACAGGCTCTGACAACGCAAAACATCGGACACAGCACACAGGAAGTGCGCGCGCTATGCCGCGGCAGGGGCCTGCGGGCCGTCGTTTGTTAAAACGTCGTTTGTTAATAAATTTCCCTAAGCGTAACAAACAAACGACCGTTCAGTCGCTAAACGCTCGCTTATCCCAACCCTGTATGCAGGAGGGTGGACAAGAAAGCGCCTGAGTTCAGGCCATATATAGTCTGCAGACACACGTAGACTGGTCTGGACCCCGCAAGTGCCATGGGACCAGACCACACACCAAAAAAATCGCAATGCCGATGACAGCGGCATCCGTTGCGCAACGTCGTATGGGCTTCAAGGCCCCAAGAGCTCAGAAAATAGGTCAGTCGCCCTGCCTCGTTTCCCAAGGATTCAGCACGCGGGGAGTGACAAATAGAAGTTGGAAGAGAGGGGCCATCCTCCTATGGATTCAGCAGGGGGGGGTATATGGCCACTCTGATGGCAGGTCGACGGAAGATGGGAGAGAGCAAGCAAGTAAGGGACGATCCGTCGACCAAACAAGCGCTCAAAATGCATCAGGGGAGAGCTCAGGGCGGCGATCAGGCGCCCCTGGCTGCAATCGCCCGGGTGAGTGCTGCCAAGTCCGAGACATGGATCTTGGTCTTGTGCTTGCGGATGTAGTCCATGAAGGGGGTATTGATCCGCGGCACGAACGAGGAGACAGGTTCCCAGGTGTCGTGGGACGGCCCATAGCCTCGCCAACGAACCTTGAACTCCAGGCCTCCGGGTGCCGAGGCGTTCGGGCGCTGGGCCAGGATTTTCTCGACTGTATAGTCGTCCTGCTCAGCGCAGTCGTCGTCCGAATCAGCCTCATGTGCGGCATAGTCCAGGGACACATGTTGGCCACGGAGGTCGGGTTCCCGCACACGGAGTTGACTCTCGTGGCGCTCCCGGAACTGACCGTGACCCACCTTGATGCGGTAGGTGTCCTCACCAATCCTGCGGACCACCTCCCCAGGTGTGAACCAGGTTTTGGTGCGGTGCGTGCCCATAGGGCGGGGTCTGATCACCCACACCGGGTCTCCCACCCTGAACTTCTGCGCTGTCGAGCTCGGGGCGGACTTCTGACGCTCAGCCTGCTCCTTCTCAAGCTGCTGGCGGATGTCTCGCGCCGTTGCCTGTTGCCGCGCAAAGAATTCCTTGGCGTCCATGGCCATACCATCACCAGACAAGGGAAGTCCCCGACCAAGGGGGTCCCTGCCGAACAGAATCTGGTGAGGGGACAAACCACCCGGAGTGGGGGTGTCATGATGGGCCTTCAGAGCGGGCCACATCTCCTCAAACCAGTTCCGACGTGGATTGGTGATGTGAATCTTGCGCATATTCTCGAACAGCTGCCGTCCAGCCACTTCAGCCCGGCCATTGGACCGGCTGAGATAGGCGACGCTCTTGGCATGACGTATTCCCATGAGGGAACACATGGCCTTGAACCAGCCACCAGTAAACTGGGGCCCTCGGTCACTGCAAATGGTGCGGGGGATGTCAAAGACGGTCAGCCAATGACGAATCATCATGACTGCCACTTCCTTGGCAAGCAACCCCTTTTTGCGTGCCGGAACGGCTACTACGTAGCCACTGTGGCGATCCACACAAAGAACCACACAGTCAAAGGTCTCCTTGCCAATGTGAACTTCGGGCATGGAGAAGATGTCCATGGCCACGCTCTCCATGGGCTGGTCAGGCACCGGAGTCCATTGGGCTTCCCCCTTGACGTTCCGGTTATCGGGATTGCAGGCCTGACAGACCGAACAACCCTTCCTGACCTTCTTGTTGGCGGTGTAGAGACCGATCTGGTCGATCTCAAACCGGCGCTGCATGTCCAGGGCTTGCTTCTTGACCCCTGGGTGCATCATGTGGTGGTGCCAAGCTTCACATAGCTCGAGCACTCGGGACTCTGGGACCAGCAGCTTACCGTTCCGGTAGAGCTTGCCATCTTCCTCAGTCAGCCCCTTTGGCCACTTCTGCCCGTCATCAGGGTCGGTCACAGCCCTATACTCGGCCTCAAAGGCCTCGGACTTAGCGTAGTCGTCGGTCCAGTCGTCCTGGAGGCAAGACTCAGGGAAGAGGTGCTTGTCGGACTCAGCTCCATCAGGGGCGAGTACTCTGACCGCTCTGCCCATCCTCGTTCCGAGGGGGGCATCCGCAGCCATGACGACGAAGCATTTAACACCCTCCTCCTCCATCAGGCGCTCCATTTCAATGATCCTCTTGGCCTCAGCGGTCTCAGCCTCATCGCCATGGGCAGAGACATCCGTCATGCCCTTGCTGGCGGGATAGGCCCACCTACTGAGACAGTCCGCCGCGGTGTTGTCCTTGCCAGGAACATACACAACCGTGAGGTCGAACTTGGCCAAGGTCTCATGCCATCTTGCCCGTCGGGAGGCGGGACCAGAGGGGGTGTCCACGTGCTCCTTGTGCCACGACTGCAGACTCTGATGGTCGGTGCAGACGGTGACGGGATGGAGGGCTATGTACCCAGCCCATTTCCTGAGAGCCATGACGATGGCATACACCTCCTTTTCTCGGGGCGTCCACGTCCGTCTCTGGCCTTCCGCCAGGACTCGGCTCCAGAAGGCCACTGGCACGTGCCTCCCATCGTCAAGCACTTGTTCCAACACAGCGCCAACGGCGTAGTCGGAAGCGTCGGTGCGCAGGACGAACCCTCGGTCAGGATCCACGAGGTGCAGACCCACTGCGGATAGCAGCGCCTGCTTCATCCCCTCTAAGGCACGGTCGGACTCATCATGCCAGACAAGAGCCTTCTTGGACCCCTTCTTGGTCTCCTCTCGGTTGCCCTTGAGCATGGTCGTCATGGGGGCTGCATACTCGGCATACATCTTGATATACCCCAAGTAGTAATTGCAGAACACCAAGTACGCCCGTAGCTCAGAGACCGTTTTGGGCTTCTCCCAGTGCTCAATCGCAGCCACCTTGCCAGGCATGGGCTTCCGCTGCCCGTTCCCAACTACGTGGCCAGCGAAGACCACCTCGCTTACCGCAATGGTGGCCTTGTCAGTGCTGCCCGTGAGTTTGTGCCGAACCAGAAGGTCCAGCACTCGGGTGACGTCCCTCTCATGTGCCTCCAGGAGCTCCTCGTAGCTCATACTGGGGTCCCCGGACGCGATGATCATGTCGTCCACGAAGGGGTCTGCACAGTCACGCACCGGCTCAAGCAGGTTCTCCAGCATCCGCTGAAAAGCCGCATTGCCGTTGGTAACGCCCATGGGCATCACCTTCCACTGGAGAGGTCCAAGTGGAGTGCTCATGGCCGTGCAGGCACGGGACTCCTCGGCGAGAGGCATCTGATGATAACCATGTTTCAGGTCAATCACCGTGAAGATCCTCCGCCGGTGTTGTTTTTGCAGCATGTCCTCAATGAGGGGCAGCGTATAGCTGTCATGCTGCGTTTGGGCGTTTAGGCCGCGGTAGTCGACCACAAGCCGCCACTCACCGGCCACCTTCTTGGGGACGACGAAGCACGGAGAGGCCCACTCGGAGTTGCACCGCTCGAGCCAGCCTCTCTCGATGAAGTCACGGAGGATCTTCTCCATGGCCTCCTTCCTCTCGCCCCTCAGGGCAAACTCCCGGTGTCGATACACACGGGGGTCCTGCTTCAGTCGTATCTTGGCCTCGCCATACGGTCCACGCAGGTGTGGGGGGAACACAGGTTTTCCGCTGAAGAAGGTATCCTCATACTTCTGCTTCAGCCTGGCCCTCAATGCCTGGATCTTGGGGCAATCATCGGACTCCGCCTTGGCTTTTCCGGGCACCTGGACCACTGAGCTTACTTGAGGGGTAGCGACCCCGCTCGGTTTCGCCTCAGGTGGTCTTCCGGGGTGGCCCAAAGGGCCATCTCTGGTCTTGCCTCGGAATAGATCGCCGTAGGTGGGTGGGTTTCCGCCGATTGGCTCGTCCTGGCTGGACATGTGGTCCAGCACCCTCTGTACGAAAGTATTCCCATCATAGGAACCAGAGACGATCGAGTCCACTTCCCACCAGGCTTTGTCCTGGCCTTTGCCCTCACGCTGGCTTCCCCAGTCGTGAAAGGGCTGATCCATATACCCCTGAACCAGATCCAACTCCTCTTCCGTGAGGGGGTCCTCCGATTCTCCGATGTCAACAGGGGAAACCGCAAAGCATTGCCGCCAGGGCTCCGCTACGATGCGGTTGACACGCACGAAGTCCGTGGTGTCGGCCTGTTCAAGGCCCCCATCCACATAGTGGAATTCCGTTGGCCATATCTGGGGTGGCATGGGCTGTCCCTTAGCGTCCTGATAGACACTCTCTCCAGCCGGTAGGACGACCTTGTTTAAGGTCATGTTGGTCAACGAGACCACCCAATTTCGGGTGCTTTCCTCCTCGGTGCATCCCATAGGAACAACCAGCACTGCCTTGGAGCGGTCCTTGCGAATCTTCGCTACCGCCCTTGGAATGTCCCATCGGGGGCAATGGATCCACATCAAGCCCTGATGTGGACCCCAGTGCTTCTTCCACGCGGAGTCCTGGGCGCTCCAGTACTTCTCACAAACCCGAAGATGGGCGGAGGTTCCTGAAGAGAACGCATCCAGGGCCAGATCCGAAGCTCCCAGGTCCGCAACCACTCGGCTCGCCACTTCCGGCATTACGCCGTACTCCTGGTTTGCTGGCCCAGTTGGCTCAGTGCCCAGCGCGGCTACTTCGAGCTGATTGCGTTCCGGGTGGATCCATTGGCACTCCACATGGTGCTCAGGTGACGAAAGCCACGAGAGCTAGTCGTCCTGGTACAGGGTCATTGAGGCCTGGGCCGGGAGAACGCCGGAGTCCGTCTCCATCATGAAGTCGTACCCGACGATCATGTCCCAGTCCATCTCGGCCTCGTAGAAGCGACCTTGCAGGAGGATTTCCTTGCCGAGGTCCGGGCGGCTCAGCTCACGGTGGTTCACGAACTGCAGCCCAATGGCCGCTTCCTTCGTGCCTCCCACCATGTACTGGCCGTTCGCCACCTTCAGCCTGACAGGTTTCCGACTGTCGGTCAAACACTCTGGCGGAAGTAGGCCAGCCTTGACCAAGCTGACCTGAGCTCCCGTGTCGACCAACACGTCGAAGACCTTCTCCACTTCCCCGCATAAGGCACGGACCTTAAGGTGCAACTGCCGCTCACGCCCCACTCGGCGCACGGCGTGCAAGCTCAGGATCTCCGGCCGTTCCAGAAGCTCAACAAGCGACTGGTGCAGGTCGTGGACAATGGGCTCAGGCTGCACATCTGCAGCATCCAGCTGCGGTCCGGGTGATCCTCCGATACTCTCGGATAGATCGTGAAGCACATCGAATACATTCTTGGTCGCGAAGGAGGGACGGGTGCAAGGGTTCGTGCCTTCACTTGCCCTCACCCCGCCACCGCGACTGTCGGGTGCCGGGCCGGGCCTTCCGCCTGCGGCAATCCCTTTGTGCTTTTTGTCTCCCGACTGGGATGGTGTGGCGCTTCCCACGACACCATCCTGCGACCGCCCTAGCTGGGGCCCTTGGCTGCAGAGGCTCCGCTAAGGGGCGTCGGTAGTGGTAGTAGGGGTACTCTCCTCCGCATCAACCTCGTTGACACCCTTCTTCTTTCCCCTTTTCCTACCCTTCTTGTCCTTGTCCTTGTCGTTCTCCTTGTTCTTGTCGTCCGACCTGGGGACCCAGTTCCTCTTGATCTCCTGGATCTCCTTGGCCAACTCGGTCCCCACCGACATCAGCTTGGAGAGCTCGTCCTTGTCGACCTCCACTTTGGATACCCGCGGGCGCACGCTTCTCTGACCCGTGCGCCTTCTTGTAGGCCTCCGTGTCGGCCTGGCAGATGGGGCATGTTCGGTGGTCATGGTTGAAGCCTTGCTTCCTCCCATAACACACGAAACAGCCCTGAGGGTGAGCTCGTATGAACTCCCCAAAGGACAGCGGAGGGTTGCCAATGCGACGAGGGTCCTTCTTCTCCTTCTTCTTACGACCCTGCTGCAGGGGCTTCCAGCTTCCCCGGTTGCTCCCCGCGTTCAGGTTGTTGGCCACGAAGGCACAAACGGCCATCTCGGCGGGCTCATCGTCGTCGTCATCGTCGACGAGAGTCTCATCGCCGTCGGCCTCTGCTGGGTTCATGGCAGCTTCCCCGCCAGACCCCTCGCCAACGTAGTTGACGTCACGGTCGCCGGGAGTCAACCCGCGGGTGTGGTGGAGGTTCCGGTACTCCTTGAGTACCTCGTCTCCAACCCACTCCAGAATCTCGTCGCAGCTCATCCGCGCCGGGATGGCCTGCAGACGGATGGTCTGGCCGCTCACGTCACACTCATCAAGGCGCCACATCGCGGTGTTCTCGCGATCGCCCATGACGGTGATGAGGAGAGCGTTCCGCAGGGAGTGCCGTTTGACATCCCGGGCCACGTTCTTTCTCGTCCAAGCCACCACGTTCGTATGATACTCTTTGGGGAGCATCATCTTGACCGTGTGGTTGGACTTGGCCCTCTTGGCTTCCTCCTTGGTGACTCTCTTGATCCATGCTTCCGGCAGCATGGAGAGCAGGCGAGCCTGCTCGTCACCCTCGTTCCAGTCCTCCACGTTGCGGCGGAAGAGGGTGTATTGCCCCCGGAAGTCCCGCCAATCTCGTAGGCGGAGCTCCCGTCCATCATGCTGAAGCTTGATGGACTTCCACCGCTTGGCAGCCACCTGCGGAGCGTCCACCCGCTCCTGCTCGTTGAGCCACTTCTTGGCTTCCTTGAGGGTCTTGATTTTCCCCTCCTTGGTCGCCACGAAGTATAGCTCTTGGGGCACTTCCGGCAGGCGGTACCTGAACCGTTTGAAGACATATCTCTCCGCATCAGCAGGATCCATGTCTTCAGTGACGGTCACCCCCAAATTGTCCAGCTTCTCCAAGAAGCGGTCGAGGTTGAGGGGGTTGCCATCGTACATGGGGGGCTTGATGTCCTTCAAGTCTTCCCACACGGCGGCATCCGCGGCCTTAGAGACCATGAACGCCGGCCGCGAGGTCCACCGAGGTTCCCATCGGCCTCGCCCACGGACTCCCACGGCCGCCACTTCCATCTCCTCCACGGTATCCGTGTGGCTACGCCGTGGTTCTTCCATGTACGCTGAACCTAGATGTTCACGCCGTACGCCTTCCATGTATGCCTCCTCATCACGGCGCCGGCGGCTGCGTTCAGCGGCCTCCCGTCGTACACCACGCGGCGGGGAAACGCCGAACTCCTCCAGGTCTTCCTCGCATCCGCCGATATCCCACTCCACGTCCCCTCCAGGGACCTCATCCCTGAGTCCACCATAACGTCCTCCAGCCATTGGGATGGGCTCCGGGGCTGGTGCGGGGCGTCTGGGGCGTACCGGTGTCCGCGGTGGAGCACGGCGGTTGTGGTACTCCGCCCTGAGCCACTCATCACGCCACTCCTCACTGCCACTGCCGGGCGGCACGCGCTTGTTGCGGCGGCCCGCGCTGTGGTGAGAGGGGGCGCTGAGAGAGGGGGCACTGGCGCTGGGGTGACTCCTGGAGGCTCCGGCGGGGGCGTGGGGTCTGCCTGGACCTGGTCCGGGTCCCCAGCCGTCGTCCGACGAGCCAGACTCCAGGGGTGGGTGGTCGCTGCCGACGCTCCCACGGCCTTCCAGCACGTCCAACCTCTGCTGCAGGCCGCTGATGACCTTGTTCAGCAGCCTGGTCTCGCCCTTGGCGATGTACAGCTCCCTCTGGGTGGCGGTGGCGACCTTGGCGCTCTTGACCATCTCGATCTTGGCGATGTCCAGCTCCCTCTGTGCGCCCGCGGGGACCCTGGCGATGCGAGTCATCTCGCCCTTGCCCGTGTCTACCTTGCGCTCGAGGGACTGGACCCTCCTGCGGAGGTGGACAATCCACCGCCAGGCGGCATCCGGGTCACCGTTCCCTGGTGGGTCGTCCGGGTCCCCAGGGGGTCCTCCTGGAGGGCCTCCGCCAGGTCCGCCCGATCCAGGGGGTCCTCCCCCTCCCGGAGGTCCGCCTCCGGGGGGTCCACCTGGTGGGCGTCCTCCAGGGGGTCCTGATGGTCCTCCGCCAGGGGGTCCCGGTGGGTCTCCGCCGGGTCGCCTCGGTGGGTCCGAGGATGGGGGCTTCTTCGTGTAGTCGAAATCCATGTCGTCATCCTCGTCCATGTCGCCCCACCTGGGCGTCTCGGTCCCGCACGCGGAAGACTCCGAGCTCCGGTAGGGAGGAGGGAGATCCTCACCCTCACCTTCCGGCTCCATGGGGACGTCTCCGCCTCCTCCGCCAGCCACTCCTCGGCGATGTCTGCGTCCTCGTTCATCCCCGTCGCTGGCGGTGAAGAAGGGGTCACTGTGGTGGGGGTGTCCGCCCGCCGGTCTCCGTGACCTCTCGGGGGTCTTCCCCTTACCCTTCCTCCGTCGGTAGGCGGTGGGGCCACTGCTCCCACTGCTGCCCGTGTCAACCTCGTCCAGCGTCATCTTGGAGGAGGCGTCCCCTTCGAAGAGCTTTCGAAGGGTCTCCACTCGGGATCCTCCCGGGGGAGTCTCGCGGCGGAGCTTGGCCTTCGCCTCCGCCATTGCGGCGGCCGTGGCTGCGGCAGCTCGCCCTTCGGCCTCTTCCCGGGCACGAGCCGCTTCGGCTTCCCGGGTCTGCTGCAGCCGAGCCTTCTCCGCTTCCAACGCCGCCAGCTCCGCCTCCGTCTTGGCCCTTTCCTCAGCGACCTTCCGTCGCGCGGCCTCGATGGCGTCCTTCCTGGCGGCGTCCGCCTGGGCCTTAGCCGTTGCCTCGGCGTGGGCCCTTTCCTCCGCCTCCTTCTTTGCCCTCTCTCGGGCAAGCGCCTCTTCCAGCGCCTTCACCTCGGCCTCCTTGCAGGCAATGGCCTCCTGCGTCAGGCGGGCTTCCTCGGCGGCTGCCGCCACCTCGCCCTTGACCTGGGCAGTCGCTGCCTCATGGGCGGCTCCGGCCATGAGTCCGGCCGCAATGGCCGCCACGGTCGAGGCGTGGATGGCCATGCCATGCTCCCACTCCGCAGCCTCCTGCCGGGCGATGCCGACAGCGCCCTCCATGGCAGCGTTCTGCTGCGTGGCCCGTTGCCGGGCAACCCGAAGGTTGCAGGGCACCCCACAAGCGCGCTCACAGGCGCGCGCCACGTCCCTTTGGTCGGGAGCGACGCTGCTGCTGGAGCTGGCCTGGTCGACCGGCATCCTCCCGCGGTGGGCCGACCTCACGTCGCTGCTGGGGCCTGACTTCCTCAGGTGCAGCTGACGGGGCTTGGCCTTGGCATGCTTGGCGACTTGAAGGAAGTCGCCAAGGGTGGTGTGGCCGGGGTGGTGACCGCCACTGGCCCGTTGGGGACTGGGGGCTGGGGTTCCGCCCTTGGCGCCTTGGGTGGCTTCGGCGGCCAGGGATTCCTGGTACTCCCGCCACTTCCGGTCCCGCTTCCTGTCCCCGGCGGACCGCTTCTCCTTCCCCGGAGACGCGCTGCTGCTGCTTCCCTGCAGCGTGTGCTCGGTCCCCGGCTCCGGGAACTGCCTTTCGATCATGTCCCACATGGAGACGTTGATCGTGGCGCCCGACGGGTACTCGTTGGAGTTCTGGTCCTCCTCGATCCCGTCGGGGCGCAGCCCTTCGCCGGGCCTGTCTGGCCGGGTCCAGACCCTCCAGCGCCCCTGGCGGAAGCGGAAGGCAAACCCTTCCACCCGCAGCCAGTCTTTGACTGCCTGCAGGCGGTCGGGGCCCATGTCCTCCCGGAGCTCGAAGCTCCCGGGCATGCCGCCTTTGCACTGGAGATGGCTGTGGCGATAATGCTGGTCCCACACCAACCCACGCAGTAGGCGCACCGCATGGGGGTGGGGCTGCGGCCACCTCTTGCCCGCTTCTTGCCAGTTTACCATGGCAGCGGGGGGTGTACTTGGTCTTGAGGTCCTTGGTGGTGGTTGTTGAAGCGGTTGCTCCGGTGTGGTTGTGGAGGTGGGTGACGCGGCTGGTGAAGCTGGGTGTGCGGCCTTGCTGGTCGGCCGGTGGGACTCGCTGATGAGGGAGTCCTGGTCTGTCCACCTCCTTCACGGTCACGGCGCTTCCGTGGTCGCTCAGGGCGATCCTCTGGGCGGCGCCGCAGGCTCCGTGATGGTCTTGGAGTCCTCGGGGTTGGGGTGCTGCTCGTACCCCTCGAACGCCCCGAGTGGCACACGGGGGCTCGGTAACCCCGCGGCGGTGAAACGCTTTTGACGCGTTCCCGTGGGGGGCTTGGCCACGGGACGCTGCGGTGACCCGCACAGGCAAGCAGGCAGGCAAAGCACTGCGCTCACAAGGGCATCATTACGCTCGTGTCATGTGACAAAGCGTTTCAGGATCCTTGCCACTCTAAAACAAGGGAACAAAAGTATGTACAGCAACACATCAGGATATGTACACATGGGGTTAAGACTGGACTGGGATAAGGGCATCACAGGACAATAGACACTCAGTCCCAACTCATATCCCAATCCCAGGTCCGACCCTCTCAGGCTCCCCCACCGGCCCGGACACACCGGAACCCACAGAGGCCTGGGTCATGCAGGCCAAGACCATGAGGAACTACCACCTACACCACCCCTTCGACGACAGCCCGGCCGCACTGCCATGGCCAACAGATCCCCCGGAGACCGTGCGCAAGCTCGCCGACATCATACGCAGCCACGCGAAAGCGAAAATGCAAACACCGGCAGAACCCCCACTGAGGGATCCAGACCAGCAAGCAACGCACCCCTTCTTCAAACCCCATGCCCCCCCAGCCCCGCTACCTCCAGTCCCACCCAAGCGAACGAGACGACAAAGGGGCCCACCCGCCCCCAGCCAAGCCGGAAAAGCAGCGACCTCCCGACCCCCCGCATCCCACCCGACCCACCCGGCGAACCCAGACCAAGCATCCTCGTCATCCTCCCTCCCACCGATACCACCGCCCCACCCGGACCAAGCATCCTCGTCATCCTCCCTCCCACCACTACCACCGCCCCACCCGGACCAGGCATCCTCATCATCCTCCCTCCCGCCACCAGCACATCCCCCGCCCAAAGCGTACCCAGGATTCGGAAAAGGCGCGAAGGTCCAACAGCCCTTCCGCAACGACCACACAGGCGACTGGATCTGGTGTGAGGGCACGATCCAGTACCGCCTCAAGGAGCCGGGGGACAACGGGGGGCCACAGATCCGGGTGATCTGGCACCGCCAAAAGGAGCTAGACCAAGGCAGCAGCGCCCCGGACAAACCAGTCGGCTACACCCTGGAGCTCACCAACGCCCACCCCATCCGGCTCCGCACCGAAGAGAACAGGGCCCACACAGGCACCAAATACACTGGGGAGCTCCCCCCGGAGTGGAGCCAAGGCCTCCCCCCGCCGCGCCTACCCAAACGCCCACAAACCGGCAAAAAGTCCCTGAGCCCCAGTCCCCCTCCCTGACGGGGCAAGGGCCGAGGGCACAAGACTCCACAGCCCCGGCCCGCCCCCACCGAGGCCACCGTCAACCTCCTCGACCTCAACCACCCGGCCGTCACATACTCCAAGGACGCCACAACCGCCCTCCAAGAGCTCCCGATGGCACAGGGGCCGGGGTGGGTTCCCCACCTCCTCACCTTCCAGGAACAAGGCCTACAGCGCGACGACCCCCCAGAAACCACCCCCATATATACCCCGGACCAGAAAGCGTACAAATGCTACTGGCACAAGGGGACCCCCCTATACGCCCAAACCGGCATCCACGTCCACCTCGTCCACCACCTCAGCGTCCCAGGGAGGCTAGGTGTCTATGAGGTCGTCGGGGACGGATGGCAACTCAACGTCATCAACACGCACGTCCCCTTCGGCGAAGCCACGGAACCCTTTCTCCAAGCCCTGGCCGAGGCATACCGCCAGATGGCCATGCTCGCCCCCACAGTCATCATCGGCGACATGAACGCCGCCCCCACCCCAGCGGACCGAGGGGGACAGGCCACACCCCAGGACCAAGCCGTCCGCGACACCATCGAAATGCTGGGGCTCGTGGACCTGACAGCCAACCTGGAAGGCCAACCATCCCACCTCCCCCACCAAACGGATGCCGCCCCATCCCGCATCGACGTGTGCTATGGCGACCCCACCACCATCATCCGAGCGGAGGCCCGATATGGACCCCCCCCGCTGGGACCCACAGGCCATACCCCCCTGTACATCCGCCTCACCATCCCCAACCTTCCCCCCAGCCCCCCGGAGGATGCGGACCAAGGCCTACCACCCCCCCTGAAGATGCCTCCGCTGCATGACAAGCATGCCTGGTCGCAATATCACAGGGCCATAGACTGCGCCCGGCGCATCCAACCAGACCCCACTGACCTACTCACAGCCATGCGCACGGCCGCCGTCGCCTGCGGCTTCCAACAACACCCCCACACAGACGACGACCAACCACCCACGGCCCTGGGGGACATGCTCCATGACCTCTGGCATGCGAAGCAACAACTGGCGACCCTCCTCCACACCGACACCCCCCAAACCCGCCGCCAGATACACCACTGCAGGACACGGATAGCTGACATCAGGGCAGACCTGCAGCGGTGGCCCATCCACAGGCAACAGCGCATCGCCCAGGAACACGAACGGTATGCGCAACATGAACTCCCCTACAAGGCCATCCGCCACCTCAACGACGCCATGACCGACACCGGCCACCGCACCATCACCACGGTCCGGCAGGAGGACGGCTCCCTCACCAACGACCCAGCCACAGTGCTCCAAGCCACCCAAGACAGCTTCCTCCGGCAACACACCCCCACCCAAGACACACTGGACCCAGACACCCAGGCCAAAATCGACCGCCTCCCTCGGGTCTTCAACCACGCCCAGAGGGGGCAACTGGAAAAACGCCCCTTCACCATCCACAAAGTCCGGAAGGCCATCCACAGTCTCCGGCAACACAAAACCCCAGGCTACGACGGCCTCCCTGCAGAGGCATACTACCACCTCCCCGCCCACCTCCTCCACGTCCTCGCCCACCGCCTCTGGGACATCGTCACGGGGCGGACCCCCCTGCCACCAGACTGGGCAAACGTTGTCCGCCCCCTCTACAAAAAAGGGGACTGGGCAAACCCGGACAACTGGCGCCCCATAGTCTGTGCGGTCACGGAGGTCAAAATCGTCTGGACCATCCTCCTGCGCCGCATCCGCCCCCACCTGGACCCCCACATACCAGCAAGCCTATGGGGGGCCATCCCAGGCCGGTCCCCACACGAGGCCATCTTCCTCCAGGACACCATCGCGGACATGGACCCGGTGGACCTCATCATCGCCTCCCTCGACGTCAAAGGAGCCTTCCCGAACACCCCCTGGCTCCTTCTTGAAGCGGTGTGGAAACGCCTAGGCCTCCCCTTCTACAACTTCACCTCCAGCTACATCCGCACCCGCAAATACACGGTCCGCACTGGAGCAGGCCTCACCCCCTTCCTGGAGCCAGGCAGCGGCATCCCCCAAGGGGGAGCAGAAGGCCCCTTCCTGTACCTTCTAGTGACACTCCCCCTGGCCCTCGCAATCGAGCAGGATTACCCGGCCTACGCACCCTACCCCCTCCTCTCCCCCCTGGTGGGCTTCGCGGACGACACCAACCTCATCGTCGCGCACACCCCACACGAACCCCATGCCCCGGACCCCGGGCCAACGGTCACCCAACAGGCCAACGACTGTAATAAAACAGTGATACACACCCCAACGTGAGTCAGAGAGTGCGCGCACAGCAGAGATCGCGCGCACATTATGGATGATCATTTGCACGTTGTTGATTGTTTATAATTAAACTCAGATCACGCTTTATTTATAAGATTGAACGCTCTGTGACTTGCAAAAGACGCTGCGGAGTAGGACAGAACTAACTGTGCATAATGTTGTGAGTTTTCTGTACTACACTGCAGGGTCTTGCATTTTTAATGATGATTTGGACTCAATCTTGTATGTGCCATTGCTGATTGTGTATTCCGTGGGATCCGGAGTCGTTAGCCCAAAACTCTGCAATTTCGGAAATCTCAAACTAAGATGGAGGTTACACCAATCTCAAAACATGGTAGCAAGCATAAGCGTTTCGAATCCATGACTCCAAGCCCCGGATATGGCACAACCTACAACAATGATGAGTCAATGGACCCATTCGAAAAATTCGAAACATCACTTGGTCCCAACATCCTTCCCTCAACTCGCCTTTCGTTTGGCAAGTCGTATGTGGAGGAGTTCATGAACGAAGATGAAACGGGTGATGTTGACAATTTGGAGAAGCCATCACGAGTCCAACAATTGGTGGAACAATTTGAAGAACATCAACGACAATTGTCATCGCGTTCCGAACATTATCACTCTTCACAAGGCTCACAACAAGATGAATTTGAAGTTCTTTTGTCACAATCTCCCAAGGTACACGCCATTCAACAACGCATTGATGGTTGTGAGGCGATGAGCAAGAAAGTTTATACAACGTGCACCGTATAACAAGGAACACTTGCTACGGAGATTGAAAAATTCAAAAAAGTTGTGAAAAGCCGTGTTGAACATCGATACAAACAAGTGGTTGTTCGGGTTGAGCAATTGGGAAATAATGCTACGAACTCTTCTCAAAGTTATCCACCTCATGAGTCCCAACGACACTCCGACCGAATTAGTTATTTAGAGCAAAATTCGGTTGATTCGGAGAGCCTTAAGGACATTTTGGGGCTCGTGGAACAACGAATGGAACAAGTGGAGGCCAATCTTGACATGATGTTGAAGGGTGCGGCAAGTGCGAGCAAGGTAGACGAGACCGTGACGACTATTCACGAGCGCTTTTCGAACTTTGCTACGCGTGGTGATATTCAATTGATGAATGTTCAACTTGAAGAAATGCAAAATATTTTCGCTTCTTCTTTGCAAATGGCGAAAAATACCATGCACACAATAGAGAGCACTTTGGCATCCCATTCTTATGCATTTGATTCGTTTCGTTCCGATTATATATCGCATGAATCCGTGCCCGGTGGCTCCATTATGAATTTTTTGCATTTGATAAGGGAGCATGTGGACATTGGTGAGAATCATGTTAGGGATGTGTTGACAAATGAAGTCGGTTTGCAATTGAAGCAATTACAAGACCGAGTTGAACAAGTCAATGAAAGGGTTGATGCTTTGCAGGTTCTTTGTGAATCTAAGTGGCGTGAGCTACAATCTTCTTTCGAGAGTCATTTTGCACAACGTTTGCAAGCCGCTTTCGACACGATAAATACACGCGTTGAGTCCTTAGTGCAAACACGCATTGGTGAGCATCTCAAGGCTCTAAACGCACGCATCGATGAATCATTTCGGAACAATCAATCTCAATTTCGTTCTTTTAATTCTCATTTAGATGAACGAATTGGAAAAACATTGTCACAAGTTGAGGACACCATCACCAAGCGAAGCGTTGAAATCGAGAAACGCCTCAATTCTACAATGAATTTGAGGTGTGACTCTTTTGCTCGCCAAATAGGTGATGGTGTGAGACCAACCGGCCTCGATGAACACACATTGACTCGTATTCAACAATTGCATGACACGTGTTCCGGTTTGCATGAACTAATGGGACCTCTTGAGCGGCGAGTTTCTAAGGTTGAAGAATTTGCAGTCGCTCACAAAAAGTCCCTTTTGGAGGTTTCTAGTGCTATTGATTCCATGAGTGCACAATTGAGTAGCACTAGCGGAGACATGAAACGTGGGTTACAAGCGCTTACCATGCGTATAACGCTCTTGGAAGAGCGTGAATCTCCTCTTTCGAGTCAAGTTGAGATGGTTAAAAGTGCTTTGGGTAAAATGGAGCATGAACACGCCACTACAAAGTCCCAGTTGCACAATCATATATCATTCACTTCTCAACGGATTGCCGAAGTGAGTGCTCAGGTGGCGAGTGATCCGCCATCACCATCGGGACCCCATTCTTTATCCCAAATTCACTCACACCCCAATGGTAACGCCATTCGTGACGAACTCTTGCAGTTGCATTCGGTTGCCGAGTCCAAATTGCTTGTTTTTTTTCAGCGGGTTGAACACTTCAATTCGGAAGTGGACACTTCATTAAATACCGTTCGTACTCGTGTTTCCGGTTTGGAGTTGAAAGTCAATGCTTTAGGTAACATGCAAGGCCTTTCGCCTCAAGACGTTGATTCTAAATTGCAGGCCTTAGAAGCACGCGTAGGAAATACATTTGATGGTGTACAAACCGCATTCCAAGAGAGTTTCCGGTTATTGCGCACGGACGTTGACACAATACATCAACGTATTGCGGGTTCCAATAGCATTGGCCGTGCCTCTTTACAGGCTGGACAAGCTACTTCCTCAACCCAAGAAGTTTCGAGTTCACAAGCGCATTCGACAAACCGCATGCACGATTGGGATAGAGGTTCACAGCCCTCTTGACACCTCTCCTCAGTCAGCATTAGCATCAACTGCAGCGGCGCCTATTACGGCTCCACCTTCATCGCGTGGTACCAACCCACGTCAGTCCGTTGGGCGTGGTTGTGATTTGGAATTCCCCTCTTCTCCTACTCCCGCCATGTCTGCACATTCACCTTTGTTACATTGGTTGTATGATCCCGAAGGATACTTGAAGCCTTTTCAGGGTCTTGAGCCGCCTTCGTTTTTTGATGCAACTACTCTTTTACCGTCTGGAATCACGCCCGGTTTCGCATTCCATGAGGTGCGTGAATGGAATGATGATATCGAGTTCACCTCCCCGCCGCCTGGCCGAGAGTTTAGGGGTAAAGGTATTTTTGGTTCCAATACCGACGGTTGGATAGACCCAGATGTTTTAAGCAGCTTGCGCCGTCAATTCGCAATTCCCATTTGGGATAGAAAAAAAATGCTTTACGTTGATTGGGAGTTGCTCTACATCGATTGGTATGAAAATACTGGTCGATGGTTCGAGATGGGGTATCAACTAAAATTGTTGGTAGCTACACAGCCTGAGGACAGACAAGTTGAGTTGATTACCCAGATTAGACAGGAACGTTTGCGTATTGGTGAAGTTTTCCAGCTTATCCGGTTGTACGGTAGGCGTCACCAGAACCCTTACGTCCCTGGAAATGTTTTTAAAGCATTGGCGCTACCTGGGTCACTGCAGGGACCAGTGGGTCCTGAGGAGTGGTATAACTTCTTTGTTAGATTTCTGAAGCATGGGCGCCGAACAGCAGCATATGGAGGAACATGCATGTGGGAAGCACACTCAGTGCTCATAGGTGCAATTATTGCGTACACTTCTAAAATGCGCCCAGAAGAGCCGTGGTTTCAGATCAAGAATGATTTGTTACAAATTCAGGCTGCCAGGGGCAACAAAAAATTTACATACATTGAGTTGTTCATGTTTGTAATGCCCCGTTTGTTGGCGGTTCGTGATGCAGAGTGGGTGGAGCAGGGTGTCATTGATGGTATGCATGCTCAGCCCACTGCTGTCAGTGCGGTTAGTAATGTACCGAGCAGGACTGAGAACCGCAGTGACTATGGTTCACAACGTCGTCGTGATGAACGGCGTACAGGCAGGAGTGGTGAACGACGATATAGCAGTGGTCGCGGTCGAGGATATAACAGTGATCGTGACTGGGGATATCGGAGCGGTCGTAGTGATAGTGAATCACGTAAAGAAAAAGGATATCGTGGTGGTCACAGTGGGTACCGTAGTGGTCAAGGTAGTGGTAGATATCGTAGCGGTCGCAGTGGCAGTGAAGGTCGTGATAAGTCACACCGCAGTCCATACAAAGACAAGAGACAGTACAGTAAAGGTCGTGGTAGTGATAAGGAGAGTGAATCAGGGACGGATCGAAATGACCGTCGATCCTTCCGCGAACACAGATCTGATGGGAAACGAACAGACCATGAGCGCAGGTCCAGTGGGAATGGAACGGACCGTGGTTCAACGAACACGAGAACCAGGGATCGCGATGGAAAGCGGTCATCCGGCGATGAGCGTGGGCGTGACCGCCATTACCGCAAGACCACAGCAGATACCAAGGGTCCTGGTGCTACAGCTGTCTGTTTTCGCTGTGGGGGTCGGGGGCATATGGCGGCTCAATGTCCGACACCGAGCCGGTACGCGCGTGAGAATGCCCGGGCGCGTAGTGTTCAGGATGAGAGTGCCAGTGCCATCAGTGTAACCCCACCCCAGACAGTACTATCTGAGGATTCTCAGCCCAAGCAATCTGTACCTTAGGGTATAGGCAGGCAGCCATACGCCCGGAGTGCCAGGCCAGACAAGCATGTTCGGTGGCTGCAGTTACCTCCCCTTTTCTATTCGCAGAACCAGGGAGTTGAGATCAGGTCACTGGACTTTGAGACAATGCCCTCTGTTACTCGATCCCCCATTAAACCCCCCAATAAATATCATTCGGGTAAGAGTGAACTTTTATTTCATGTTCGAATTTCCTTCCAGGATCAATTACTTTTGCCTGAGACTGAAGTACTGACACTGGCGGATATAGGGTGTCAGGTTTTGGCAGTGGGGCCGTCAAAATGTTTTCCCAAAGCTAGCTGGGTGGACGCCCCACGCCCGTTACGTTTGTTGGGGGCGGGGAAATCGCAGATTACAGGAGGAGACAAGGGCGTCATTGTCAATATGTCATTACCTGTGACAGGGAAGCGCGGAGTGGTTATCTTCCAGTGCCTAAATGTGTTCATTCACCTCGCAGATGTAGGGGACAAAATTCTGCTGGGGTTTCCTTTTTTCCAGCAGTACCGCCTTGCTTTTCTGCCCAATCAAAAATCTCTGGTCCCCATGGAGGAGCTGAAAATGGTGAAATATCCATCAAGGTATCAAGGGTTATGCCCTAAGTGTCATGGAGACCGGACAGCATGTCCCTGTGTACATCAGCGTGTTTTGGTCAGCATTTTGAAGCAACTGGACATGGACAGCCTGTCCTTGAACAAAAATCTGTACGCTTCTCAGAACCGCTGGTCGCAGATTGGTGGTGTCCTGAGTGTAATCCAACAGCACCACCTCAGGCATTATCTGCATGTACACATTATGGACATGTTGTATGCATAAATCATTTAGAACGCATTTGGTTTGAGAAGATATGCTCCAGGGAATATGATCAGGTTTTCCTTTTGCAGGATGGGTCATCACTCCAAGTCAAACGACTTCAGGACGACGTGATATTACCCAAGCAAGCAACCGGTGATTCCGCCGGGTATGATCTGTTTTCCCCTGTCTCAGTTTCAATTTCGGCTCAGTCTGGTGTAAAAATCCCACTGCACATCGCCATGGCAATCCCAATGGGTCATTATGGTCGCATCGCCTCACGCAGCAGTTTTGCTGCCCAAAGGGTACATGTTGCGGGCGGCGTCATAGATCGGGGATACCGTGGTGATGTAACGGTGTTACTTGAGAATTCAGGTGACCAGCCTTTCACGATTCAGAAAGGTGACAGAATTGCTCAATTAATAGATTCGGGCCACGCGAGGCAGGCGACGGTGAAATGCGGCAGGGAGCGACAGGAAGGCGACAGGGTGGCGGCAGGAAGACGACAGGGTGCCGACAAGAAGACGACAGGCCAGCGGCAGGAAAGCGGCAGGGAAGCGACAGTAAGCGACAGGCAGGCAACAGGAAGGCGACAGGGGAGGTGCGACAGGAGGGCGACAGGAGGGCGATAGGGCGGCGACAGGGTGGCGACAGGGAGACGACAGGGAAGCGACAGGAAACAAGACATAGCGACAGGATAAGCGACAGGAAAGCGACAGGAAGACGACAGGAGGGCAACAGGGCTAGCGGCGACAGGGAAGCGACAGGGAAGCGACAGGAGAAAGCGACAGGAGAGCGACAGGAGAGCGACAGGAGAGCGACAGGAGAGCGGCAGGGTGTTTTTTTGCGACAGGAAGGCGACAGGAAGGCGACAGGAAGGCGACAGGGGTGCGACAGGAGAGCGACAGGCCTGTGGAAGATAACAAGTGGGACAAAATAGTACATGGATTTTTATACAGGTGGATATATGTAAAGAAAATGAGAACCAATGTTTTACATTTATTTGGATTCTTATGAAGATGTCATTTCATTGTTAGATGGATAAACTTTTAGCGTGTCGGTGAATTTTCATCTTTTATCGATTCATTCCGCAGGTAGATTTCGCCTGAAACTGAGAACTAAATGATAAAGATAAGTGTCAACTGCAAACTTTCCCGATCAGCAATGACCCCGACAGGTCCCGACAGCAAGAACTCGTCCCGACAGCAAGAACTTTTATTTATGCAAGCATTTCATTGAGTTAATCCAAAAATTGTTTCTGATTGCGTTTTTGTCCTCTTCTTTTCACATTTTCTGTTTATAGTTTCTGTTATGAACATGCTCTCCGTTATCTGAGACAAGGCCGCAAGAAGAAGAAACAAGAAAGAAAAGGTACTTGTGTGTGTGTGTGTGTGTGTGTGTGTATGACGATAGACAAGCGACAGGAGGGCGACAGGGAGGCAACAGGAAATAGCGACAGGAGAGCGACGGGAGGGAACGACAGGAGAGCGACAGGAGAGCGACAGGAAGGCGCCAGGCAAAAATTAGCATGGCGACAGGAAACAACAGGAAGCGACAGGAAGCGACAGGATAGCGACAGGAGGGCGGCAGGAAAGCGACAGGGAAGCGACAGGGAAGCGACAAGGGAGCGACAGGGGAGCGACAGGAGAGCGAAAGGCAAGCGACAGGGGAGCGACAGGGGGCTAAAAGTGCCAAAACAGCGACAGGGAGGCGACAGGATGGCGACAGGAGAGCGAGGTGGCCCGAATCTAATACTTGAGAAGCATTCAACGCCATCTGTGGTTGAAGCCAAGGAGCTGTCGACCACTGAGCGCGGGACAGGTGGTTTTGGCAGTACAGGCCGCAGTCAATTTATACCGCCGCAGGAAAATTCGTCTCTGACAAACCAAACTAATTCAACACATCCGCAGTCATTCGACTGTTTTGTTTCCCTTTTTATTCTATTTGGAATTTTGCAAAAAATGGCGAGCGATTCGCTGTCAACAAGGCGTGATGCCACTCAGGTAAGTTCGCAGACTGTGCGAAATGTGGAGCGCGAGGCTCCCCAGGTGAGAGAGTCATCGAGAGTGGAGCGTGAGGTTCCCAATAGGTCAGCTATGAAGCGTGAGGCTTCTGGAAGTTTTACAGTGAGTGATTCACTGCAACAGGAGTGTGATGCTCTGCAGATGGCGAGTGATTCGCTGAGTATGGGACGTGAGGTCCTTGGTTTAGTGGGGCGTGAGGCTCCCATTACAATGAGTGATCGTAACGATCTTTCTGCAGGTGCGAGTGATTCGCTTAACCTGGTTATGTTTGTTTCAAGTATTACGGCGTTGGCTTGCCGTTTGTTTTCTGGCAACAGGAGTATAATTTCTCCCGTTTATCCAACTTCTGGTTCGTCTTGTACTGAAGCTACAGACTCAATTCTCTGTCAAGTTAGCCAGGATTTTTTAAGTGCAGGAGGGACCAGGGAAGCATCACAGATTGACCGTTTGTATGCTGACCAGTGGGGCCATCGCCATGAGGCATGGGCCCCAGATTTTTTTATGGCTGGCTGGGGGTTTGCTCGTTGCATTGATTATCGTGATACTAAAATTCTGTCTTACTATGATTCTCAGTTGCGACAGGATAACAGAATTTTTCGAGGTCTGACTGAGTTGAATCTCACGTCACTTCAAGGGTCTGACCCTTTTCCAACGGCAACCACACCCCAGCCCCCTGCGAATAAATTCATAACTCCTGCTTTGAATACTATGCTTCGTCGTCAGGTCAAACGAATCAAACCAGGACATGTTCGAGTTCGATCAGACGTCATTGATCGTGTCTCAGCGTGGATGACGGATGCTGGTATGTCTGTCACAGTCGATGCTTTCGGCTGCCCTAATTTTCAGGCCTTTCCACAGACATGGACTGATCCACAGCAGTCACTATCGAAACCATGGAATGGTGAAACCATGTGGCTGCACCCTCCTGAACACCTATGGTCCCGTGTTGCAGTCAAAATGGTCATGGAAGCCTGTCGTGGAATTGCCATCATCTCTGTAGTTAAAGAAGCTTCATGGTGGTGGCTCGTTGGTGAGGTTGCTGTGGATTGGGTCGAAATCCCAACTGGCCACCCATTGTTTGTAACCTCACATGGCAAGGTAAAAAACTGTATCGTTCCATATCGGGTTGTTTTCTTTGACTCCTTTGGCCATGATCGGGCTCACCAGCCTGGACCTTCAGAGCCTGCCATCAGGCCTGAGGCTGTTTGCGATGGTTGGAGTGAGCCATCTGTCGACTCGCAGTTTCATGGATTGCCAGACAGCCAGCCGCGAGCTGAACATGAGCCTGCAAATGAGCCTGTGAGTGCTCCCTCTTCACAGTTTGTGTTGTCTGATGGTGGGTTAAGTCGTCAGCGAAGGCGTTTTGGTCGTCGACGACTAGCGAAAAGATCGGTTCAATCCTTGTCTGAGGCTGATAAGCTGTACTGGGTTGATTTTCAGGGATTACAGGACTCAGCCAGTGACGTCATATCAGAGAGTGGCGATTCTGAAGACAATGCTCTTACTGATGAGTATATGTCTGATAGTAACACTGAGCATGGTATTCAGGTAGTGAGTGATGATCCTGGTACTAGTATTTTTAGTGTAGTACAGGCAGATATGGAATATGAGGACTGTCAGCATCTGCGTGAAGCACTAATCAGCGAATTTCAGGAGCAGGTCTTTACCAGAAAAACTTTCACGCAGGTTGACAATGACAAAAGGGGTCCTCATGCTAAGGTAAAGCTTGAGTTGATACCCAATGCAATTCCTTTTAGTTGTAAAGCCATACGTACAGTAGGTGTGCGTGAACAGGTTCTGTACGATAAAATTAAGGGTTTTGAGGAACAGGGTTTCATACGTAAGTGTCGAGGTAGTACAGAGTGGGTATCGCGGGCTTTTTTAGTCCCCAAACCCAATGGCAAATGGCGACTGGTCATCGATTATCGGTATTTAAATACCCAGCTTAAAGGGTTAAATTTTCCTTTACCGGTAATTGAAGACCAGCTCGCCCGCCAAGAGGGTAACAGTGTTTTTTCGTTGGTGGACTTGGAAGACGGATTCCACCAGATGCACCTGGAGGAATCCAGTCGTTCCTTGACCGCATTCATCACGCCTTTCGGCGTGTATGAATGGAAGGTGCTGCCCATGGGGGTTAAGGTGGGCCCGCAGGTTTTTCAGCGACTGGTTGCGTGGGTTGTACGTAACTGCCCTACTAGTGGGCCGTATATTGATGATGTCTTGACGGGTACAGGAGTGCCGCGCAACTATGCACCTTCTGATCATGGCCCTGGCAAGCTTTTTGACAGCCATGCTTATGCAGACAAACCAGCTGATACATTTTTGAACCCCTGTTTTTCACCGCCGCCAATTTTGCCTGATGGCACAGCAAATTCCGATATGGTCACCCCCTTTTCATATATCATTCCTTCCCACCCTTCAAGTCAGGATAAGTTGTATTATCATTATCTTTGTATGCGTGAGCTGTTTCATGCATTTGCATCTGCTGACCTCACGGTCAAGCCTGAAAAGTGTTTTTTGTTGCGTCGTCAAGTACAGTATGTAGGGCATGTACTTTGTAACGGTAAACGCTTCCCTAACCCGAGTAAAACACAGGCCCTTCGGGATTGGGAAATTAAACACATTACCAATGCCAAAGCCCTGAAAGGGTTCCTGGGTTTGGCAAATTGGTATAGTATGTATATACGTAACTATGCCAAGTATGCTGCCCCCTTGATGGAGGCCCTAAAAGGTATGTATCAGTTTGAGGATGTACAAGGGGGGCCGGCAGTAGATGGTAATGGGTTGCCTTGTAAGGCACGCAAACGTGTTAAGCTTACCCCCAAACAATCAGAGATCAAGTGGACTCCTGAAATGGAGTGGGGATTTCAGCAAATCAAAGATTCTCTGATTGAGAAAGTTGAGTTATATCTACCGCGTCCTGGTGCACGGTGGCGGCTGTCCACTGATGCATCAGATTTCGCTGTAAGGGGAGTGTTAGAACAGGAACAGGACGACGGGAATTGGCATCCTGTCGCTTTTTTTTCTAGAAAACTGCAGGGCAGTAAAACAGCAGGTAAGCATAAAGATAAAGGTATAGGACAGGTGGGATGGACAGTGAGGGAAAAAGAGACGTATGCTGTTGTATGTAGTTTGTTAAAGTTTCAGTCATGGATAGGACATCAGGAAGTATTGGTACGTACAGATCATAGTAGTATTGTACAGTGGTATAAGGAGGATTTGTGTACTGTGTCTGGGCCTTTGGGTCGTCGTGGCCGATGGCACGAGTTTTTAAGTCGTTTCAATCTTGTAATACTGTATCATAAGGGAGCTGAAAATGAAGCCCCTGATGCGTTATCACGCTGGGCATACCCGGCAGGGTTATCTCAGGATGTATCTTTTCACGGCAGTGAAAATGACCTTGAGGGTTGGAACCAGTGTGAACAGCGTGAGCGTGAATACACACAACGTAATTTGCGTGAACGGCACCCGAATGATTTTGGAGAGTATCGTACTGTACGTGCCTGTATGGTTCCTGACTGCACTGAGTGTGTTGCAGTCCACATACCTCATCAAACTGAGGCACGTGAGCTTCTTCTTGAGGCCCGTGCGGTTGCAGAAATTCGTCACATTTCTGATCACCCCTCCCTTGTGCATGCATCAGCTTTTGCTGATATTGACGGATTTCACTTATACTGCAACCCTGCAGTTTTTCAACAGAGCAGACCTTCTCGAGTAGTCAAGCGTGAGTTACGTCACACAGAAATTTCTACAGTTTCATGTGTCTCAGTGGGTGACGGGCACGAGCTGCCCATTGACAGTGTGGAAGATTTACACATACACACACTAAATACAATCAAACTCCCCCCTGATACCGCTGTGTTGTATAGTGATTGGGATCCAGAATATGCTGCTGACCCAGTGCTGGGTCCACATTGGACAACATTACAGGCAGATGGTGTCAGTGGTCAGTACAGATTACATATGGGTCGTGTTCGATTGGCAGGGCGTATTTGTGTTCCTTTGTCTCTGTTGGACAAAGTCATAGTGGCGACACATACATATGCCCATCCAGGCATTCACAAAACACACCAGCTCATTGACAGAAAATACATTTTTCAGGAGCTTGATAAAGGACAGCCACGAAAATTTTCATACACCAAGCTGAAAGAACACATTGCGCTGCAGTTGGGACATTGTCAGGTCTGTCAGGCTGTCAAGGGTCGCAAGGGTCTGCAGCCTGACACTATGCATTCATATCCAATACCTGAGTATCCGTTTAGTTCTATCCCAGCAGATTTTTGTAAATTGGATGAAGTGAAACAGGGAGCTGTTGTATATGACTCAGTTTTTGTAATTGTCTGTCGTTTAACAGGATATGTAATGGCACTGCCATGCAGCACCACCATTACCTCATCTGAGCTGGCTTCTTTATTTCTGACGCGTTTTGTTACTTTCTTCGGGCTGCCGAAGGAAATTTTTAGCGACGTGGATAAAATTATGCATGCAGATTTTTTCTCCACATTCTGTCAGCTCTCAAGAATTGAGGAGTATAGATCCCCTGTGTATCGTAAGAAGAGTAATGGTAGGGCTGAGCGGGCAGTACAGGTAGTTGTTGACAGCTTACGCAAGTTGTTACAGCAGGCAGGCAGAAATCGTAAGTGGATCGGCCTGGCCAGCCACAAAAGGCGCCGTTCAGTGCAAAAAGAAATCGTAAGTGGACTGATTTATTGCCTCTGGCACTTTGGTGTGCTAACGATATGCCTGGGGCTGTATCAGGCTTCAGTCCACATAGACTTGTTTTCGGTAGGGATCCCATTGGGTTTGGGGATCACCCCCCAATGGCACCTGATTACGGGTCAGTGGATGCGTACCAATTTTTTCAACGTGTGCGTAGGGAAAGAGAATATGTGAGTGCCAAGCTCACAAAAATACATGATGAATTCAGTGCCAAATACCTGACGGAACACCCGCCTCTCAATTTTGAACCTGGTGATCGTGTTTGGTTGAAAACCATTCGTAAACCGGGGGAGAGTAAATTGGACCGTCTTTGGGTTGGTCCTGCTGAAATTTTGGAGAGGCTCAGTGCAGGTAGGTATAGAATTGCTGGTCCGTATGGTGAACAACAGGTTGAGTCATTGCGGCTCAAACCATACAACCCCCCCTTGACACACGGAGCTCCACCCCTACACTTTTACACCGACAAGGAGACGTTGGTGGATGATGAGAAATTCATCGTCGAAAAAATTTTAAAACATGCAGTTCAAAAAAACAGAGGTAAGGACAAGGCACGCCGCCCCAACATTGTTAAATGGTTTGTAAAATACAAGGGGTACGACAAACCTGAGTGGAGGGAGGCATCTGAATTCATGCATGACATAAATGAGGAATGGCTGCGCTACAACATCAAACACAAGATTGATGTGGGGTTACAGGACATACGACAAGTGTTGTCATCAGTACATCCAAAATTTTTACAATGGCGCACAGATTTCGGGGGACAGGTGCATATGCGTGATCACCGATGTGTTTCCTCCTTATGTCGTGTATATTACCGCCTTTGATGCTCTGATTGCTCTCCCCTTTCTGTACAGGTCTTACAGAGTTCAGGAAGTCCTTACAGAATTCAGAAGTGGGTTACACATCCTTTTGTTTCAATACTTCATACTGGTATGTCTGACTGCAGGGCGTGGTGATGACAGTTTTGCATTGGCTTGGCGAATGGCACGCTGTCTCACTGGTGTCTACGCCATGGCCCTTGCGACGTCGTCAGCCCCCCCCCCCCTTTTTTCTGAGGTTCTGTCACAGGACAACAGTCTTTTTCTTCCCCTCTCATGTATTATTGTGTATGAACTGTTAATCAGTTGTTTCTATTTTTTATCCCACCGTTGGCACGTGGGCCCTTCCTTGGGAAGTGGGAGTTCAGAACTGCCAAATTTCATTGAATGTATTGCATGTCTTCTGTGTGTTGACACGAATCATGTTGACCTTGTATATAGCAGTATCAGCCAGTTTTCAGGTTCACTCTGCAGGTCATCGGTGAATTCGCCTACACCGTATAGTACGTAACCGACGCCCCCTGTGAGATTTAGCTTCCCCTGGCACTGCAGCTGGTTTGTAGCTGATTCCCTTCTCCCAGCACCAGGCGCCAGTTATTTTTGGTCAGAGAGCGCAACGCAACCCTCTGGTCCCCGGCCCAAATGTTGCAGACAGTGCGCCCTCTGAGGATGCAGCATGTGTTTACCAGACATCAAGCCCCCTTTGCCCTAGGCATAAGAGGTACTGGCCTGAGTGGCCCCGTGACAAGTAATAGGATTACATTCCCCTTCGCCGATGCTCTGGTGGTTTCTTTCGGACGTCGTTTCTTTTTTTTGTGTGTGATTTTGAGATAAAACAATCATCGGTGTTGAACGATCAAGGGTTCGATTTATGCCCCCCCTAACTAAAGGCATTGAGTCAGGCATACATTATGCTGTGTCCAACTTTGTAGTCACAGTGGTGCGGTGACATGTTTTGTGTGCTTTCTTTCTTGTGCAGACGTGGAGTGATCCAGAGAACAGAGATGATCGGAGTCCAGAGAACAGAGCTGATCGAAATCCAGAGACCAGGATTCACCAGAATTCACAGGCCAGAGATCATCAGCATCAGGGTCCAGCGTACAGGGATGATTATGGTTGGTCAGTGGTTTATATATGCATGTCCACAGTGATGTTTCAATTTTTTATTTGCCTCTGTCAGACATCTGTTGCTTGCTTCGCAGGTGTACAGATGTCTTGTGAGGGGAGTGTAATAAAACAGTGATACACACCCCAACGTGAGTCAGAGAGTGCGCGCACAGCAGAGATCGCGCGCACATTATGGATGATCATTTGCACGTTGTTGATTGTTTATAATTAAACTCAGATCACGCTTTATTTATAAGATTGAACGCTCTGTGACTTGCAAAAGACGCTGCGGAGTAGGACAGAACTAACTGTGCATAATGTTGTGAGTTTTCTGTACTACACTGCAGGGTCTTGCATTTTTAATGATGATTTGGACTCAATCTTGTATGTGCCATTGCTGATTGTGTATTCCGTGGGATCCGGAGTCGTTAGCCCAAAACTCTGCAATTTCGGAAATCTCAAACTAAGATGGAGGTTACACCAATCTCAAAACACAACTTACTGGACGTGACCGTCTCCTACCTCTCCCACAACAACCTCATCGTCCACCCCACAAAGTCAGTGGCCATGATCAAGGGGTCTGCCACACCTCCCACCCTAGGGCCACAAGGGCCCCCCATGCAAGTCGTGACAACCACCACCCACCTGGGGGTAGTCCAGGCCGCCAACCCTGAGGACGCCACCCTCCCTCCCATGTTGCAATCACACCTCGCCTATCTCCCCAGATATGCGTCCCCGACCACCAAGGCCCTCTCCCTGTCCCACCAGAGCGTGGCGTACTACGTCACCGGGGTCTTGAACACCTCCATAGGCTTCCAAGCACACCGCCTGACACACCCCACCACCGCCCTCCAGCCGGCCACACGCGCCGTGACCAAGGCATGGGCAGCACACGGGGGCTGGCCCACCTCCATACCCACCCGCGCCATCCCAGCGGCATGACCCCACTATGGGAACGCCATAGGGGACGAGGTGAAAGCGGCCTACACCAGACACACCGCCCTCCTCCTTCACCACATGACCCACAACCACTCACCGGAGGTCCGCGAGGTCACCGCAATCCGCCTCCAAGCCGCACAACGGGCCCGCAACACATGCCCGCGCTGGGTACTCCACCAGACGGGCATGCCCACCAACATGAACACGCGCCTGTGGAACCACCTGCAGCTTCTCCTCCCATCCCCACACCACGCCATACTCACCTACCACGCGTGCCCAGAGGAAGGGCCACTAGCGGTCCTCTGCGGGGACCTCCACCATCACCACAAGGGCACCATCCACACCATAGACCTTGTCGGGGCCTCCATCACCGTAGTATACGTCACCCTCCCCCAAATGCGGGTCCTGCACCACAGCGGGGCACACCACACCCCCTTTCTACAGCTACCCGAATGGCCGCAATACCGCCTCTTCCACCAGTACCTCACGCAGACGGCACGAGCAGCGGGACACACTCTACAGGGCAGCAAAGACATGCGCACAGCCTACCGAGAATTCACAAAGCAACACCCACGACCCATCCCAGCGACACCGCCCTACGCACCCACCGGATCGAAACACGAACCCGTCCCCCCGGTGACGGGCCCAGTCCCACCACTAACCCTACTACTGGCCCCGAATGAAGCCAAACCCACGCAGACCACCGTCATCCACCACGGGGCAAAATGGCGCATACCGAAACACCACATGACCGCCCGAGACCTACCAAAGGTCCCCCAAGATTCCCAGGGCATGCCACGCACATGTTGGGCCTGTGACCCCGAGGCACCAACCACACCATGGCCCGTACTACACCTCATAGCACGCCACCACACCCACCCCACAACCCACCTACCACCACAGGCCTACGCATGGATAGCCCCATGGTTCCACCGCACCGACACTAACCCCACAGTAGCATGGAACCCCGACCACGCGCCCAAATGGCTCTTCACCACTACACCCACATGCCCCCGCCCCGACCCGGCAGGGGTCGCCATCCGTTACAGCATGTACGAGCCAGGCAGAACGGGCAAGCACGAGCACCCCTACTATCCACTCCACCACTCCTGCCACACACCGGAGCACCGAACACAAACCCTCACATGCCACGATCTAAACCCCGACACAGCCTACATCCTCCACTACATCTACTCCTACCTCACACAAGGACAGCCGGAGCAGGGACTCATAGCCCTGTCCCCCCAAGCGAAGCACATCATCTCCAAAGGAATAGGGGTGTACGCCACCCCCATCCTGCAGCCCACAACCCCAGTAGCCCACCTCGCCACGGGCCTTGCCATGTACGCCTACCTGCCCATGAACCCATGCCGCCTCCCACAACCATCACCGGCGGACCGGCTCTTCTTCACCGACGCCTCAGGCGAATCCGCCCTCACGCCCATCACCGGGGGGACCACCCTGCAGCTAACCCACACCGGGGGACACTACCACATGGACCACCACACGGGCCACACCACCTATGGGGCCTCTTCCCACGGGGAGCTAGGGGCCATGGCCGACGCCATCACCGAGATCGCGGCCCACCTACCCGCCCACTCCCCGCACATCGTCCGGGTCTGGTTCGTGGTAGACGCCACTGTCGACACACACCTGCTCCTCCGCATAGCAAGGCAACCACTTCACAAAGCCACCGCGACGAGCCTCGGCACCCAGGCACTGCTACTCTGGAAAGCCCTTCGCAGCCTTCCCCCCTACGTCCAACTCAACATCGTGAAACAAGAGTCCCACAGACACCAATACGGAAATGGTAAGGTCGACAACCAGGCAGTACACCAGCGCACAACACACCTACCAGCCCTCCAGATCCCTGACCTCGGCCGCAACCACACACACCTCCAACACGTGCCCCCTGTACCCGAGCCCCATCAGACCCCGGACTGGGTACCAGAGGACGCCCCCTATTCCTCCCACGACAGAGCATACCACTACCCCAACCCCATCCAACATCTCGCCCGCGTGCTCGGCGATGCAGACAGCCGGGCGCACATCCAGGAGCTCCAGGACAGACTGCAAGTCCCCCTCTACCACTCAGCGCTGCGCCCAGCAAACGTCCCAGTCCACCTCCAAAAACGACGCATCCAGCTCCTCAGGGAGCAACTGCCATTCCTCACCAGGGTCGCCAGATGGCTCGCCCGCAAGCACATCCACGTCCCCGACAAACACACCCGTTGCCCATGCGACCACACCACCCCGGAGGACTGGGAACACTTCAAGAAATGCCCCCTCCATACAGACAGGGACACCCTAGTGGGCTGGTCCCCGGCGGAAACCCTGCGACAACACGAAGGATGGCCAACCCACAGCCACGCACACCAGGCCACCGAACACCTCTTCCGGGACCCCATGATCAAAGAAGCCACCATGAGAGGGGCAGTGACACAGGCCCTGCACCGACACCTCACCAAACACACGGAAAGCCCCATGGAGGCAGCAGCACACCTCCAGCTAGAAGCAGTCCGCAGAGCAGCGGCCCAAATGGTACACCGCAAACACCTCCTGCTAACACACGCGGAGCAACTCACCGACCCCACCGCCAGGGAACACATGCAGCGTCTCATCCATTACCATGCCGTGCATGACCCGGACGTCCACTAACCCGCTCCGCGCCCCGCACGCGCCCCCCGTCTCCATCCACAGGTCTCCAAGGCACCACCACAGCGCCCCGAGACCCGTCTCACACCCAAGAAGCCACCCGGCACCGCCCAGTCCGGCCGAGCCCGACCAGGGCCAATCATCCCTCGACGTAGACGCGCAAGACCCCGGCAGCCCATCCAGCCCACCCCCCCTGGACCCGGGGCAACCCCCCCTCGCACCGGCCACCATCCGCGACCCCGACCTCCTCCGAGCAACCCTCCAAGACAGGGCCCCGACCACCCCCCTGGGCTGGTACCGCCTACAAGAGGACTGGACCAAGCTCACCGTCAAGGCCCTCCGGGACCTGACCACCCCAGGCAGCGGCCTCCACGAGACCATCGTAGACCTCGTGCTCTGGCAAGCCCGCAAACACACCCGGGGCCAGCACATCTGGATCCCCCCCATCGAGTGGGGCCAGGCCGTGACGCACGACACCGGCATCAACGTCACGCGTCAAGGGACCGTACGCCTACGACGGGCCCCAGCGGAGACGGACCACCCAGCGGACCCGAACCGCCCGGAACAGTGGGAACAGGCCACCGCGCCCAACCGCGACACCGCCCTCCGCGCCGCCGGCCTCCGCACCCCGGACGACGACCTCCCCGCCCCACCTACAGACAGTGACCACCCCCCGCCGGAGGTCTGGGTTACAGTCCTCGAGCGCGGGCACTACTACGTGATAGCCGCTACGGCTACGTCCCCCGTCCCGCAATGGCTCATCCAGGGGACAGACACCATGTTCGCCCCGGAGAAAGCCCCACCAGGGGCAGTGGGGGACCCCACCACCCAGCACAGGGTCCTCAGGGGTGTCCTCCAGCCAGGGGACAAGCCCCCAGCCCGCGCCCTGGCCCAAATCACCTCAGGGAAGGCGGGCTACCACCTGGGATTGGCCATGCTCTGCCTAACCCACTGGATCCAGCGCCGCTGGCCACCCAGGGGGACCGTGCCCTGGGTTTGGGCCATCCCCACCGCCCACACACAAGTCGAGGCAGGCCCGGACACACGACCAAACCCCCCCCCCAGACCGCAGCAGTCCCTCACCTGCGGGTACCACGCCATCCACAGGGTCCTCAACCGCGCGGGTCTTAGCCCAAAGCTAGCATACCCCCTTCCCACCACTGACCAAGAGGTCCACCAGATACGAAAGCTCGTCTGCGAAATCCTTGCCGCGGCAGCAGAAGACGGCAAGCTTCTCCTCCAAACCGCCCGGCCTACAACTGCCCACGCAAGCGCGCGGCAAGCAGACACATACACCGACACAGCACACCCCGCCGCACAATCCCCGCCCATGCCCCCCCCCTCTCGCTGCTCAACCGGAGACCCACACACGCCCACCATCGCGCGCAACCCCGGGCCCCGCGACACGGGCCTCCCCCACCCGCCCGAACACCAGCACACGCCCGCCACACACCCACCCGCCGGACACCCTTCACCGCCCCCCACACTCGACAACCCACACACACCCGCCGAGGGGAGCCCCGCGCCCCGCGGCACGCCCACCACACCCAGTGGCCCGCCCACGCCCCCCACACACACCCCAGAGGACCCAGGCACACCCCCCCGGGCCCCTGAATGCAGCCCACGCGAACTGTTCCCCCCCGCGGACGCCAACCCACACGACCTCGCACATTGCAGGACCCAGGCCCAGCCGAGCCCAGAAGGAGAAGGCCACAGCCCCGCGCCTCCCTCCCCCGCCGCTGCCAACCAGATCGGCCCGCCGGGCCGCCAGGTCACGACCGGGCCCCCCCAGCCGCCCGCCCCCAACCGACAGCCCGAGGACATGCCCTCCATCCTCCCCGCCGTGGCCGCAGCAGAAGCCGCCGCCCACAAGCCCGCCCGCATCACAGCCCAACCCGCGTCCACCACCTCCTCCTCACCCTCAGCCTCGTCCACCTCCTCCACCTCATCCTCCGACCCCCCCCTCCCCGCCGCCCTCATCCTCAAGGCCACGGCGAAAGCCAAAGCAACGGCCGCACGCACCGACCCCCCAACACCCACACAGGCGACTCAGGCACCCCGGCAACGCACCGGGACGACCCCCGACCCGACATCGGCACCCTCACACCTCCGGACAGAGGTACTCCTCAACCTGGAACCGGACCCCAACCCCAAACCCGACCCCAAACCCAAACCGGACCCCAACCCCAAACCCGACCCCAAACCCAAGCCGGCGCCCACGCGAGCACACACAACACCGCAGACGCAACGACACAAACCCACCCGACACCACCCCCGCGCGGACCCTCGCCCAAGCCAGGACCCCCCATTCACCGCAACCCGCGCCCCCCTCCCGCCGGCACCCACCACCACCGCAGAGACGGCCTCCCAGCACGACCCTGTCCAAGCCCTCGTCCGCATCCCCGTCACCAAGCGCCCCGTCATCCATCCCCCACAAACCACCACCACCGCCGGCCAAACCGACCCAGGGACGTGGGACCCCTCGACCACCGTCACCGTCAAGCCCGGCCCCCAACCCTTCCCCCCTGCCCACCACATAGTGCAGCCCCGGGGACTGCCCACGATGCCCAACCCCCCACCCCCACAAGGGGGACCGGAAAACCCACAAGGGGTCCATGGGCCATACCCGCAACACCAACCCCACCACTACCCACACCACCACCACCAGCGGCCCCACCACCACCACTACCAACACCACCCCAACCACTACCACTGCCCACCGCCCTACCCCACCGGGCCACAACCCCCCGTGCACGAACAGCACCAGCGGACGGGATGGCAGCCACCGAGCGCTCCACCCGCATACCCCACCTACCGCCAGGGGCCACCCCCCCCGTACCAGCCACCACCCCCGTACCAGGAACCGTATCCGTACCCCCCCGGCCACCATCCGATGGCCGAAGGGGCCCCCCGGGCCCAACCCCGCCGAGGACAGCCACTCGACCCATACCACCAGCCACTGCCGCCACCACACCCCTACGTGGCGGATCCATGGACGACGGGGGACCCCCTTCCCCCCCCCCAGTACCAGGCGGCACCGCGCGAGGCCCCCCAGGGGCCGCCGACGCCTCCGGACTGGCCCGACTCGAGCGATGAGGCCCGGTCCTGCAAACGGCGGCGCTCCCGCTCCCCCCCCGCACGGCACACTCGCCCACGGCGCCCACACTCCCACCGCGCCTCAACCACCCACTCGCGCCGCTCCCGCTCCCCCAGGTGCCACCACGACCCCCCGGGACCCCGCTCCCGTGGCTCCCGCCCCCCCGGGCACCACCACGAGCGCCACCGCCGCCCCATGTCCCCCTCTCCCTCCCCCCACCGGCCAAACAAGACCCCCACCCCCAGCCCCCGCCACCACCACTCCCGCTCCCCCTGACGCAGCCAGACACGCCACCGCCGCCCCACGTCCACCTCCCCCTCCCCCCACACGCCCCGCCAGGCTCCCCATTCCCCCCGCCACCCGTACCCATCCACCACCCCCAGCCCCCGCCACCACCACTCCCGCTCCCCCGGACGCCACCGAGCGCGCCACCGCCGCCCCATGTCCACCTCCCCCTCCCGCTCCCCCCTCCGCCCGTACCCGTCCTCCATCCCCAGCCCCCGCCGCCGCCGCTCCCGCTCCCCCAAGCACCGCCACCCCCGCCACCACCGCAGGTCCACATCCTCCCCCCGCCGCACCACGACCACGGGCACGGACCCCTCCCCCCCCCGGGCCCCCGCCGACCTCGCCTGGTGGTCTCCCCCCGCTCTGCAGGAGCTCCGCCGCTGGGTGAAGTGGGCCGGAGGAGCGGGAAGGCACGAAGGGGTGCACATGGTGCATACCTTCGAGGAGGTGCGCACCCGCACCCCCGCGATCCCCAACGAGGCCGCCCCGGAGGCCATCATGCTGCAAGCGGCATGGGAGGCCCTCCTCCGCGATGCGGTCCAGGGCCTCCGCCCCCCCTACACCCCCCAAGCCCTCCGCCAGTGGCTCCAGGCCACCCACCCCCAGGCCTGGGCCGCCGGCGCCCCCTCCCCACCCCGCCCCTCCCGCCACCACCACACCAGGAAGGGGCAGGACAAGGGCAAGGGAAGGGCAAGGGGCACCAAGGAGCACTCAGGCAAGAGGGCACGGAAGGGCCCCAAGTGAGGGCAGGCACTCGCAGGGACAGGACGCCGGAAGCGACACCACATGGGGGCAGGAAACCACCCAAGAACCAGGAAGGGGCGGGAGCGGGGACCAAGACACGGAGGAAAAGGGCACCACGACAAACGCCATGACCCACACCCAGGAAGGGCACACCACGACGGGGGGACCAGCGCCGCCCCAGCCCCACCAAACGCCCCAACACACACCACCGAAGCAAACATCAGACACCATGCGGATCACACCAGCGCACGCCCACCGGCCACCGGAAACCACACGGAGAATGGAGGGCACACCTACACGGGGAGAACGGGCCACAGCCACAGAGGAAGCCGCAGGGAACACCGCCGCACGGCGCACCACCACGCCCTCACCGCCAGGCGACGATCCCGGCCACCACAAAGGCCACCTCACAGGCACCGGAAGAGGACGAAGGCACGGCCACAGCACCCACGACTAGGGACCGAAACCCCCAGAGGACACGGGACCAAGGCACAGGCCCCCAGGGAGGGCAACCCCACGGACCGTCATGCGAACGACCTACCCGACCCACCAGCCCGAGCGGCACGCCCAAGCCCCCACAGCACGGACCCAGCGAGCCACCCACACCTAACCGCACCCCCCAGCCACCAGCCAGCCACACTCCGGCCCGCACTCCGCACCACGACACAGGCCAGGCTGACCTCCACTGACCCACCGCGGCACCACGCGAGACCACGGCACACCGCACCACAGCGCGCAACAGTGCAACGCGCCACAGCACGACGCGACGCGACGCGGCACAGAGCGGCACAGCACGACACAACTGACCCTAACCTGAGGGACTAACCGAAGCCAGCCACCGCACACCCTGGAGGGCGCCGCGCCAGCAAGCCACACACCAGCACCACAGGCCACACACGGGGCCACAGCGCGCCTGGCGACAACGGTGGCGGACCACCCAGAAGATTACAGCCGGCACCGCAGAGGGGAAAGGACACGAACAACCCCAGCCCCCTAACCCAAAACCACAAGCAGCCGCCTGGCGCAGCCGCCCAGCCGGCAGAGCCAGGACCTAACCCGGCAAGAAGGGGTGCCGAGCCCACCGTGTACATAGTTCACCCGACCCATGGGGCCGGAACGCGGCCACACAGAACGCAACTGAAGACAGCAGTCCGGAAGACAACACTGAATGCGGGCCAGTGCGTGCCCCAGCCCAGGAAAGGCAGAGGGAGAAACAGGCAAGCCCCCCCCCCCGCAAAAAAAAAAGGAGGGGGGAGGGGGAAAAGGCACGAAAACAGCCCACAGCCACCAAACCGCCCGCCAACACCACCACAGGCGGCCAAGCCCCCCCCCAGAAGGCACCGAAGAAAGGACCCCCACAGAGGCACAGGGGGACCACCCACCCAAAACCGGCAACACCAAGCCAGTAACAGCGCCCACGAAACCACACACGTCCCAAAAGCAGGCCGAAACCGAAGCCCAACCACGAACACCACAAACAGCCGACACTAGAGGGACAACACCACAAACTGTGCCCAAACACACCAACCCAAGATCCCAGCCAGGACTGGCGGGGTTAACAAAACCCGCACCCAACCGCCAACCGGACCCAAACACAAACGCCGCACAACAGTAGGAAATCCAGTGCCCACAGCCCGGGCACTGAGGCAGCCAGTGCCATGCAGGTGACCCGGCCAAACGAGATCCGGAGACCGGGGGTAAGGCTGCATCCTAAGGCCTGCGCTGCTTTGGGACTCGAGGCGGAGCGTGCGACACCCAAGCGCCTCGGAACCCTAGTACCAAGAACCTGCATGCACGCCTTGGGAACCGGATACGCCAGGAAGTCCGGTGAACCCCTAGGGTTCCGCCCAAAGGAGGGGACGTGCGCAAGCACGGGGGCACACCCTCCCGGCGAGACAAGCATGTCACGCCGGCGGCGATCAGCCCTCCCGGCGTTGCCCGGGGCCGCTTTGTTGGGGGCCAACAGTCAGGTCTAGCGGGAAGTAAGCCGCCTCTCCTCTTCACGCGCGGAGCCTCTTCCTGTTCGTCACAGGGGCGACGCCAGGGGGAACCATGGGGCGCCTCTCCACGACCGAGTGCACCTACCTACCTACCTCTGCTGCAGCCGAGCCTTCTCCGCTTCCAACGCCGCCAGCTCCGCCTCCGTCTTGGCCCTTTCCTCAGCGACCTTCCGTCGCGCGGCCTCGATGGCGTCCTTCCTGGCGGCGTCCGCCTGGGCCTTAGCCGTTGCCTCGGCGTGGGCCCTTTCCTCCGCCTCCTTCTTTGCCCTCTCTCGGGCAAGCGCCTCTTCCAGCGCCTTCACCTCGGCCTCCTTGCAGGCAATGGCCTCCTGCGTCAGGCGGGCTTCCTCGGCGGCTGCCGCCACCTCACCCTTGACCTGGGCAGTCGCTGCCTCAATGGCCGCCACGGTCGAGGCGTGGATGGCCATGCCATGCTCCCGATCCGCAGCCTCCTGCTGGGCGATGCCAACAGCGCCCTCCATGGCATCGTTCTGCTGCGTGGCCCGTTGCCGGGCAACCCGAAGGTTGCAGGGCACCCCACAAGCGCGCTCACAGGCGCGCGCCACGTCCCTTTGGTCGGGAGCGACGCTGCTGCTGGAGCTGGCCTGGTCGGCCGGCATCCACCGGTGGGCCGACCTCACGTCGCTGCTGGGGCCTGACTTCCTCAGGTGCAGCTGACGGGGCTTGGCCTTGGCATGCTTGGCGACTTGAAGGAAGTCGCCAAGGGTGGTGTGGCCGGGGTGGTGACCGCCACTGGCCCGTTGGGGACTGGGGGCTGGGGTTCCGCCCTTGGCGCCTTGGGTGGCTTCGGCGGCGAGGGATTCCTGGTACTCCCGCCACTTCCGGTCCCGCTTCCTGTCCCCGGCGGACCGCTTCTCCTTCCCCGGAGACGCGCTGCTGCTGCTTCCCTGCAGCGTGCGCTCGGTCCCCGGCTCCGGGAATTGCCTTTCGATCATGTCCCACATGGAGAAGTTGATCGTGGCGCCCGACGGGTACTCGTTGGAGTTCTGGTCCTCCTCAATCCCGTCCGGGCGCAGCCCTTCGCCGGGCCTGTCTGGCCGGGTCAAGACCCTCCAGCGCCTCTGGCGGAAGCGGAAGGCAAACCCTTCCACCCGCAGCCAGTCTTTGACTGCCTGCAGGCGGTCGGGGCCCATGTCCTCGCGGAGCTCGAAGCTCCCGGGCATGCCGCCTTCGCACTGGAGATGGCTGTGGCGATAATGCTGGTCCCACACCAACCCACGCAGTAGGCGCACCGCATGGGGGTGGGGCTGCGGCCACCTCTTGCCCGCTTCTTGCCAGTTTACCATGGCAGCGGGGGGTGTACTTGGTCTTGAGGTCCTTGGTGGTGGTTGTTGAAGCGGTTGCTCCGGTGTGGTTGTGGAGGTGGGTGACGCGGCTGGTGAAGCTGGGTGTGCGGCCTTGCTGGTCAGCCGGTGGGACTCGCTGATGAGGGAGTCCTGGTCTGTCCACCTCCTTCACAATCACGGCGCTTCCGTGGTCGCTCAGGGCGATCCTCTGGGCGGCGCCGCAGGCTCCGTGATGGTCTTGGAGTCCTCGGGGTTGGGGTGCTGCTCGTACCCCTCGAAGGCCCCGAGTGGCACACGGGGGCTGGGTAACCCCGCGGCGGTGAAACGCTTTTGACGCGTTCCCGTGGGGGGCCTGGCCACGAACGCTGCGGTGACACGCACAGGCAAGCAGGCAGGCAAAGCACTGCGCTCACAAGGGCATCATTACGCTCGTGTCATGTGACAAAGCGTTTCAGGATCCTTGCCACTCTAAAACAAGGGAACAAAAGTATGTACAGCAACACATCAGGATATGTACACATGGGGTGAAGACTGGACTGGGATAAGGGCATCACAGGACAATAGACACTCAGTCCCAACTCATATCCCAATCCCAGGTCCGACCCTCTCAGTGGCTGGCAGGGGCGGGGGCTCAAACACAACCCATGCCCTGCCCAGTCCGGACCTTGAAACCCTGCCAATAGGGGAGGGTGTCCCGCCCAGCCACAGGCGAGTTCCTGGGAACCAAGGAGCTCCAAGGCCAACCGACGGTGGCTCCCTACGCTCCCTGAACGGCAGGTCCCAACTCCACTCTGAGCCAGAGATAAGGCCCCGCCATTATTTCCTAGGAGTTGGTAGCTGAAAATGGGCTGTTTCAGCCCAAACTGATATTAGCTCGAAAACTCCAAAATTGACCCCTCGTCCGGACCTGCCAGAGGTAGGGACGAGGCAACGGACTCTATGCCCTCCGCGTACGAACCCCCTGGAGCCCTCATCCAACCTGGTTCCCTCTGAGGTCCCGGCATCAGGGCACCACGGGTTCGTCAAGTGGGGTCATAATTGCCAAAATGGCAAAATCGGCCGTCTCGGGCGACCGTCCAGGGTAGGAAACCTTGGCGATTTTGTCGCGCCAAGCCTTGATTCACAACCCTTGATATCCCCTTTGGTCCCATGCCCTGGGTTATCGCTTGCTGTCACGCTGGCTGCTTGCTGTTCACCAAGGGGATGAACACGCCGATGGCGCAGAAAGCAGCATGCGGTGCAAACGGGGGGATCATGGATCGCACCAAAAGTTGAATAACTCCGGATGAGCCAGAGGAGCAAATACGAAACTCAATGGCGTTCAACCCTTGGTCATAAGCTACAATAATCGCCACTTCTTCCTGGCTAGATTCTGTGCCCCATGGAGATATGGTAATTCCAATATGGCATACAATGGCAAAAACAGCGAAATATGGCCAAAATGGCCCACACTCATGATTCCATATCTCCATGGCCACGGCGAGGATCCTTTCAACCAAGCCCGCTATAGACACATGGGACTTAGGTCCCAATATATGCCACTTGCCAACCCTCATGGTCGCCTCTAGCTTTTTTCCCCATTTGAGGGAAAGTGATACACAAATGGGGCAGAATGGCAACATACCCGAAATTGGGTGACTCACAACTCTCCCTTCGAGAGGAGAGGCCACATGAGGAAACACCCCATTCGATGCGGGTTTATGTGCCCTCTCCGAATTGCCCTTACCCTGGGTCAAGTGGCGCACGCAACTGAAGCGGTACCCAGAACCCCATGACCATGGTGGGGTATACAACCGGTCTCCGTGTGCCCACTAACCTCATGTACGGAGGGGAAGACGCCCGGCGAAGCCCGGTGAGAGCCCGGCAGGAGCGTGTCCCTTGCCGTAAAGCCCCCGTGACGGCATTCCGGCCACTTGGGGCATGTTACCATGTACCGGCAAACTGCCATTTGCCGGTATCTTACTATTTCACTCCAATCTGCCCCGCACCGCCTTCGGCCGTCGATTCGGCAACCTAACCCTAACAACAGATGTAGGTAAGACGTGTTGGTGTGAGAGATCTGGGCATTTCAGCTATTAGCGGCCGCATCGGCAACCGATGCGTCGCCCGCTGAGATTTACACATCAGAATATCAGGAATCAACAGGGTTTTATTTTCATATTGTTTCCGTAAATTTTCACGCTTCCGTTCTGATAATCAATGTTTTGACTGCTGGCGGTTGGCTCGCGACTTTAGCGTAACCGCCAGTTTAACTGTTATTTACAGACATTTTAGCGCAATCCGTGACGAAGACTCTAAAGTCTTCAGGAATTGCATTGATGCATCTGCAATTTTCACATTGTACACTCGCAACCTTAATCCGAATTTTTCAGGATGTCGAAATCGGAATTTCGACTTCGACATCCCCGCACTTGATTTGACTTCTTTCGAGTGGACCTACGTGCTTCCCTATGCACGAATCAACTTTCCTTTTGTCTTGCCCTCCATTTGTCTTAGAGATATGGGCAAAACAAAGTTGATTCGTGAGGCCACTTGTGAGGGTCATATCTCGTGCTGCTTGCGAGGAATGACAATAAGGAAGCATGGGATGTATTCACAATACTCCCGACGTAGATTAACAAGCTTTATACGCCTTGCGTCTCCACACGTGCGCGCTAGCGTAATGGATCATGGTCAAGAGGGTAGAGTTTGCGTTATAACTCTTTGACCATGATATTGCGTGCGTTAAGATAACTTTCGAGTGTAGCGCGCGAGTGTTGGTGTTGCATAGGAACTTTCCTTGAGTTCCTATGAGCGATTGACACAAAGTTATGCCCTTGGAGGGGCATGACATATCGTGGGGGGAGCTACCTTATTGGGCAGTATGTGGTATGTGCCATGTGCCGTATTGCGTGCCCATTTGGCGGGTTTGGCTAAGAGCGATACACCCACCAATGGACCTCATATTGCACAAGGCCCTTCCTTACACTCCCCATGATCAATTGCAAGACTAACCTTCGTGGAGGGAAGCTTGTGTGGCGATCCCAAGGCGATGCGTTGGGAGCAAGAGGTGTGTTTTGCAATTTTCCATATTTTCATGTGCCCACTTGGGAAGTAGCGCTCGTGACCTTTCAAAGCGCCCCAAGTGGAGCACATATGTGGAATCGAAGGTCATTGGTGTCAAGTCATTGTGTTTAGAAGGATTGGTTGATTACTCAATCCAAGCCGAAGATATTGTAATATATTTCTGCGCCTTTCAAGGCACTTTTGGGTGTTTTTTCGCCAATATTGCTGTTTTTTGCCCGTCATGATGTCAAATGGCGACCATGTATCTCAACGTTGCGCTCAATTGACATCATGACCCAAGTATGTTATGAGGGTACAAACTTCGGTGCCCAACATATCTTGGACCCGGCGAATAAATCCTCTTGGGCTTGGCATACCGTGGCCGCCATGTTGGCAATTTGGGACTATCCCAAATCATGGGCTCACTTGGCGACCCTGCCATTCCCAAAACCGGAGGAGTTGGGCGACGCCCAAAAGATATGTTGGACACATATGACTTGATACCAATCCTATGGCACACTCCGGTCCAAGTCGGGCATGTGCCTCATTTGGCCCAAACATGAGTGTGCGCATTTTCGGCCATTTCGGGCAACTTTCCACATTTTCTGCCCGCCGTGCACCATGTTCAGCTACCTCGTGCACGCCGGAGTCATGGACCAATGGACCATATATGACATGGGTGTTATGGACATTGGTCCCCATGGTTCACACACCACGTGGGCGAAGCGGAGCAACCTTCGTTAGGGTGCTAGCCCAAAGTGAGTGTGGACGATTTTGCCATTTTGGCATTTGGGGACCCAATTGGGATTGTCACCACACCGAGTGGCATTAAGATCTTTGGGAGCCAAGTGCATGGAAGTCTCTGTTGGACTCCCGGTGGATTGCGTATGGAATGGCGGATACGATCTCCAAGCCGGCGTGGAGATATACTATTGGGAGCACCCCCAAATTTTGGCTCATTTCGAGCAGCCAAAATGACCCCCTTTTGGGACCCCAATTTCACCCCCCCCGTGTGGTCAATTGGCGGCCCCATATCTCTATGCCCACAGGGAGCCCGGACCTAATTTTAAGTTGTACACTCAGATATGAGTCCTAGGTCCGGCCTCCTATCCTGTGAGTTATTGGCCTTGCCCTGGCCAGGCGAGCCACGCGTGAGAATGATGCCAATTTTGGTGATTTTGGCATCATGACCCCACTTGACGAACCCGTGGTGCCCTGATGCCGGGACCTCAGAGGGAACCACGTTGGGTGAGGGCTCCAGGGAGTTCGTACTCGGAGGGCATAGGGTCAGTTGCCTCGTCCCTACCTCTGGCGGGTCCGGACGAGGGGTCAATTTCGGAGATTTTTGAGCTAATATCAGTTTGGGCTGAAACAGCCCATTTTCAGCTACCAACTCCTAGGGGATAATGGCGGGGCCATATCTCTGGCTCAGAGTGGAGTTGGGACCTGCTGTTAAGGGAGCATGGGGAGCCACTGTCGGTTGGCCTTGGAGCGCCTTGGTTCCCAGGAACTCGCCTGTGTCTGGGCGGGACACCTCCTCCATTGGCAGGGTTTCAGGGTCCGGACTGAGCAGGGCATGGGTTGTGTTTGAGCCCCCGCCCCCACCAGCCACTCAGAGGGTCCGACCTGGGATTGGGATATGAGTTGGGACTGAGTGTCTATTGTCCTGTGATGCCCTTACCCCAGTCCAGTCTTAACCTCATGTGTACATATTCTGATGTGTTGCTGTACATACTTTTGTTCCCTTGTTTCAGAGTGGCAAGGATCCTGAAACGCTTTGTCACATAACACGAGCGTAATGATGCCCCTGTGAGCGCAGTGCTTTGCCTGCCTGCTTGCTTGTGCGTGTCAACCGCAGCGTCCCGTGGCCAGGCCCCCCACGGGAACGCGTCACAACCTCGGGGGCGAAATCAGGGGGAGATGGGGTTTGTGGCCATTCCGGGCAAAACATCCAAAATTCACCCAAAAGTGGTCCCTCCAAAAATCGTATCTCCGTATCACAAGAGAAAGGAGCCTCGGGCTTTTGCATGGATGCAAACCGAAGCTTTGCTTCCCTTTTGCAACAAGGGTTGAGGTTCAAAGCATAATGGAAGCATTTTTAACACCTCAATCCTTGAAGCACACTATTTATGGGGAAAAGTGCATATATCGGCGATATTGGCATGAACATATCTTTGGGACTTTGAGGAGCAAAAATATGAGTAAACACTTTTGGAGTAGGCCCATAGTAGGTGCCTTCAAATATGCACACTATGGTTAGATTGTCTCCGCCCACTCGTGTCATTAGTGCTTGGATATGAGCGCGTGTGCAAAGAGGCAGTATGGCACACGTACTCACAAGGCGAAATTATATAAAATAGAAGACGAGGTTGTAAAAATCAACCAAGCCATCCACGATGTCCTTTTTGGTCTCTACTTTACATATTGCCTTGGCTCGAGGCTCAACTCCCCATAGGCTTCGAGTACGAGCCTCGGGGGTTTGGCCATTTTGGCCTAATTTTCGACCAAAACTTGCCCTCTTTCGAAAATAGACCTTTGGTACGCATTGAATTGCGTGGAGCCATCGTTGAGTTGGCTCGAAAAACGAAAATGACCTAGGGCTTTTGGTCTTGTGAGCATTGTGTTCGGTTATTGACGTTCATGCTCACAAGGCCACAAAGTTAGCGTTTGCGCACACAAACAACTTGGGTTTGCGAGACCCATAGGCTGCCTAAAACATCGCCATTGCCCGCTTCCCTATACAAAATGATATGCCCACGTGAAAGGGGCATGGATGAAAGGCATAGGGGGGAGATGTAGGGTTCCGTCCGAACTCATGGTCCTTGAGAACCATGAGTTCGAGCAATCGACGGAAAAGCTTGCGCGTTGATTTTCTCGAAGACGCAACGGCGAAAAATTCTGGTGAACACACCAGATGAAAGTACATTAAAAACCATCTAGATTCAGCCCTTAAGTTCTCTTAGAACCTCAAAGGTACTCGAGAAAAATCCCTCACAAAACTCGCCACGGAGAAGCGACGAAAGCGCGCGAACAGGCGACATCAGGCGGCGATTTCACGACAATTAGCAATGGCGGTAGAAATCGGGTATTTCACCGATTTCCGACTGAAAATCGCCTAAGACAATAAAATTATCGTAATTCTAAATCAATTTATTGGGTAGAAATCGGATTCCAGATTTCGCGGGTTAGAGAACAGGGATATCCCGCTGACAGCCCGTGTCAACGGCTTCCGCACAGGTGTGACGGCTCACAGGCCTCCGGGCCATGGGCCATAGGTTCTGGGTACCGCTTCAGTGGCGCACGCAACCTCGGGCCGAACATTAAGGGGGAGACGGGGTTTGTGGCCATTCTGGGCAAAACGGCCAAAATTCACCCAAAAGTGGTCACTCGGAAAATCGTATCTCCGTATCACAAGGGAAGTGAGCCTCGGTCTTTTGCATGGATGCAAACCGAAGCCTTGCTTCCCTTTTGCAACAAGGGTTGGGGTTGAAAGCGTTATGGAGGGATTTTTAACACCTCAATCCTTGAAGCACACTATTTATGGGAAAAAGTGCATATATCGGCGATATTGGCATGTACATATCTTTGGGTCATTGAGGAACAAAAATATGAGTAAACACCTTTGGGAGTAGGCCCATAGTAGGTGCCTTCAAATATGCACACTATGGTTAGATTGTCTTCGCCCACTCATATCATTAGTGTTTGCATATGAGCGCGTGTGCAAGGAGGCAGTTTGGCACGCAATTATATAAAATAGAAGACAAGGTTGCAACAATCAACCAAGCCATCCACGATGTCCTTCGTGGTCTCTACTTTACATATTACCTTGGTTCAAGGCTCAACTCCCAGAAGGTTTTATAGTGATTTCAACACTGTGTGTTTGTTGTGCCTCTCCTGCTGCTTGCTGCTGGTGTAGGGTTTCGTGCTGCTTGTTTTTGATGAGGAAAATGTTTTATTTGCTGAAATACAACAAATCCAGGATAACCCAAGCCAGAGATAAGCAAGTAGAAGAGAATCAGGATCAAAGCATGAAGGGCTGCAGTGTAGACAGTGAAAGATGTTAGAATATTCACAGAAACTGCAACTCAGGGCACATCGGAATGCATATTCACAAAGATAGCTGAAATGTTTTGGAAAAAGAGTTGGAAAACTGCCCCATAGTCACTCAATCTCCATAGTGCCATCTCAGGAGATGTGCAAGGCCCTTGCCCTTGGGCCGGAAAGGGGCCCAAGGGCAAGGGCAAGGGCGCCGCGGGCCCCAAGGGACAGACGGGACGGGGCATGGGAGCCCGGGTGGGAGGGCGGGCCGAAGGGAGGGGGGCGGGGAGCGGGGTGCCCCCGCAGCCGGACGTGCAGCCGGTGAGGTGCATCCCCCCCGGCATCCAACAGATGCCCGCGCACCACACCCACCACCACCACCACCACCTCCACCGGCACCTCTACAACATCGACCCTGACGCCGGCGAGCTCGTCCCCCCCCAACCCCCACGACCCCGGCACCAGCCAGCCCCCCCCGCGCCGAGAGCGGAGCCGGCGCGGATGGCCTCGGCGGAGGAAGGGCGGGGCGCGGCATCGGCGCCGCAGGCACAGGGGCAGCAGGGGCAGCCCGCGCGAAGGGCAGAGGGGGCCCGGCCCTGGGACCGGGACTGGGGCACGGTCCCGGACCCTCTGGGGGAGGAGGCCCTCCCCCTGGTGGGGGAGGTGTACGGGTGGTTGTGCTGGGCCAACCAGGGGACCACCAGGGGGTTGAGGAACCAGCCCTTTGATGCCGTGCTCCTCCGCAGAGACGGAGGAAACCGAGAGGTACCCCCGGGGGGGTGGGCAGCCCCGGAGGACCATGAGAGGGTCATCAGGTCGGTGATCCGGGCGGCGTGGCCAGACAGGGAGCCGACGTGGCCGGCCTTCCTGGAAGGGGGAGCGCTGCTCCGCATCCCGGATGAGGACGCCAACAACTCGCTCCCCCGGGCCTTGTGCAGCGCCCTCGCCCACCGGCGCTACCGCCGGCGCAACCCGCCGCCGCCACAGCCCCAGCCCCCACACAAGCGGCGGCGCAGGTGACGGCCCAGACGGCGGACGCGAGAAAGTGGGTGGAGGAGCTGGGCCCCCCGACCCACGCCCCCCCCACGGTACGGTGTGACGCAGGAGCGCGAGCCACCTCCCGCGGGAGGGAGGGCGGAGACCACGAGCTTGGGGGGAAACCTGCTGCCCCGCAGCCCGCTGACTGCTGACCGCTAACCCTCACGGCCGTCCCCGGCCGGCCAGCGCCGCGCGACGACGGCCGGGGGGATGAGGGGCCCCAGCGAGGGCCTGCACGAGGGTCCGGCTCTAGGTAGAGGGGGGCGGGGGAAGGGTGCTACCCCCCAGCCGATGGCTGGCCCCCGGGGCCGGGACCACCATGCCGCCCCCCCCCTGGCCGTCAGAAGGCGGCGCCAGGGGACCAGAGGGCCCCCCCCAGCCCCCCCCCCCCTCCCACTCAGGCCCAAGAGCGGACGGAGGCAGACCGAAGAAACGGCGGCCCCGCACCCCCCCCGAAGAGGCCGCTGCACCCGGGGTGCGGGGGCAGCACGGCCGAAGCAGGCGCGCACACGCCCTGCCTGCTGCCGGCCGACGGCAGACCGGCGGCGCCCAGGACGGCGCAAACGGAGCGGCCTTATCAGAGGCCGGCCCGGGGAAGACGGGGGCGCGAACCAGGGCGGGGCGGTTCCCCCCCCTTCCCCCCCCCCCCCCCCCCCCGCCGCACTGACCCGTCGGCGGCCGACTGGACCGCGCCCGACGCCTGCGGCCGCCCGGCAACCCCCACGGCGCGAGTATACCCCGGGGGGGCACGCCGGGAACAACAGAAGGCAGGCCGACGCCCGACGGGGCGGGGGGGCGGGGGGGCGGCCCCCCAACCTCCCCCCCCCCCGCACCCCCCCCCCAGCTTGGGAGCCACAGGAGCGGCCCTCCGCCCCCCCGGAGCCGAGGGGACGCCCCCCCCCCCCCAGAAGGGACCGCGACGCGGGGGGGGGGGGGGGGATGCGGCTGGACCTGCTCCCGCGGGGGTCGCGGCCGCAGAGCGAGCCCACACCAGCGTCCCGGAGCAACGCGCGCACCAGAACAGTATGGGGGCCGCGCCCCACATGACCCTCCCGTGACCACAGCCCACTCAGGGAGGGCAGAGGGGGGGTTCAGGTCTGCAGGGGCCCCCGGGGGGGCGGTCCACGGGCCGCCCCTCACCCCTCCCCACCCCGGGGCGGCACCGCGACCCCGACCGCACGCGCACGCCGGAGGGGAGTGCGCCGACGACGCGAGGGGGGCCAGGATGGAGTACCGCAGGCCGCCACCCAGAAGGGGGGCAGGGAGGCTGCGGCGCGACCCCCCCCCCCGGCCCCCCCACCGGCCCGCAAGCCGCGGGGGCCCCGACCCCCACCCCCCGGGGCAGGGGGGTTTGGTCCCCCCCCCCCCCGCCCGAGAGAGGTGCTGGAGCGCGACCCGCCCCCCCTCCCCAGCCGCCGTCTCCCACGGGGGCCGCGGAGAACAAGCGAACCCGCGCCAACGCGCCAGGACGCCGCACAGATCGCGCCCAGAGAAGGCGGGCGAGCACGAACCGGAGTGGTATGGGGGGCCACGCCCCCCATGGACAGAACAACGCCAGTGACACCCGCATTGTTGCCTGCCCAGGGAAGGCAGAGGGACGGAACGAGGCAGAGCGACCCCCCGCCCTACAGGCCCCCCCCCGGCCGCACAAACGGGGGGTCCGGCGCACGCCCCCCCCCCCCCCCCAGCCCGCCCCCCGGCACACGAACGCCACGGACCCGCCCCGCGGCGCGCAGCCCCCACAGGGCGTGCAGGCCGAGGGGACAGAGAAGGGCCCCCACACCGGCACGCCCGCGCCCACAACACGTGGATAGCGGACCCCAACAGCCCGCCCAGTGGACGGGCAGTCGGGGGAGGGGGAGCGCCTGACCCCAGACGCCCCTCGCAACAGTAGAAGGCACCCCCCCCGGGGGGCGCCCTACCGCCACCCCCGCAACCCCAAGCCAAGTAGGGGGGAACCGGGACCGGACCGCCCCTCCCGAAGCACGCCAGACGGAGCAAGGGACCGGGGCAGGACACGCGGAGGGGCACCGACCACGTTGAACGGCCCTACTAGCGCCCAGTGCCGGGACCGCGCGAGGTGCGCACGCCACACCACCCAGGAGGGGGGGGAGCGGACGCCGCGGGAGCGCTAGCGCACACACAGGTAACGGGCACGCGGGGACTACTGAGAGGGCAACCGGACCGAGCGCGCGGAACGCACAGACCGCGTGGAATGGCGTACCAGCGAGCGAGGGTAAGGGACACCCGGACGGGACGGCCCGCCACACGCAGCGCGGAACACGCGGGGCGGGAAAGGGGAAACGAGAGAGACACAACACCAGGTACCGGCCCGAACCCCCCCAACCGGCCGCGAGCGCCGCGCACACACAGACGGGGCACTGCACCCGCCAAGGCAGTAGTGGCGCACAGCGCCACGCCCCAACCCCTAGGCTAGGCAGCCTCCGCGCCAGCCCAAGGGGGTCCCACTGGCGACAAGCCAGTAGCACGGGCCCGGCGGCGCCGGCGCTCCGGGCGACCACGCATTAGGGGGGCGACGCAGTGGGTAAGCGCCCGCAGCCACGGCTGCGAATTGATGCACTGACCGGGGAGTGGCGAAACGGGGAAGCCGGGGAAGGACGGGGCTCCGAGCCCTGTGAACCCGGGGATTCCGCCACCAGGCAGGAGGTGCGTCTTGGAGGACCCCCCACTAGGACCCGGTGGGGAGGATATCACCTGGCCCGACCAGGTGGCCCCCCGGGGCCGAAAGGTGTCTAGTACCCGCAAAATCAAACGTCAAACCTCAAACCTGAAATGTTTTGGAAAAAGAGTTGGAAAACTGCCCCATAGTCACTCAATCTCCATAGTGCCATCTCAGGAGATGTGCACTCTTTGTTTTGGGTCCCATATGTGCTGAGGTGGCAGGGCATGTGGCGATGAAGTCACTGCCATGTCACATGGGATCTTCCTACTTAGCTAGGCTGACGGGGAATTGAACCCAGGACCTCTCAAAAAGAGGTGCCCAGCCCCCTAGGGTGCATACCACTAGGATAGCTAAGAATTCATGAGAAAACATAGATAAATTCATAGGCTCTGCCCTGGATATGTCAGTTCTCAGTCAACTCAGGAAAAGATGAATAGCCTCACAATGATAGGGGATTAAGGGGTCCACTCCATATCCTGATTTAGTGTTTTGTTCCATAGGTCAAAATGTGTTATCACCACTTTTGGTTGGGCCAATACTAAGATAGAAATGCCTGTGTGCTTAGAGCATCTCTAATACAACTAAAGTATACCCTAAAGCATTGGAAAAGCACTTTTTCTTACTCCCCCCTTGTGCTGTCGTGGCCACCACTGTCGCATTTTCAGGAAAAAGGGATTTTTTCTTGGCCTTTCCTTGGTTTCCACATCTACTTTAAAATACCTATAGCTTCCCTCACACAGAAAAATGGACGCTCACCATGGCTGGCGCCTTTTTGCTGCTGTGTCCGTGACATTTCCTACAGAAAGCTCAGCGCTCATGGCGCTGCCGGGGTTCCTGTGGCTTGGTTGGGTTAGGTTCGGAGCATGCCAAAACCATGTGCATGTGCATCCCTCCCTCCAAGACGCAGCGCGACACTAACCCAACGCCAGACTCTGTATGGACATCCGCTCCGGTTGTTAAAACCTGCTGGCGACCTGCTGTCCTGATCTTAGGGCGAAGGGAGTCGTCAGGAAATTAAATTGCCCCTTGGTGGGGTCTTGGGTTCTGCTCAGTCTCCTGGCTGCTGCTTTTCGGCCCAGAAAGCGGCCTACTCAGCGACGCTTTCGCGAGGATATCTGCAGAGGCAGGAATGGGAGAATTATGGACGAATCCACGCAAGCGCGAAGCGACAACACCTAAATCCGTCAAATGACGGCCTGGAGTTTTTCTAAGACAACACACCTGAGCAGAATACAATTGTGCATCAGATGCACATTTTTATAAAAATTATAGTGATCTCTCGATTTTTTAAATCAAGAAATTCCTACGCAGAAAAAGGCGGCGCGCAGGAGCGGCTCCTAGCGAAGCGCCGGAAAATACAGAGGTAGGTAGGTAGGTGCACTCGGTCGCGGAGAGGCGACCCATGGTTCCTCCTGGCGTCGCCCCTGTGACGAACAGAATGAGGCTCCGCGCATGAAGAGGGGAGGTGGCTTACTTCCCGCTAGACCTGACTGTTGGCCCCCAACAAAGGGGCCCCGGGGAACACCGAGAGGGCTGATCGCCGCCGGCGTGACGTGCTTGTCTCGCCGGGAGGGCGTGCCCCCGTGCTTGCGCACGTTCCCTCCTTTGGGCGGAACCCTAGAGGTTCACCGGACTTCCTGGCGTATCCCGTTCCCAAGGCATGCATGCACGTTCTTGGTACTAGGGTTCCGATGCACTTGGGTGTCGCACGCTCCGCCTCGAGTCCCAAAGCAGCGCAGGCCTTAGGATGCAGCCTTACCCCCGGTCTCCGGATCTCGTGTGGCCGGGTCACCTGCATGGCACGGGCTGCCTCAGTGCCCGGGCTGTGGGCACTGGGTTTCCTACTGTTGTGCGGCGTTTGTGTCTGGGTCCGGGTTGCGGTTGGGTGTGGGTTTTGTTAACCCCGCCAGTCCTGGCTGAGGTCTTGGGTGGGTGTGTTTGGGCACGGTTTGTGGTGTTGTCCCTCTTTTGCCGGCTGTTTGTGGTGTTCGTGGTTGGGCTTAGGTTTCGGCCTCCTTATGGGACGTGTGTGGTTTTGATGCGCGCTCCGCTTGCCCCCCGCCGTTTCCGGTTCCGGTGTGCGGTGTGGGCGTGCGTGCTGGGCCCGGGTCTCGGCTGTGCCCAGCTCTTCTTGGCTGGGTTGTCGGGGTGTGTTTTTTGCGCTTTTTTCTTTTGGCTTTGCGGTGTCCGTTGCTGGATGTCTTTGTCCCAGGCCTTGTGCTCCCTGTCCCCCCATCCCCTTTCTTTCGGGCTGGGCTGCTGGCTTTTTTTTTTCGTGGTGTGTGTCTGCATGTTTCGGTGTCCCTTTTCCCGGTGGGCCGCTGTTCCTCGCTTGGTGTTGCCGGTTTTGGCTGGGTGGTCCCCCTGTGCCTCTTTGGGGGTCCTGTCTTCGGTGCCTTCTGGGTGGGGGGTTTGGCCGCCTCTTGTGGTGTTGGCGGGCGGTTTGGTGGCTGTGGGCTGTTTTCGCGCCCCCCCCCCCTCCCCCCCCTGTTTTTTTTTTGGGGGGGGGGGCCTGCCTGTTCCTCCCTCTGCCTTCCCTGGGCTGGGGCACGCACTGGCCCGCATTCAGTGTGGTGTTCCGGGCTGCTGTTGGCGGTTGCGTTCTGTTTGGCCGTGTTCCGGCCCCATGGGTCGGGTGAACTATGTACACGTTGGGCTCGGCGCCCCTTCCTGCCGGGTTAGGTCCTGGCTCTGCCGGCTGGGCGGCTGCGCCAGGCGGCTGCGTGTGGCTCTGGGCTAGGGGGCTGGGGTTGTTCGCGTCCTTTCTCCTCTGCGGTGCTGGTTTTAACCTTCTGGATGGTCCGCCACCGTTGTTGCCGGGCGCGCGGTGGCCCCGTGTGTGGCCTGCGGTGCCGGTGTGTGGCGTGCTGGTGCGGCGCCTTCCGGGGTGTGCGGTGGTTTGCTTCGGTTAGTCCTTCAGGTTAGGGTCCGTCGTGCCATGTTGTGCCGCTCTGTGCCGCATCGTGTCGCGTCGTGCTGTGGCGCGTTGCACTGTTGCGCGCTGTGGTGCGGTGTGCCGTGGTGTCGCGTTGTGCCGTGCTGGGTCAGTGGAGGTCAGCCTGGCCTGTGTCGTGGTGCGGAGTGCGGGCCGGAGTGACGCGTTCCCGTGGGGGGCCTGGTCACGGGAAGCTGCGGTGACACGCACAAGCAAGCAGGCAGGCAAAGCACTGCACTCACAGGGGCATCAATACGCTCGTGTCATGAGACAAAGCGTTTCAGGATCCTTGCCACTCCGCATCAAGGGACTAAAAGTATGTACAGCAACACATCAGGATATGTACACATGGGGTTAAGACTGGACTGGGATAAGGGCATCACAGGACAATAGACACTCAGTTCCAACTCGTATCCCAATCCCAGGTCCGACCCTCTCAGTGGCTGGTGGGGGCGGGGGCTCAAACACAACCCATGCCCTGCTCAGTTCGGACCCTGAAACCCTGCCAATAGGGGAGGTGTCCCGCCCAGCCGCAGGCGAGTTCCTGGAAACCAAGGAGCTCCAAGGCCAACCGACGATGGCTCCCCATGCTCCCTTAACAGCAGGTCCCAACTCCACTCTGAGCCAGAGATATGGCCCCGCCATTATCCCTTAGGAGTTGGTAGCTGAAAATGGGCTGTTTCAGCCCAAACTGATATTAGCTCAAAAATCTCCAAAATTGACCCCTCGTCCGGACCTGCCAGAGGTAGGGACGAGGCAACTGACCCTATGCCCTCCGAGTACAAACTCCCTGGAGCCCTCACCCAACCTGGTTCCCTCTGAGGTCCTGGCATCAGGGCACCACGGGTTTGTCAAGTGGGGTCATGATGCCAAAAGGGGCAAAATTGGCCGTCTCGGGCGACCGTCCAGGGTAGGAAACCTTGGCGATATTGACGCGCCAAGCCTTGATTCACAACCCTTGATATCCCCTCTGGTCCCATGCCCTGGGTTATGGCTTGCTGTCACGCTGGCTGCTTGCTGTTCACCAAGGGGACGAACACGCGCATGGGGCAGAAAGCAGCATGCGGTGCAAACGGGGGGATCATGGATCGCACCAAAAGTTGAATAACCCCGGATGAGCCAGAGGAGCAAATACGAAACTCAAGGGAGTTCAACCCTTGGTCATATGCTACAATATTCGCCTTTCCTTCCTGGATAGGTCCCGTGCCCCATGGAGATATGGTAATTCCAATATGGCATACAATGGCAAAAACAGCAAAATTTGGCCAAAATGGCCCTCACTCATGATTCCATATCTCCATGGCCACGGCGAGGATCCTTTCAACCAAAGATGCTATAGACATATGGGACTTAGGTCCCAATATATGCCACTTGCCAACCCTCATGGTCGCCTCTAGCTATTTTCCCCATTGGAGGGAAAGTGATACACAATTGGGGCAGAATGGCAACATACCCCAAATTGGGTGACTCACAACTCTCCCATCGAGAGGAGAGGCCACATGGGGAAACACCCCATTCGATGCGGGTTTATGTGCCCTCTCCGAATTGCCTTTACCCTTGGTCAAGTGGCGCACGCAACCTCGGGGCTGAAATCAGGGGGAGATGGGGTTTGTGGCCATTCCGGGCAAAACGGCCAAAGTTCACCCAAAAGTGGTCCCTCCAATTATCGTATCTCCGTATCACAAGAGAAAGGAGCCTCGGGCTTTTGCATGGATGCAAACCGAAGCTTTGCTTCCCTTTTGCAACAAGGGTTGAGGTTCAAAGCATAATGGAAGCATTTTTAACACCTCAATCCTTGAAGCACACTATTTATGGGAAAAAGTGCATATATCGGCGATATTGGCATGAACATATCTTTGGGACTTTGAGGAACAAAAATATGAGCAAACACCTTTGGAGTAGGCCCATAGTAGGTGCTTTCAAATATGCACACTAGGGTTAGATTGTCTCCGCCCACTCGTGTCATTAGTGCTTGCATATGAGCGCGTGTGCAAAGAGGCAATATGGCACGCGTGCTCACAAGGCGAAATTATATAAAATAGAAGACCAGGTTGTGAAAATCAACCAAGCCATCCACGATGTCCTTCGTGGTCTCTACTTTACATATTGCCTTGGTTCGAGGCTCAACTCCCCATAGGCTTCGAGTACGAGCCTCGGGGGTTTGGCCATTTTGGCCTAATTTTCTACCAAAACTTGCCCTCTTTCGAAGATAGAGTTTTGGTACGCATTGAATTGCGTGGAGCCATCATTGAGTTGGCTCAAAAAACGAAAATGACCTAGGGTTTTTGGTCTTGTGAGCATTGTGTTCGGTTATTAACGTTCATGCTCACAAGGCCACAAATTTAGCGTTTGCGCACGCAAACGACTTGGGTTTGCGAGACCCATAGGCTGCCTAAAACACCGCCATTGCCCGCTTCCCTATACAAAAGGATATGCCCACGTGAAAGGGGCATGGACGAAAGGTATAGGGGGGAGATGTAAGGTTCCGTCCGAACTCATGGTCCTTGAGAACCATGAGTTCGCACGATCGACGGAAAGCCTTGCGCGTTGATTTTCTCGAAGACGCAGCGGCGAGAAATTCTGGTGAACACACCAGATGAAAGTACATTAAATACCCTCTAGATTCAGCCCTTAAGTTCTCTTAGAACCTCACAGGTACTCGAGAAAAATCCATCACAAAACTCGCCACGGAGAAGCGACGAAGGCGCGCGAACAGGCGACATCAGGCGGCGATTTCACGACAATTAGAAATCGCGGTAGAAATCGGGTATTTCACCGATTTCTGACCGAAAATTGATCAAGACAGTAAAATTACGGTAATTCTACATCGATTTATTGGTTAGAAATCGGATTCCGGATTTCGCGGGTTAGGGAACAGGGATAGCCGGTGTCAACGGCTTCCGCACGGGTGTGACGGCTCGCAGGCCTCCGGGCCATGGGCCATAACGGGTGTGACGGCTCACAGGCCTCCGGGCCATGGGCCATAACGGGTGTGACGGCTCACAGGCCTCCGGGCCATGGGCCATAGGTTCTGGGTACCGCTTCACCCCCCTCCTTAGAGCAAACCCTGGGGGGGGCTCGATAACACCCAAGCATGGCAGCGGGTACCCAGGACCATCCCCTGAAGGGGGGGGGGGGGTATCACATCCTCACTTCAGGCCCATTCTGGGTTAGGCTGCCCATTGGAATCCCACGGTAAGACAGGTATGATGCTGTAAAGTTTGTAACTGCAAGTATAGTATCAAGTATCAAGTCCCGGGTCCTGGCGGCGATTGTTCGGCATCCAAAGGACCCGTTAACCCATACCAGGCGCACCGGCTGCCGGCTGCAACGGTCACTCCCACAGTGGCAGTGGCATACACGGCCAACATAGGCGTCACACGACGACCGAGGTGGTCCCACAGGTCGAAAGCGACCACAAAGATCCATCAGGCTACCCCAGGCTTCCCAAGGCCGCAGGCTGGGGGAGAGTCCCCACGGGTCTTTCAATGGGCGCACCATGTCCATATCCACGACGCCAGTCCAGAGTGGTACAGCCGAACGAGCTCCTCCTTAAGGGATCGGGCATCAAGGCCGTCTTTTCCCTCGCCCCATTACCACGAAGGCCATGCATGAGGGAGTCCTCATGCAGTCTGGGCGGAGGCGTCGACTCCTCAAACCACCAGTTTCCCAGGCAGACTGACCGAGGTCAGGACACCGAAGGTCGCCACCCGACTGCAAGTGCGTCTGCGAGTCGGTAGGCTCACACTGGCACTGACAGTGGCGGACCGCTGGGAGTGCATTCGGGCAACTGTGCTTCCCGCCTGGCGCCATCAGGATCTCAGCACATCACAGCCACTAGGGCACACAGTATCACAGGCACTCAAACAGAAGAATCTGTACTTAGGTACTGGTCCAGGCTGGACCTCATGTAAGAGCACGTACACGGCGACTCAAGGCGCCTGCGTATTCCGATTTGCATCCCCCCGGGGGGGAAAAAACAGTCCGCATCTCGGCGATGGGCTGTCAACACTGAACATACAGATGCACATATCCTGGGGAACAGAAAAACAAGCAATAAACGGGGCAAATAGGCGTGTAAACACACTCTGGATAGAGCGCCAAACCACGCCCCGGTTAGGATAAGGCATATGCAGGAGGGTGGACAGAAAAACGCCTGAGTCCAGGCCATATATAGTCTGCAGACACACGTCGACTGGTCTGGATCCCGCAAGTGCCATGGGACCAGACCACACACCAAAAAATCGCAATGCCGATGACAGCGGCATCCGTTGCGCAACGTCGTATGGGCTTCAAGGCCCTAAGAGCTCAGAAAATGCGAAGGTCAGTCGCCCTGCCTGGTTTCCCAAGGATTCAGCACGCGGGGAGTGACGAATAGGAGTTGAAGAGAGGGGCCATCCTCCTCTGGATTCAGCAGGGGGGGGTATATGGCCACTCTGATGGCAGGTCACCGGAAGATGGAAGAGAGCAAGCAAGTGAGGGACGATCCGTCGACCACACAAGCGCTCGAAATGCATCAGGGGAGAGCTCAGGGCGATGATCAGGCGCCCCTGGCTGCAATCGCCCGGGTGAGTGCTGCCAAGTCCGAGACATGGATCTTGGTCTTGTGCTTGCGGATGTACTCCATGAAGGGAGTGTTAATCCGCGGCACGAACGAGGAGACGGGTTCCCAGGTGTCGTGGGACGGCCCATAGCCTCGCCAACGAACCTTGAACTCCAGGCCTCCGGGTGCCGAGGCGTTCGGACGCTGGGCCAGGATTTTCTCGACAGTATAGTCGTCCTGCTCAGCATGGTCGTCGTCCGAATCCGCCTCATGTGCGGCATAGCTCAGGGACACATGCTGGCCACGGCGGTCGGGTTCCCGCACACGGAGTTGACTCTCGTGGCGCTCCCGGAAGTGTCCGTGACCCACCTTGATGCGGTAGGTGTCCTCACCAATCCTGCGGACCACCTCTCCGGGTGTGAACCAGGTTTTGGTGCGGTGGGTGCCCATTGGGCGGGGTCTGATCACCCACACCGGGTCTCCCACCCTGAACTTTCGCGCTGTCGAGCTCGGGGCGGACTTCTGACGCTCAGCATGCTCCTTCTTGAGCTGCTGGCGGATGTCCTGCGCCGTTGCCTCTTGCCGCGCAAAGAATTCCTTGGCATCCATGGCCATACCATCACCCGACAAGGGAAGTCCCCGAACAAGGGGGTCCCTGCCGAACAGAATCTGGTGAGGGGACAAACCACCCGGAGTGGGGGTGTCATGATGGGCCTTCAGAGCGGGCCACATCTCCTCAAACGAGTTCCGACGTGGATTGGTGATGTGAATCTTGCGCAGCTTCTCGAACAGCTGCCGTCCAGCCAGTTCACCACGGCCATTGGATTGGCTGAGATAGGCGACGCTCTTGGCGTGACGTATTCCAATGAGGGAACACATAGCCTTGAACCAGCCTCCAGTAAACTGGGGCCCTCGGTCACTGCAAATGGTGCGGGGGATGTCAAAGACGGTCAGCCAATGACGAATCATCATGACTGCCACTTCCTTGGCAAGCAACCCCTTTTTGCGTGCCGGAACGGCTACCACGTAGCCACTGTGGCGATCCACACAAAGAACCACACACTCAAAGGTCTCCTTGCCAATGTGAACTTCGGGCATGGAGAAGACGTCCATGGCCACGCTCTCCATGGGCTGGTCAGGTACCGGAGTTCATTGGGCTTCCCCCTTGATGTTCCCGTTGTCGGGATTGCAGGCCTGACAGACCGAGCAACCCTTCCTGACCTTCTTGATGGCGGTGTAGAGATTGATCTGGTCGATCTCAAACCGGCGCTGCATGTCCAGGGCTTGCTTCTTGACCCCTGGGTGCATCATGTGGTGGTGCCAAGCTTCACATAGCTCGAGCACTCGGGACTCTGGTACTAGCAGCTTACCATTCCGGTAGAGCTTGCCATCTTCCTCAGTCAGCCCCTTTGGCCACTTCTGCCCATCATCAGGGTCGGTCACAGCCCTATATTCGGCCTGAAAGGCCTCGGACTTAGCGTAGTCTTCGGTCCAGTCGTCCTGGAGGCAAGACTCAGGGAAGAGGTGCTTGTCGGACTCGGCTCCATCAGGGGCGAGTACTCTGACCGATCTGCCCATCCTCCTTCCGAGGGGGGCATCCGCAGCCATGACGACGAAGCATTTAACACCCTCCTGCTCCATCAGGCGCTCCATTTCGATGATCTTCTTGGCTTCAGCGGTCTCAGCCTCATCGCCATGGGCAGACACGTCGGTCATGCCCTTGCTGGCGGGATAGGCCCACCTACTGAGACAGTCCGCCACGGTGTTGTCCTTACCAGGAACATACACAACCGTGAGGTCGAACTTGGCCAAGGTCTCATGCCATCTTGCCCGTCGGGAGGCGGGACCAGAGGGGGTGTCCACGTGCTCCTTGTGCCACGACTGCAGACTCTGATGGTCGGTGCAGACGGTGACGGGATGGAGGGCTATGTACCCAGCCCATTTCCTGAGACCCATGACGATGGCATACGCCTCCTTTTCTCGGGGCGTCCACGTCCGTCTCTGGCCTTCCGCCAGGACTCGGCTCCAGAAGGCCACGGGCACGTGCCTCCCACCGTCAAGCACTTGTTCCAACACAGCGCCAACGGCCTAGTCGGAAGCGTCGGTGCGCAGGACGAACCCTCGGTCGGGATCCACGAGGTGCAGACCCACTGCGGATAGCAGCGCCTGCTTCATCCCCTCAAAGGCACGGTCGGACTCATCATGCCAGACCAGAGCCTTCGTGGACCCCTTCTTGGTCTTCTTTCGGTTGCCCTTGAGCATGGTCGTCATGGGGGCTGCATACTTGGCATACATCTTGATATACCCCGAGTAGTAATTGCAGAACCCCAAGTACGCACGCAGCTCAGAGACTGTTTTGGGCTTTTCCCAGTGCTCGATCGCAGCCACCTTGCCAGGTATGGGCTTTCGCTGCCCGTTCCCGACTACGTGGCCAGCGAAGACCACCTCGCTTACCGCAATGGTGGCCTTGTCACTGCTGCCCGTGAGTTTGTGCCGAACCAGAAGGTCCAGCACTCGAGTGATGTCCCTCTCATGTGCCTCCAGGAGCTCCTCGTAGCTCATACTGGGGTCCCGGGACGCGATGATCATGTCGTCCACGAAGGGGTCTGCACAGTCACGCACCGGCTCAAGCAGGTTCTCCAGCATCCGCTGAAAAGCCGCATTGCCGTTGGTAACGCCCATGGGCATCACCTTCCACTGGAGAGGTCCAAGTGGAGTGCTCATGGCTGTGCAGGCACGGGACTCCTCGGCGATAGGCATCTGATGATAACCATTTTTCAGGTCAATCACCGTGAAGATCCTCCGCCGGTGTTGTTTTTGCAGCGCGTCCTCAATGAGGGGCAGCGTATAGCTGTCATGCTGCGTTTGGGCGTTTAGGCCGCGGTAGTCGACCACGAGCCGCCACTCCCCGGCCACCTTCTTGGGGACGACGAAGCACGGAGAGGCCCATTCGGAGTGGCACCGCTCGAGCCAGCCTCTCTCGATGAAGTCACGGAGGATCTTCTCCATGGCTTCCTTCCTCTTGCCCCTCAGGGCAAACTCCCGGTGCCGATACACACGGGGGTCCTGCTTCAGTCGTATCTTGGCCTCGCCGTACGGTCCACGCACCGGTGGGGGAAACACAGGTTTTCCGCTGAAGAAGGTATCACCATACTTCTGCTTCAGCCTGGCCTTCAATGCCTGGATTTTGGGGCAATCATCGGACTCTGCCTTGGCTTTTCCGGGCACCTGGACCACTGAACTTACTTGAGGGGTAGCGACCCCGCTCCGTTTCGGCTCAGGTGGCCTTCCCAGGTGGCCCAAAGTGCCATCTCTGGTCTTGCCTCGGAATAGATCGCCGTAGGTGGGTGGGTTACCGCCGATTGGCTCGTCCTGGCTGGACATGTGGTCCAGCACCCTCTGCACGAAGGTGTTCCCATCATAGGAACCAGAGACGATCAAGTCCACTTCCCACCAGGCTTTGTCCTTGCCCTTGCCCTCACGCTGGCTTCCCCAGTCGTGAAAGGGTTGATCCATATACCCCTGAACCAGATCCAACTCCTCTTCTGTGAGGGGGTCTTCCGATTCTCCGATGTCAACAGGGGAAACCGCAAAGCATTGCAGCCATGGCTCCGCTATGACGCGGTTGACACACACGAAATCCGTGGTGTCGGCCTGATCAAGGCCCCCATCCACATAGTGGAATTCCATTGGCCAGCTCTGGGGTGGCATGGGCTGTCCCTTAGCGTCCTGATAGACACTCTCTCCAGCTGGTAGGACGATCTTGTTTAAGGTCATGTTGGTCAATGAGACCACCCAATGTCGGGTACTTTCCTCCTCAGTGCATCCCATAGGAACAACCAGCACTGCCTTGGAGCGGTCCTTGCGTATCTTCGCTACCGCCCTTGAAATGTCCCCTCGGGGGCAATGGATCCACATCAAGCCCTGACGCGGACCCCAGTGCTTCTTCCACGCGGAGTCCTGTGCGCTCCAGTACTCCTCACAAACCCGCAGATGGGGGGAGGTTCCTGAGGAGAACGCATCCAGGGCCAGATCCGAAGCTCCCAGGTCCGCGACCACTCGGCTCGCCACTTCCGGCATTACGCCGTACTCCTGGTTTGCTGGCCCAGTTGGCTCAGTGCCCAGCGCGGCTACTTCGAGCTGATTGCGTTCCGGGTGGATCCATTGGCATTCCACATGGTGCTCAGGTGACGAAAGCCACGAGAGCTGGTCGTCCTGGTACAGGGTCATCGAGGCCTGGGCCGGGAGGACGCCGGAGTCCGTCTCCATCATGAAGTCGTACCCAACGATCATGTCCCAGTCCATCTCGGCCTCGTAGAAGCGACCTTGCAGGAGGATTTCCTTGCCGAAGTCCGGGCGGCTCAGCTCACGGTGGTTCACGAACTGCAGCCCAATGGCCGCTTCCTTCGTGCCTCCCACCATGTACTGGCCGTTCGCCACCTTCAGCCTGACAGGTTTCCGACTGTCGGTCAAACACTCTGGCGGAAGTAGGCCAGCCTTGACTAAGCTGACCTGAGCTCCCGTGTGGACCAACACGTCGAAGACCTTCTCCACTTCCCCGCATAAGGCACGGACCTTAAGGTGCAACTGCCGCTCGCGCCCAACCCGGCGCACGGCGTGCAAGCTCAGGATCTCCGGCCGTTCCAGAAGCTCAACAAGCGACTGGTGCAGGTTGTGGACAATGGGGTCAGGCTGCCCATCGGCAGCATCCAGCTGCGGTCCGGGTGATCCTCCGATACTCTCGGATAGATCTTGAAGCACATCGAATACATTCTTAGTCGCGAAGGATGGACGGGTGCAAGGGTTCGTGCCTTCACTTGCCCTGACCCCGCCACCGCGACTGGGTGCCGGACCGGGCCTTCCGCCCGCGGCAGTCCCTTTGTGCTTATCGTTTCCCGACGGGGATGGTGTGGCGCTTCCCACGACACCATCCTGCGACCGCCCTAGCTGGGGCCCTTGGCTGCAGGGGCTCCGCTAGGGGGCGTTGGTTGTGGAAGTAGGGGCACTCTCCTCGGCATCAACCTCGTTGACACCCTTCTTCCTTCCCCTGTTCCTAGGCTTCTTGTCCTTGTCCTTGTTCTTGTCGTTCTCGTTGTTCTCCTTGTTCTTGTTGTCCGACCTGGGGACCCAGTTCCTCTTGATCTCCTGGATCTCCTTGGCCAACTCGGTCCCCACGGACATCAGCTTGGAGAGCTCGTCCTTGTCGACCTCCACTTTGGCTTACCGGATACCCGCGGGCGCACGCTTCTTCGACCCGTGCGCCTTCTTGCAGGCCTCCGTGTCGGCCTGGTCGATGGGGCATGTTCGGTGGTCATGGTTGAAGCCTTTCTTCCTCCCATAACACACGAAACAGCCCTGCGGGTGAGCTCGTATGAACTCCCCAAAGGACAGCGGAGGGTTGCCAATGCGGCGGGGGTCCCTCTTCTCCTTCTTCTTCCAACCCGGCTGCAGGGGCTTCCAGCTTCCCCGGTTGCTCCCCGCGTTGTTGTGGGCCACGAAGGCACAAACGGCCATCTCGGCGGGCTCATCGTCGTCGTCATCGTCGACGAGAGCTTCATCGCCATCGGCTCCCGCTGGGTCCATGGCAGCTTCCCCACCAGGCCCCTCGCCAACGTAGTTGACGTCGCGGTCGCTGGGCCTCAACCCGCGTGTGTGGTGGAGGTTCCGGTACTTCTTGAGCACTTCCTCTCCAACCCACTCCAGGATCTCGTCGCAGCTCATCCGCGCCGGGATGGCCTGCAGACGGATGGTCTGGCCGCTCACGTCACACTCGTCAAGCCGCCACATCGCGGTCTTCTCGCGATCGCCCCAGACCGTGATGAGCAGAGCGTTCCGCAGGGACTGCCGTTTGACATCCCGGGCCACGTTCTTCCTCGTCCAAGCCACCACGTTCGTATGATACTCTTTGGGGAGCATCATCTTGACCGTGTGGTTGGACTTGGCCCTCTTGGCTTCCTCCTTGGTGACCCTCTTGATCCACGCTTCCGGCAGCATGGAGAGCAGGCGAGCCTGCTCGTCACCCTCGTTCCAGTCCTCCACGTTGCGGCGGAAGAGGGTGTATTGCCCTCGGAAGTCTCGCCAGTCCCGTAGGCGGATCTCCCGTCCATCATGCTGAAGCTTGATGGACTTCCACCGCTTGGCAGCCACCTGCGGAGCGTCCACCCGCTCCTGCTCGTTGAGCCACTTCTTGGCTTCCTTGAGGGTCTTGATTTTCCCCTCCTTGGTCGCCACGAAGTATAGCTCTTGGAGCACTTCCGGCAGGCGGTACCTGAACCGTCTGAAGACATATCTCTCCGCATCTGCGGGATCCATGTCCTCAGTGACGGTCACCCCCCAATCGTCCAGCTTCTCCAAGAAGCGGTCGAGGTTGAGGGGGTTGCCATCGTACATGGGGGGCTTGATGTCCTTCAGGTCTTCCCACACGGCGGCATCCGCGGCCTTAGAGACCATGAACGCCGGCCGCGAGGTCGACCGAGGTTCCCATCGGCCTCTCCCACGGACTCCCACGGCCGCCACTTCCATCTCCTCCCCGGTATCTGCGTGGCTACGCCGTGGTTCCTCCATGTACGCTGAACCCAGATGTTCACGCCGTACGCCTTCCATGTACGCCTCGTCATCACGGCGCCGGCGGCTGCGTTCAGCGGCCTCCCGTCGTACACCACGCGGCGGGGAAATGTCGAACTCCTCCAGGTCCAGGTCCAGGTCCTCACCTCCGCCGACATCCCACTCCACGTCTCCTCTGGGGACCTCATCCCTGAGTCCACCATAACGTCCACCAGCCATTGGGATTGGCTCCGGGGCTGGTGCGGGGCGTCGGGGGCGTACCGGTGTCCGCCGTGGAGCACGGCGGTTGTGGTACTCCGCGCTGAGCCACTCATCACGTCAATCCTCACTGCCACTGCCGGGCGGCACGCGCTCGTTGCGGCGGCCCGCGCTGTGGTGAGAGGGGGCGCTGAGAGAGGGGGAACTGGCGCTGGGGCGACTCCTGCGGGCTCCGCCGGGGGCGTGGGGTCTGCCTGGACCTGGTCCGGGTCCCCAGCCGTCGTCCGACGAGCCAGACTCCAAGGGTGGGTGGTCGCTGCCGACGCTCCCAGGGCCTTCCAGCACGTCCAACCTCTGCTGCAGGCCGCTGATGACCTTGTTCAGCTGCCTGGTCTCGCTCCTGGCGATGTCCAGCTGCCTCTGGGTGGCGGTGGCGACGCTGGCGCTCTTGACCATCTCGATCTTGGCGATGTCCAGCTCTCTCTGTGCGCGCGCGGCGACCCTGGCGATGCGAGTCATCTCGCCCTTGCCCGTGTCTACCTTGCGATCGAGGGACTGGACCCTCCTGCGGAGGTAGACAATCCACCGCCAGGTGGAATCCGGATCGCCGTTCCCTGGTGGGTCGTCGGAGTCCCCAGGGGGTCCTCCAGGAGGGCCTCCGCCGTTTCCGCCCGGTCCAGGGGGTCCTCCCCCGCCCGGTGGTCCGCCTCCAGGGGGTCCACTTGGTGGGCGTCCTCCAGGGGGTCCTGATGGTCCTCCGCCAGGGGGTCCCGGTGGGTCTCCGCCGGGTCGCCTCGGTGGGTCCGAGGATGGGGGCTTCTTCGTGTAGTTGAAGTCCATGTCATCATCCTCGTCCATGTCGCCCCACCTAGGCGTCTCGGTCTCGGAAGACTCCGAGCTCCGGTAAGGAGGAGGGAGATCCTCATCCTCACCTTCCGGCTCCATGGGGACGTCTCCGCCCCCTTCGCCAGCCACTCCTCGGCGATGTCGGCGGCCTCGTTCATCCCCGTCGCTGGCGGTGAAGAAGGGGTCACTGTTGTGGGGCTGTCCGCCCGCTGGCCTCCGTGACCTCTCGGGGGTATTCCCCTTACCCTTCCTCCGTCGGTAGGCAGTGGGGCCACTGCTCCCACTGCTGCCCGTGTCCACCTCCTCCGGATCCAGCGCCATCCTGGAGGAGGCGTGCCCTTCGAAAAGCTTTCGAAGGGTCTCCACTCGGGATCCTCCCGGGGGAGTCTCACGGCGGAGCTTGGCCTCCGCCTCCGCCATTGCGGCAGCCGTGGCTGCGGCAGCTCACCCTTCGGCCTCCTCCCGGGCCCGAGCAGCCTCGGCTTCCCGGGCCTGCTGCAGCCGGGCCTTCTCCACTTCCAACGCCGCCAGCTCAGCCTCTGTCTTGGCCCTCTCCTCAGCGACCTTCCGTCGCGCGGCCTCGATGGCGTCCTTCTTGGCGGCGTCCGCCTGGGCCTTAGCCGTTGCCTCGGCGTGGGCCCTTTCCTCCGCCTCCTTCTTTGCCCTCTCTTGGGCAAGCGCCTCTTCCAGCGCCTTCACCTCGGCCTCCTTGCAGGCAATGGCCTCCTGCGTCAGGCGGGCTTCCTCGGCGGCTGCCGCCACCTCACCCTTGACCTGGGCAGTCGCTGCCTCATGGGCGGCTCCGGCCGTGAGTCCCGCCGCAATGGCCGCCACGGTCGAGGCGTGGATGGCCATGCCATGCTGCCACTCCGCAGCCTCCTGCTGGGCGATGCCGACAGCGCCCTCCATGGCAGCGTTCTGCTGCGTGGCCCGTTGCCGGGCAACCCGAAGGTTGCAGGGCACCCCACAGGCGCGCTCACAGGCGCGCGCCACGTCCCTTTGGTTGGGAGCGACGCTGCTGCTGGAGCTGGCCTGGTCGGCCGGCATCCTCCCGCGGTGGGCCTACTCCACGTCACTGCTGGGGCCTGACTTCCTCAGGAGCAGCGGACGGGGCTTGGCCTTGGCATGCTTGGCGAATTGGAGGAAGTCACCAAGGGTGGTGTGGCCGGGGTGGTGGCCGCCACTGGCCCGTTGGGGGCTGTGGGCTGGGGTTCCGCCCCTGGCGCCTTGGGCGGCTTCGGCGGACAGGGATGCCTGGTACTCCCGCCACTTCCGGTCCCGCTTCCTGTCCCCGGCGGACCGCTTCTCCTTCCCCGGAGAAGCGCTGCCGCTGCTTCCCTGCAGCATGCGCTCGGTCCCCGGCTCCGGGAACTCCTTCTCGATCATGTCCCACATGGAGACGTTGATCGTCGCGCCCGACGGGTACTCGTTGGAGTTCTCGTCCTCCTCAATCCCGTCGGGGCGCAGCCCTTCGCCGGGCCTGTCTGGCCGGGTCCAGACCCTCCAGCGCCTCTGGCGGAAGCGGAAGGCAAACCCTTCCACCCGCAGCCAGTCCTCGACTGCCTGCAGGCGGTCGGGGCCCATGTCCTCGCGGAGCTCGAAGCTCCCGGGCATGCCGCCTTCGCACTGGGGGTGGCTGTGGCGATAGTGCTGGTTCCACACCAACCCACGCAGTAGGCGCACCGCATGGGCCCGGGGCTGCGGCCACGTCTTACCCGCTTCTTGCCGGTTTACCATGGCAGCGGGGGGCGTACTTGGTCTTGAGGTCCTTGGTGGGCTCTCGTTCCGCCTAACGGACTGGTCCTGGTGGTGGTTGTTGAAGTGGTTGACGTAGCACTGGACTGGAAGTGCGGCCGGTGCTGGTCGGCCGGTGGTTGTGGAGGTAGTTGCTGAAGCTGGGAGTGCGGCCTTGCTGGTCGGCCGAAGGAACTCGTTGATGACGGAGTTCCGGTCCCTGCACTTCCTTCACGGACTCGGCGCTGTTGCCGGGCGGCGCTGCGAGCCTCTGCGCTGCGCTGCGAGCTGCGAGCTGCGAGCTGCTGCGCTGCGCTGCTCGGGGTTGGTGGCCCCGAGCAGCAACTGGGGGATGGGTAACCCCGCGGCGGTGAAACGCTTTTGACGCGTTCCCGTGGGGGGCCTGGCCACGGGACGCTGCGGTGACACGCACAAGCAAGCAGGCAGGCAAAGCTCTGCGCTCACAGGGGCATCAATACGCTCGTGTCATGAGACAAAGCGTTTCAGGATCCTTGCCACTCTGCATCAAGGGAACAAAAGTATGTACAGCAACACATCAGGATATGTACACATGGGGTTAAGACTGGACTGGGATAAGGGCATCACAGGACAATAGACACTCAGTCCCAACTCGTATCCCAATCCCAGGTTTGACCCTCTCAGTGGCTGGTGGGGGCGGGGGCTCAACCACAACCCATGCCCTGCTCAGTCCGGACCCTGAAACCCTGCCAATAGGGGAGGTGTCCCGCCCAGCCGCAGGCGAGTTCCTGGAAACCAAGGAGCTCCAAGGCCAACCGACAGTGGCTCCCCATGCTCCCTTAACGGCAGGTCCCAACTCCAGTCTGAGCCAGAGATATGGCCCCGCCATTATTACTTAGGAGTTGGTAGCTGAAAATGGGCTGTTTCAGCCCAAACTGATATTAGCTCAAAAATATCCAAAATTGACCCCTCGTGCGGACCCGCCAGAGGTAGGGACGAGGCAACTGACCCTATGCCCTTCACGTATCAACTCTCTGGAGCCCTCACCCAACGTGGTTCCCTCTGAGGTCCCGGCATCAGGGCACCACGGGTTCGTCAAGTGGGGTCATGATGCCAAAATCAGCAAAATCGGCCGTCTCGGGCTACCGTCCAGGGTAGGAAACCTTGGCAAAATTTACGCGCCAAGCCTTGATTCAAAACCCTTGATATCCCCTTTGGTCCCATGCCCTGGGTTATGGCTTGCTGTCACGCTGGCTGCTCACTGTTCACCAAGGGGACGAACACGCGGATGGGGCAGAAAGCAGCATGCGGTGCAAACGGGGGGATCATGGATCGCACCAAAAGTTAAATAACTCCGGATGAGCCAGAGGAGCAAATACAAAACTCAAGGGCATTCAACCCCTGGTCATAAGCTCCAATAATCGTTCCTCCATCCTGGCTAGATTGCGTGCCCCATGGAGATATGGTAGTTCCAATATGGCATACAATGGCAAAAACAGCGAAATTTGGCCAAAATGGCCCGCACTCATGATTCCATATCTCCATGGCCACGGCGAGGATCCTTTCAACCAAAGATGCTATAGACATATGGGACTTAGGTCCCAATATATGCCACTTGCCAACCCTCATGGTCGCCTCTAGCTATTTTCGCCATTGGAGGGAAAGTGATACACAAACTCGGCAGAATGGCAACATACCCCAAATCGGGTGACTCACAACTCTCCCATCGAGAGGAGAGGCCACATGAGGAAACACCCCATTCGATGCGGGTTTATGTGCCCTCTCCGAATTGCCCTTACCCTTGGTCAAGTGGCGCACGCAACCTCGGGGGTGAAATCAGGGGGAGATGGGGTTTGTGGCCATTCCGGGCAAAACGGCCAAAATTCACCCAAAAGTGGTCCCTCCAAAAATCGTATCTCCGTATCACAAGAGAAAGGAGCCTCGGGCTTTTGCATGGATGCAAACCGAAGCTTTGCTTCCCTTTTGCAACAAGGGTTGAGGTTCAAAGCATAATGGAAACATTTTTAACACCTCAATCCTTGAAGCACACTATTTATGGGAAAGAGTGCATATATCGGCGATATTGGCATGAATATATCTTTGGGCCATTGAGGAACAAAAATATGAGCAAACACCTTTGGAGTAGGCCCATAGTAGGTGCTTTCAAATATGCACACTACGGTTAGATTGTCTCCGCCCACTCGTGTCATTAGTGCTTGCATATGAGCGCGTGTGCAAAGAGGCAATATCGCACGCGTGCTCACAAGGCGAAATTATATAAAATAGAATACAAGGTTGTGAAAATCAACCAAGCCATCCACGATGTCCTTCGTGGTCTCTACTTTACATATTGCCTTGGTTCGAGGCTCAACTCCCCATAGGCTTCGAGTACGAGCCTCGGGGGTTTGGCCATTTTGGCCTAATTTTCGACCAAAACTTGCCCTCTTTCGAAGATAGAGTTTTGGTACGCATTGAATTGCGTGGAGCCATCATTGAGTTGGCTCAAAAAACGAAAATGACCTAGGGCTTTTGGTCTTGTGAGCATTGTGTTCGGTTATTAACGTTCATGCTCACAAGGCCACAAAGTTAGCGTTTGCGCACGCAAACGACTTGGGTTTGCGAGACCCATAGGCTGCCTAAAACACCGCCATTGCCCGCTTCCCTATACAAAAGGATATGCCCACGTGAAAGGGGCATGGACGAAAGGTATAGGGGGGAGATGTAAGGTTCCGTCCGAACTCATGGTCCTTGAGAACCATGAGTTCGCACGATCGACGGAAAGCCTTGGGCGTTGATTTTCTCGAAGACGCAACGGCGAAAAATTCTGGTGAACACACCAGATGAAAGTACATTAAATACCCTCTAGATTCAGCCCTTAAGTTCTCTTAGAACCTCACAGGTACTCGAGAAAAATCCATCACAAAACTCGCCACGGAGAAGCGACGAAGGCGCGCGAACAGGCGACATCAGGCGGCGATTTCACGACAATTAGAAATCGCGGTAGAAATCGGGTATTTCACCGATTTCTGACCGAAAATTGATCAAGACAATAAAATTACGGTAATTCTACATCGATTTATTGGTTAGAAATCGGATTCCAGATTTCGCGGGTTGGAGAACAGGGATAGCCGGTGTCAACGGCTTCCGCACGGGTGTGACGGCTCGCAGGCCTCCGGGCCATGGGCCATAACGGGTGTGACGGCTCACAGGCCTCCGGGCCATGGGCCATAACGGGTGTGACGGCTCACAGGCCTCCGGGCCATGGGCCATAGGTTCTGGGTACCGCTTCAGGAGTGTGGCTGGCTGGTGGCTGGGGGGTGCGGTTAGGTCTGGGTGTCTCGCTGTGGGGGCCTGGGCGTGCCGCTCGGGCTGGTGGGTCGGGTAGGCGTCCGTGGGGTTGCCCTCCCTGGGGGCCTGTGCCTTGGTCCCGTGTCCTCTGGGGGTCCCGGTCCCTAGCCCTGGTCGCTGTGGCCGTGCCTTCGTCCTCTTCCGGTGCCTGTGAGGTGGCCCTTGTGGCGGCCGGGGTCGTCGCCTGGCGGTGAGGGCGTGGTGGTGCGCCGTGCGGCGGCGTTCCCTGCGGCTTCCTCTGTGGGTGTGGCCCGTTCTCCCCGTGTAGGTGTGCCCTCCATTCCCCGTGTGGTTTATGGTGGCTGCTGGGTGTGCGCTTGTATGATCCGTACGGCGTCCGATGCCTGCTTCGGCGGTGCGTGTTGGGGGGTGCGCCCCCGGGCGTCGTGCGGCGTTCGGGGGGGGTGGGGCGGCGCTGGTCCCCCCGTCGAAGAAACATTGTCTTTTTGGCTGAACTGCAGGCAGGGTAGTGCATAAAAGGGAAGCAAACAATTTAAGGTGTGAATCATTTGCAGGGTGTTTTGAGAAACATTTAAAAGCAGGAATTCAGAAAAAAACTTTTGGAAATTTTTTTTGAAAAAACATTTTGGAAAATATTCTGGAAAGGACCAATGGGGCAGAATAGAAACAAGCAAACCATTAGAAGCAAACCGAAAGGACATTAACAAGGAAAAAAATTAACAAACGACGTTCGTTTATTTTCATCGTTCGTTCGTTCGTTCGTTTGTTCGTTAATTTTCCAAAAAAAATTAACAAACAACGTTTGTTAATCCCAACCCTGCCCGTCCTGGTATGCCCTTCCTGGGTGTGGGTCATGGCGTTTGTCGTGGTGCCCTTTTCCTCCGTGCCTTGGTCCCCGCTCCTGCCCCTTCCTGGTTCTTGGGTGGTTTCCTGCCCCCATGTGGTGTCTCTTCCGGCGCCCTGTCCCTATGGGTGCCTGCCCTCACTTGGGGTCCCTCCGTGCCCTCTTGCCTGAGTGCCCCTTGGTGTCCCTTGCCCTCCCCTTGCCCTTGTCCTTCCCCTTCCTGGTGTGGTGGTGGCGGGCCCGCCGGGGTGGGGAGGGGGCGCCGATGGCCCAGGCCTGGTGGTGGGTGGCCTGGAGCCATTGGCGGAGGGCTTGGGGGGTGTAGGGGGGGCGGAGGCCCTGGACCGCATCGCAGAGGAGGGCCTCCCATGCCGCTTGCGGCATGATGGCCTCCGGGGCAGCCTTGTTGGGGTCGGCGGGGTGCGGGTGCGCATCTCCTCGAAGGTATGCACCATGTGCACCCCTTCTCGCCTTCCCGCTCCCCCGGCCCACTTCACCCAGCGGCGGAGCTCCTGCAAAGCGGGGGCAGACCACCAGGCGAGGTGGGCGGGGGCCCGGGGGGGGGAGGGGTCCGTGCCCGGGGTCGTGGAGCGGCGGGGGGAGGACGTGGACCTGTGCTGGTGGTTGGGCCGGCGGTGCCTGGGGGAGCGGGAGCGGCGGTGGCGGGGGCTGGGGGTGGAGGACGGGTACGGGCGGAGGGGGGGACGGGAGGGGGAGGTGGACATGGGGTGGCGGTGGCACGCTTGGTGGCGTCTGGGGGAGCGGGAGTGGTGGTGGCGGGGGCTGGGGGTGGTGGATGGGTATGGGCGGCGGGGGGGAACGGGGAGCCCGGCGGGGCCTGTGGGGGGAGGGGGAGGTGGACCTTGGGGCGGCGGTGGCGTGCCTGGCAGCGCCGGGGGGAGCGGGAGCGGTGGTGACGGGGGCTGGGGGTGGGGGTCGTGTACGGCCGGAGGGGGGAGGTGGACATGGGGCGGCGGTGGCGCTCGTCGTGGCGCCCGGGGGAGCGGGAGCGGCGGGAGCGGGGTCCCGGGGGGTCGTGGTGGCACCTGGGGGAGCGGGAGCGGCGCGAGTGGGTGGTTGAGGCGCGGTGGCGGTGTGGGGAGTGTGGGCGCCGGGGGCGACTGTGCCGTGCGGGGGGGGAGCGGGAGCGCCGCCGTTTGCGGGACCGGGCCTCATCGCTCGAGTCGGGCCAGTCAGGAGGCGTCGGCGGGTCCTCGGGGGCTTCGCGTGGTGCCGCTTGCTACTGGGGGGGGGGGGGAGGTCCCCCGTCGTCCATGGATCCGTCACGTAGGGGTGTGATGGCGGCAGCAGCTGGTGGTATGGGTCGAGTGACTGTCCTTGGCGGGGTTGGGCCCGGGGGGGCCCTTCGGCGTGGACGTGGTGGCCGGGGGGATACGGTTCCTGGTACGGGGGGGCTGGATGGTACGGGGGGGGTGGCCCCTGGTGGTAGATGGGGTATGCGGCCGGAGCGCTCCGTGGCTGCCATCCCATTCACTGGTGCTGTTCGTGCACGGGGGGTTGTGGCCCGCTTGGGTAGGGTGGTGGGCAGTGGTAGTGGTGGGGGTGGTGTTGGTGGTGGTGGTGGTGGGGCCGCTGGTGGTGGTGGCGTTGGTAGTGGTGGGGTTGGTGTTGCGGGTATGGCCCTTGGACCCCTTGCGGGTTTTCCGGTCCCCCTTGTGGGGGTGGGGGGTCGGGCATCGTGCGCAGCCCCTGGGGCTGCACTATGTGGTGGGCAGGGGGGGCGGGTCGGGGGCCGGGCTTGACGGTGACGGTGGTCGAGGCGTCCCACGTCCCTGGGTCGGTTTGGCCGGCGGTGGTGGTGGTTTGTGGGGGGCGGATGACGGGACGTTTGGTGACGGGGATGTGGACGAGGGTTTGAACGGGGTCGTGTTGGGTGGCCGCCTCTGCGGTGGTGGTGGCTGCCGGTGGGAGGGGGGCGTGGGCTGTGGTGGGTGGGGGGTCCTGGCTTGGGTGAGGGTTTGGGTTAGGGCGGTGTCTGTTGGGTCTGTGTCGTTGCGTTTGTGGTGTTGTGTGTGCTCGCTTGGGCGCCCGCTTGGGTTTGGGGTCGGGTTCGGGGTTGGGGTCCGGTTCCAGGTTCAGGAGGACCTCTGTCCGGAGGTGTGAGGGTGCCGATGTCAGGTCGGGGTTCTTCCCGGTGCGTTGCCGGGCTGCCTGAGTCGCCTGTGTGGGGGTCGGGGGCCTGGTGCGTGCGACTGCGGCTTTGGCTTTTGCTGTGGTCTTGAGGATGAGGGCGGCGGGGAGGGGGGGGTCCGAGGATGAGGTGGAGGAGGTGGATGAGGCTGAGGATGAGGAGGAGGTGGTGGACGCGGGTTGGGCTGTGATGCGGGCGGGCTTGTGGGCGGCGGCATCTGCTGCGGCCATGGCGGAGAGGATGGAGGGCATGTCCTCGGGCTGTAGGTTGGGGGCGGGCGGCTGTGGGGGCCCGGTCGTGACCTGGCGGCCTGGCGGGCCGATCTGGTTGGCAGCGGCGGGGGAGGGAGGCGCGGGGCTGTGGCCCTCTCCTTCTGGGCTTGGCTGGGCCGGGGTCCTGCAATGTGTGAGGTTGTGGGGGTTGGCGTCCGCGGGGGGGAACAGTTCGCGTGGGCTGCATTCAGGGGCCCGGGGGGGTGTGCCTGGGTCTTCTGGGGGGTGTGCGGGGGGCCTAGGCGGGCCACTGGGTGGGGTGGGCGTGCCGCGGGGCGCGGGGCTCCTCTCGGCGGGTGTGTGCGGGTTGTCGAGTGTGGGGGGTGGTGAGGGGTGTCCGGCGGGTGGGTGTGTGGCGGGCGTGTGCTGGTGTTCGGGCGGGTGGGGGAGGCCCGTGTCGCGGGGCCCGGGGATGCGCGCGATGGTGGGGGTGTGTGGGTCTCCGGGTCAGCAGCGAGAGGGGAGGGGCATGGGCGGTGATTGTGCGGTGGGGTGTCTTGTGTCGGTGTATGTGTCCGCTCGCCGCGGCGCGCTTGCGTGGCCAGTTGTAGGCCGGGCGGTTTGGAGGAGAAGCTTGCCGTCTTCTGCTGCCGCGGCAAGGATATATAAAATAGAAGACAAGGTTGCAAAAATCAAACAAGCCATCCACGATGTCCTTTGTGGTCTCTACTTTACATATTGCCTTGGTTCAAGGCTGAACTCCCAGAAGGTTTAATAGTGATTTCAACACTGTGTGTTTGTTGTGCCTCTCCTGCTGCTTGCTGCTGGTGTAGGGTTTCCTGCTGCTTGTTTTTGATGAGGAAAATGTTTTATTTGCTGAAATACAACAAATCCAGGATAACCCAAGCCAGAGATAAGCAAGTAGAAGAGAATCAGGATCAAAGCATGAAGGGCTGCAGTGTAGACAGTGAAAGATGTTAGAATATTCACAGAAACTGCAACTCAGGGCACATCGGATTGCATATTCACAAAGATAGCTGAAATGTTTTGGAAAAAGAGTTGGAAAACTGCCCCATATTCACTCAATCTCCATAGTGCCATCTCAGGAGATGTGCACTCTTTGTTTTGGGTCCCACATGTGCTGAGGTGGCAGGGCATGTGGCGATGAGGTCACTGCCATGTCACATGGGATCTTCCTACTTAGCTAGGCTGACCGGGAATTGAACCCAGGACCTCTCAAAAAGAGGTGCCCAGCCCCCTAGGGTGCATACCACTAGGATAGCTAAGAATTCATGAGAAAACATAGATCAATTCATAGGCTCTGCCCTGGATATGTCAGTTCTCAGTCAACTCAGGAAAAGATGAATAGCCGGACAATGATAGGGGATTAAGGGGTCCACTCCATATCCTGATTTAGTGTTTGGTTCCATAGGTCAAAATGTGTTATCACCACTTTTGGTTGGGCCAATACTAAGATAGAAATGCCTGTGTGCTTAGAGCATCTCTAATACAACTAAAGTATACCCTAAAGCATTGGAAAAGCACTTTTTCTTACTCCCCCCTTGTGCTGTGGTGGCCACTACTGTCGCATTTTCAGGAAAAAGGGAGTTTCTCCTGGCCTTTCCTTGGTTTCCACATCTACTTTAAAATACCTATAGCTTCCCTCACACAGAAAAATGGACGCTCACCATGGCTGGCGCCTTTTTGCTGCTCTGTTCGTGACATTTCCTACAGAAAGGTCAGCGCTCATGGCGCTGCCGGGGTTCCTGTGGCTTGGTTGGGTTAGGTTGGGAGCATGCCAAAACCATGTGCATGTGCATCCCTCCCTCCAAGACGCAGCGCGAAACTAACCCAACGCCAGACTCTGTATGGACATCCGCTCCGGTTGTTAAAACCTGCTGGCGACCTGCTGTCCTGATCTTAGGGCGAAGGGAGTCGTCAGGAAATTAAATTGCCCCTTGTTGGGGTCTTGGGTTCTGCTCAGTCTCCTGGCTGCTGCTTTTCGGCCCAGAAAGCGGCCTGGTCAGCGACGCTTTCGCGAGGATATCTGCAGAGGCAGGAATGGGAGAATTATGGACGAATCCACGCAAGCGCGAAGCGACAACACCTAAGTCCGTCAAATGACGGCCTGGAGTTTTTCTAAGACAACACACCTGAGCAGAATCCAATTGTGCATCAGATGCACATTTTTATACAAATTATAGTCATCTCTCGATTTTTTAAATCAAGAAATTCCTATGCAGAAAAAGGCGGCGCGCAGGAGCGGCTCCCAGCGAAGCGCCGGAAAGTACAATAATAATGCGATTATAAATGTATGTCTCACGTAGAAAGGAAAATGACGAGACACACATAAATAAATAAATATACAGATTCCACCCACACTGATAGAAGAATCAAAAATCCAAGAATTCCAAAATCAACAAAAAGACTTCAATGAATCAGGTATAAACCTCAGGTGTGCTCGTCTCGTATGCAGCATGCACATTGCTCGTCTCGTGTCTCCGTGAAGGAGTCTTGTAGCAGCGCTAATAAACGATAGAGGGCTAGATTAGAAAGATTGCAGTTGATTAGAGGTGAGATTAGGGAAAAAACAGATGGCCTTCGGCCAGGGAGTGGTTGTCACGGGGGGCTACCGGTCCTGTCCTGCAGTGCAATGCGGGGCAGCCGTGACAACTGCTCTTACACACCAACCTCCCTTTTTTGTTGCACAGATTAGAACATACACACCGATGCATAGCGACATTTTCGCTTGCGCTTCGTTTTTCTCCTCACCTTGCTTCACTCTCCAGCGGTAGGTAAGGAAGGTAAGCCGAGGTGGGCCCACCCCCTGGTGGACCTTGTGATTGTGGGTTAGATTTGGAGGTTTGCCAAAGACAGATCGTCGACTCGTGCATGCTCGTGCATTCACACACGCATTAAAGGGTAGGCCACGCGAAATGCGCACGGTAAACCTTGTTTAGGTTACCCAGGGCCTCCTCGGTACGTTCTTTAAGAGAACCTGAGGGGTCTCTTAACGCTTGCTTGCTTGACAGGGTGTGTTTGAGGACAGCGTATTATAGGTCACACTGAGAACATATAATACGTGGAGTGTGGCTTGGTTCCTCAGCCGCAAACAGCCCTTCGTTGGCCTTTGCTTTACAGGTGGGCAGGTAGGGTGATTGGTGCAGCAGCGTCCCATTTTTTTCTCCTGCCCTGCTAAACAAGGGCGCTGATCACACAACCAATTGACTGCACCTCAGCCAGGAGTGGCGAGGGCAGTTCGACTCCATCGACATCCACGCTGTGCACGCAACAAGGGCACCCCTTCCCTCCATACCCTAGCAGGGAAACGCGTTGTGGCGTCCCTGTTAGGCCACAGTTGCTTAGCAGCGCTGTGTTCTCTTGTCTTCTTCACAGGAGGGTCATTAGGACTCACGACTTGATCTCCAACAACACCCAGTAGAGCGTGAGTGTAGGAGTGGTAATCCTGAGTGGGGGCTTGAGCCAGTTGCAGAAGTGCTCGTCCACCAGGATGGTGCCACTGTAGGTAGGGTGTGTAGAGTAGTGGTGTCTCCTGTCCCGCGTGCTTTTCCTCGTGGGCAGGGGAGTGCGTTAGCTTTTGGCCTTTAGCAAAAATGGGCGTTTTGTATGCCCTTAGCACACCTGGCCAGCCCTCCCCTCTAGTAGTCAGGGCTTTTGCCGTCTTCCCCCATGGATGGGCGCCAGCACAGAAATTGGGCGCCATAGGAGTGGTACCAGTAACTGACTAGGACCTTCGGTCCGACATCAGCGAAGCCCGTTGATTCGGGAGCCACGCCCGGGAGAGAAGTGAGACACACACAGACATACGTAGCACCCTTAGGGGTAAGGTTCAGTCCCTAGCTTTAGTCTTGGAGGCAAGTGTCTCAGCGAGCCTCAGCAACTCACCAAGGTTGTTCTGGGACAAGTAGTCAACCAGAACTGAGTTTAGGCGTCCGTCGGGTAGTACAAACGCACAGAAGGGCCTCCAGGTGGCCTCTTCAACTCCAAACCCTTCCCAGAGGGTGAGGAATCGCCAACCCTGGCGATGGCGATGGCGTAGGACAGACTTCACCAGGTAGAAGCCCTCCTTAGCCATCTCCTCGGCGTTCATGTTGGGGAGTTCCCCTTCAACTTCCATAGGGCTGGCAGCCCCTTGTAGGTCTAGGGCCGCGATTTCCTCGTCGTTCAGCTCCCACTCCTCCCCACAGAGGTCTTCAGGATCATAGTAGCGCTTCAGGTGTTGAGCAGCGCACACCAGGGTCCCCCCTAGACGGGGAGAACACCGCACGGTGATACGGTGTCCATCCACTGATAGAATCTTGTACGGCCCAAAGTATGGGTCATCGCTGGTGGAGCGTGGCCAGGCGGGTAGTCGACTGTGGTGCACCAGCACCCAGTCCCCCTCTTGGTAGGTGGCCGGTACTCGGTGCTTGTTCTTCTTGTTCCACTGACGCTCCCTCACTCTCTGGAGCATAGCCTTGGTGTACACTTGGCCTTGTCCACCTTCGCTTGTTGCTCTTGGACCCAGTCACCCACAGAAGAATGCGTGTCCTCTGGATAGGGGGCATGTAGGAACCATGCCGGGCGCCCTAGGAATAGCTCATGGGGCAAGTAGCCAGTAGCTGAACTCTCTTGGGAGTTCATCATCAAGGATATGACGGGGAGTAGTCTCACCCAGTCTCTGGTGCATTCAGTTTTGCACCATATCCTTACATTCTCCTTGAGGACACGGATCTGTCGCTCACATAGGGGGTTGCTCGTGTGCGAGTAGGGGATCCCCGTAGACACCTGGACATTGAGGGACCTCAGGACCCTCTTGTACCAGCCGGTATCTGAGCGTACTCGTACGTCCTCATCGGAGTTGATCTCCTTGGGCGCCCCATAGACACAAAACCACTCCTCCAGGAGTATCTTGATAGTCTCCTCCCCGGTAATGTGTTTGGTACATGGGAACACCCTGGTAAACCTGGTCATCCCACAGGTTACCACGAGGGCAAAGTCATAGCCCCCGAACTTCGGCATCTCCGTGTAGTCCACGTGTAGAACACTGTTAGCACAGTGGGGGATGGGCAGGGTTGAGTAGAGACCTCTGTCCCTGATATCCCCTGGTTTGCAGGACCTGCACGGGCACTTGTCCACGATAGGCTGGAGGGTTTTCCGCAGTTGGTCGTCAGTCCACGTAGTGTGGAACCACTGCTTGAATAGCCTCAGGGTACGGTGAGCACCCACATGACCGCTGGACTCATGGGTCCACTTCAGCAGCGCTGGGACTCTGTCACTAGGCACCACGATGCGGTCCTCGTGCCAGAGGTAGCTCTTGTCCCTCTTCCACTGATCTTGGTTGACCAGGAGGGGTTCAAGGCGTTTCTCCAGGCGCTTGTAGATATCCCTAAAAACTCCTTCAGGTACTCTGATTGTTGGAGTCCATCCAGGGGGTGTATCATCATCATGTTGAGGTCCAAGTGGACGTCCATCCGGCTGAACGCCTCCTTAGCCAGCGCTTCAGACCGGGCACCAATCAGGGCGTCGAAGTTGTTGCGGCTGATGTAGTCTGCACACTCGTTCTTCACTCCCTGGATATGGTGTACCGTCAGCCATACTTGACTGAGGTAGGTCCACCAGCGCCGTAGCTTGGCCTTCTCAGGTGGGGGGCCCTTCTGGAAACCGCGGACCGGTTCTTGGTCGCACAGGCAGACCACAGGGTTACTCCCCAACAGTCGTGCTTGTGAGGATAGCACTAGCATACCCGCAAGCAATTCCTGCTCATAGGTGGAGTAGTTCCCCCTGGCCTGGTTCCACTTCCAGTTCCAGTGGCCCAGAGGTACTAGGACCGACTTGTCGTCAGGGTAGCTGTGCTTGAGGGTTCCATCTCGGTTGAGACCTTCCGTCCCCCATCGGGAAATGGCCGAGTCGAGCTGCTCCTTCTCTAGTGCTTGCCATTGGAAGAACGTTCCAGCACCGCCCACATTGCTGGTGTCGGTCACCAGGATAATCTCCCCTTGTGCCCTAGGCACGCCCAAGCACTTAGCCTTGGCCACCTTGTCTTTGAGCTCGTCAAACGCTTGTTGCTCTTGTGGGCCCCAGCGCCAAGTAGTACTCTTCTTGATCAAGTCTGTCAGAATGGCGCTGGTGTAGATGAAGTTTTTGATATGGCGGCGATAGAAGTTGCACGCCCCAATGAAACTGCGTACATCATGAAGTCCTTTCTTGGGGTCTTCGTGTCGTACCTTAGCATCCATCAGGGGTTTGGCCTTAGAAGCCACTGGGGTCCACCACCCATAGCCAAAGTCAAACCCCAGGTACTGCATGGTCTCCTGCATGAACTCACACTTCTCCAGCTTGAGTCGTGTGTGGTTCTCCTGGCAGGCCGCAAAGAACTCACCCAAGAGGATTAGGTGGTCCTCCTGGGTATTGGTCCCGAGGCATACATTGTCGATGTGAGCTTCCATCTGGGCCCCACGGGATATAAGCTTCTGCACCTTAGGTCTCCTTCGTAGGATGGACAAGACCTTGTTCATCGGCTCTTGGAATAGAGCGGGTGCGTTGGCCACGCCAAATGGCATGACCTGCCACTTGAACACCCTCCCCTGAGGGGTGATGAAGGCCAGTAGCTCCTGAGCGTTGGGCGTCAGGTCCACTTGCCAGAATCCGCTCCTCTTGTCCATCTTGGTCTTGTAGCGACAGGAGGCTATCTTCTCAAGGGTAGACTCCATATTAGAAATGGACCCTGAGTGGTTCAGCGTTTTCTTGTTCAGCTCTCCGTAGTCCACTACCAGCCGTTTGGCTGTAGACCCAGGTTTAGCCACCAGGAAACAGGGGCTGCAGTGTAGGGGATAGTCCCCGTCCATGTACTCCAGGACTAGGCCAGCGTCGATACATTCTTGTATCTGTCGCTCGATCTCGTCGGCCTGCTCTTTAGGAGCTGGATAGGGTGTCCTCCGGATCTTGTGACCCACGAACTCGGGTTTCAGCTTGAGGTCCATCTGTACCAGCTTGTCACATGAGGCTGGAGGGGGTAGTTCTCCGAACACCTCCACATAGGTTCTTATAAGCTTCTGCACCCGCGGGTCCAATAGCTTGATCTTGTCCTCCATGTCCTCGTCAGACTGTAAGTTGCTTGCCCCCTGAGTAATAGACGTCGGGAAGTGATCCTCCACCGACTCTTCGCCCTTGGTAGTGTCCTTCAACCCTTGGTAGGCATATAGGAGGTCTTGTTCAACCATCTCCGATGGACGATGGCAACATAGGCACGCTCGAGGGGGTTCACATACACATTCCTCCGAGAGGGGGTGATCTTCTGCTCGAGGTCCTCCTTCAATTGGGATAGATCTCCCATACGTCCTTGCTTCAGTGGCCATGAGCTGCGGGTAGGCTTAGCGTAGCATAGCTTTTTCGCCACCAACTTCCTCTTGGAGTCCACATACTCCCTTAGCCTGGATCGAGGGTCCAGCTCTTCGTCCACGGGGTCTTCCACCCTCATGGAGAGTAGGGGTTTCAGTGGGGCGACGTAATCGGCGTTCTCCACTTCCTCCACACAGTTCTGCACGAAGAAGGCGTTGTGCTCCGTTTCGTCATCTGAGTGGATAGAGCTAGGTAGCTCGAATAGTCCACACTCAGAGACTCCATCAGGAACAGGTACATGGCAGGGAGAGTTGGGGGCGTTGGTGTCAGTCACGACGTACTCATCTCCTCCGGGTATAGTCTGAATAGCATCTTGAGGTCGTAGTCGATCCTTCAAGTCACCCAAGGCGAGTCCATCGCTTTCTCGTTGTATAGCCTGGACCAGAGTCGGGTCCAGATCCTCCCAGGGGATGGAGGTAAGACCTCCGTCCACCACGCCGAGCATACTCCCCCATCCGGGTTTCCCAATAGGCGTCTTACGCCCCAGAGGCACGTAGATGGCCTCATCAGGTAACCGAACAGAGCTGATAGTCAGCCTGTCCAGGAGGTTTCGCCAGTACTCGTTGCCCCCATGGGCTCCCCAATCGGGGGAACACAGGACCATACGGGAACGTTCCAAGGCCACCTTGGTCAGGACCTTCCCCAGTTCACTGAACCTGGGGTTCCTGTAGGCCATCCCGAAAGAGGGCCAGTAAAATTTGTAGCTGCAGTTCTTCCCCTTGCTGCAGTAAAGGTCCAGTACATGCTGCTTGTCGCTGGCGAGCAACTCCACACTCAGGTCTTCTCTAGAGTAACCCAACTCCTTCAGACCTTGGTCTAGGACTTCCCCCAATAGTTGATAGTCCTCAGTTTTGGAGGTTGCCATCATGTTCGAGGGCTCCTCCTTTGATAGCCTCAGGTAACTCGAGGTATGTTCCGACTGCTCCAGTGGCACAGACTCTCTGCCACTGCCGTGGTCCACGTAGAGGAGGTAGGGCGCTTGCAGCGTCACGGATTGTATCCGGGAGTGCTGCAGGAAGAAGTCAGTCCCCAATACAAAGTCGAAGGCCTCAGTGTCCATCACATAGAACCGATGGGCAATAGTCCGGGAGCCCATAGGTACCTCCACTTCACAGTCCCCGCAGCTGTGCACCACATGTCCATCCCCCATTCGTATAGCCGCGGTGGTCATGGTGTTCTTCAGGCTCCCACAAGGTAAAATTTTCTTGGCCACTATAGATATGGTGGCGCCAGTATCCAATATCCCCAGGTATTCACGTCCTCCTAGTCGGATACGTACCCAAAACACCAGGTCCTGGGTGCCACCGGAGCGTCCCCGTCAGAACTCCGCGGGACAGGTCACCTCGAACCCCTTGTTCCGCAGCTTGCGGGCCATCCTCATGAAACGGCTTCTCTTCTTAGCGTTGCCGTCATCACCACCTTCGTGCTCCCGCTTGGCCCCTTGTTCTTTCTGGGCCTGCGTCTGTGAGCGTGTGGTAGGACCAGACTGCCCTCCAGAGGGCTCGGAGTTCCCCCCTGGATTAGGGTTGGGGTTCCCTCCGTTCTTGTCCGTGTTCTTGTTGTCCTTGTCTGGCTAGCGGTTAGCGCCTCCTCCTCGTCCACCTTGACTCTTGTCTTGCCCTTGTCCACGTCCTTTCGACTTGCCCTTGCCGGAGTCGTTGCCTTTGCCTTTGCCTCCACCTTTGCCTGAGCCTTTGCCAGGATCTTCACCCTTCAGCTTCGCCGACAGGCGCTGCTTGTGGTAGCACTCATCCTCGTAGTGCTTCCTCTTCCCACAGAAGGCACAGGTGATTGTACACCTGTAGTGATCCGGCAGCTTCGCCTTGGCACCGGTGTTCTTCTCCTGCTGCTTCCCTTGGAGTACGAAGCAGTCTCGCTGCTCGCAGTCAGGGGCGTGATGCAGGTGGCCCTGCTCGTCTCTGGCATCACACCAGAAGAGCTCCTTGACGTTTTCCATGATACGGGCGTGGGCGTGTTTGGGGGTAGTCCCCTGCCCAGGTCTGGATCCTTGGTACCCTTTGCCATGGCTTCCAGAGTCTCCTCCTCCAGGACGGTAGTTGTTCAGGTGCTGGTCACTTTCTTTCTCCAGCGCCAGCTCCAGGAGTAGTACACATAGATCCTCGTAGCGGAGGGATCTAGCCTTGCGCTCTGCCGTTGAACAGCACTCGTCCCACAGCTCTCGAGTGAGCTTAGCCACCAACCAGAAAAGCAAGTCGTCGCTGCTGTAGGAACCGGGCGTCAATCGCCCAGCCCAGTGATCCAGGTCAGCCAATAGCTCAGAGACCCTGCCAGGTTTCGGGTTGTTGGGCAGCACGGCCAGGTTCTGGATCTTGGCCCTGATGGAGAGGTCGGTTTCATAGGTCGGGTACTGCCTCTCCAAGACAACCAACACATCGGCAAAGGTGACGGAATTAGTCACGATCTGTCTGACCTGCTTCTCCAGGTACTTGGTCTTGCAGCAGTGCAGGAGCAGATCGCACTTGACCCGTCCACTAGCGTGGGTTTGGCCGGTCAATCGGAGAAACCGGCCAAAATTCTCACAAAACTCGCTGAGGTCCTTGCCTGTGAACTCAGGCAGGTTCACCATGATCTTAGAGGTGGCAATAGCCTTAGCCTCCTGAGACCTGCGTCCCTCAGGGCGTCGGGTCCTCCTCTTCTTCTTCTTCTTCTTCCCATTTGGGTTCTCGGGGTCCTCCGGGTCGTCGTCCTCCGAGGGCGAAGCAGAAGTCATCGACGGCGGCTCATCATCGGGGGGGTCTCCGCCTAGATCACTAGAGCCATAGGGCTCCACGTCAACCATTGCCCTCAAGGCTGTCAGCCCCAGCCGGTCCAGCTCGGCTCTCGTAGAATTCGTCACGTGGCTGTAGGGCGGCTGCGCCGTTCTCGGTACGAAAGGGCTTCTCAGTATCGCTGCAGGGGTCGGCATCGGTCGGCTCCTCAGGCTCCCCAGGGTGTTTGTCAGCCCTGCCACCAGGTGGTTGGCCTGTACTCGATGGGGTGACATTCCCACCGTGGTAGGTGACGCATGACTCAGGTCCCCTCCTCAACCCACTCAAGGTTGCATACCCAGGAACATCCACATAGGGTCCCGTAGCGGGTAGAGGATGGTGATAGTCAGCCGCATACCATCGCGGCGCAGAACTGGAGGTCACCGGCTCACTGGCAGTAGTTGCCTCAGGAAACGCAGTGGTAGGTGGGTTCACACCATAGGCATGGTAGGTAGGCATACCAGTAAAGCCTGTGCCATGGGCGTGAGCATATCAAACATATACCATGCATATAACACATACCCTCAAAATGTGGCTCTCACCATGATATGCCATGTCCCTCCATGGACATAACTTCACGTTAAAAATACGTAGGAACCCAAGGAAAGTATGTATGCAACCCCAACACTCATGCGGTACACTCGAAAGTCGCAATAAAATATTCGGTTGCACGGTCCAAGAGTTATGTATCACTTTATACCCTCTTGACCATCAACCCTTGCTACACCGGGCATGTGTACACACCAAAGGCGTTTGATGCTTCCTAAATTAAGTTGAGACCAAGGCGCTTGCAACCCAACCTTCCTTATTCTCTTTCTTCACACTCGCGCGTAGAATGACCCTTCCAAGTGGTCCCACGATTCACTTTTGTTTCCCTTATATCTCCAAGTCAAATGGGTGGCAAGTATAAGGGAAACCTGATTCGGGCATAGGGAAAAGAGTGTGACCACTCGAAAAAGACCAAATCAAGTGCGGCGATGTCGAAGTCGAAAATCCGATTTCGACATCGCGAAAAATTCAGAATAAAATTTCGAGTGCATATTTAGAAAATTGCGGAAGCAACGAACCCTTCACTGATGAAATCTGACCCTTCATCGGGGTTTCCGCCAAAATATCTGGAAATAACAGTTAACCAATCGGTGAACGCAAAATCGCGAGCCAACTGACAGTCACCGATACATTGACCATCAGAACGAAAGGCTGAAAAATTACGGAAACATTATGATAATAAAACCCTGTCGATTCCTGATATTCCGATATATCAATCTCCGCTGGCGGCGCCTCGGTACTGAATATGGCCGCTCATAGCCGGAATGGCCAAACCTATCACACTATCACATCGGGTTAGGTCAGGTGGATGGGAGAGTATGATATCAGCCAATGGCGGCTTGCCGGCACATAGATACACACCCCCAGTGACCCCAAGATGGCCACGGGGGTCCGAACCGGCTTCACCACATCGGACTGCAGCCGGTGGTGGTTTGCACGGACCACCAGTCCCTACAGAGCTGGCACAAGGAGCATGTCGACACCCCCTCAGGACCAGCGGCTAGGAGGGCCCGATGGCACGAGACGTTCGCCAAGTTCGACCTCAGCGTCGTGTACGTCCCGGGGAAGGACAACACTGTGGCCGATTGCCTCAGTCGCTGGGCCTACCCCGCGGGCAAGGCGTGGATGGACATATCCAGCCATGGGGACGCCGAGGAAACCGAGGAAGCCAAGCGCATCATCGAGATGGAGAAGGCCATGGAGCAAGAGGGGGTCAAGTGCTTTGTGGTGATGGCGAACCGTACGGACCTGGCCAAGTTCCGGGGTGCCCGCGTCCAAGCTATTCGAGAGGAAACCCTCGAGCAATGGATGGTGGCCCCTGTAGAGCTAGTCAGGTCGGTGCTCACAGAGGACTGGTCGGATGACTACGCGGCATCCGAGCACTGGAGCAAGTACTGGAATGCCGTGAGCGCCCCGTCCGACGACGAGTGGCCTGCGGGCTTGACCGAGGATGGGGACAAGTTGTTCCTCAAGGACAAGCTGCTGGTGCCCGAGAACCGAGTGGAGGAGCTCATTGACCATTGGCACAACGCCCAGCTCATGCACCCTGGCCGAGACAAGATGCAGCAGGACCTGGAGTGGCGTTTCAAGTTCCCTCCGGGGTACTACGCCATCCTAGATAGGTACTGCAGCGACTGCCCCGTGTGTCGGGCCACGAAGAGCCCCAACCACTCCACAGCGGGCAACCCGGTGTTTACGGCTATACCGGAGGCCCCTATGCGGTCCGTGGCCATGGATGTATTCGCCATGCCTGAGGTCACCGTGGAAGGAGAGACCTACGACTGTGTCATCCTGGCGGTGGATAGGCACAGTGGGTATATCGTGGCGGTCCCTGGCAAGAAGTCCAAGAAGAAGGACAAGAAGGACAAGCATGGAGTGGGGCTGAGGGCCAAGACCGTCGCTAATGCCATGATCAGGCATTGGCTGACGATTTTTGATGTCCCAGCTGTCATCTGCAGCGATCGGGGCAGTCAATTCGTGGGGACGTGGTTCAAGACGATGGGCAAGCACATGGGGATTCGGCACGCCAAGACCGTGGCGTACCACAGCCGGTCGAATGGCCGTGCTGAGGTGGCCGGGCGGCAGATGTTCGAGAAGTTCCGCCAGCTGCACATTGACGAACCGGGCCGGAACTGGTATAACTCGCTTTGGAGAGTGCTCCAAGCGTATCACGACCTTCCGGGACCCACTGGACTGTTGCCCCATCGCATCTTGTTCCTACGGGATCGAGTGTCACGCACTCTCCCGTGGTTGAACCATGGCAAAGTGGCCCGAGATGCGAACGCCATGATGGCTGAGGCGGACGACACGGCGGCCAAGGTGTGCAAGGCACTACACGACGAGCATGACAAGAGGGCCAAGTACTTCAAGCAGGGAAAAGTCCAGAAGTATGCTCTCCAAGACACCGTGTGGGTGGAGCGGCACCACAAGGATGTCCTGTCCAGGCATCGGCAGGCATCCTGGTATGTGCCGGGGGTAATCTTTCGGAAGGTCGGGCAGGATGTGTATGCGGTTCGTGTGGGGGATAACAAGATCCTGGACCGCGACCATACCCAGCTTCGTCCCCGAGCACCAGACCCCAGCGGACGTCCCGTCACCTTCGAGTTCACGGCCGGCAATGTGGACTCGGACGACGAGGGTGAGGACGACGACTTCACCGCCGAGAAGATCCTGGCGGACAAGCCGGACCCGGGGACGCCTGGGGGTAGGCTTTATAAAGTCCGTTGGAAGGGTTTCGCCGCATCTAGGGATTCGTGGGAGCCTCCGAGCAGTTTTGTGCCGAGGTACACCACGGTCTGGATGGACTACCTGAAGAAAAAGAATATTTCTTTGGATGTCAAGGACGTGTTGGTGCATTTGGTGGCTGCTGTAGCACCGTAATGGATCCCCCTTGGCATTTTGTTTGTTTGTTTCTGTGATTGAGGAGACGGGTGAGGGCGTTCATCCGGGGATTTTTCGGCCTTGATTGGCCATATACCCCCTTCAGTCGATCTCCACATATATATTCCATTATGGTATACTTATTTAGGTCGACCGACGACGTTTTTGTATCTTTGATCCCCTTGGTCCATGTTGTAGATCAAGAGGAGACCGGATATGGCGTAGGGCGCTGAGTATCAGTGTCCTCACCCCTCCCTTGGGGCGGGGGGCACACCTACGACGTGTGTGGGGCCTCCATGTGTCCTTGGGACATGGGGGGGGGGGGGGGTTGGAGCCCATTGGGGTCCTCCCGTCCTCTCTTCAATGACTTCCGAGCGGTAACAACGCTCTGAGAAGGGGGGTGAAGCCGGTTCGGACCCCCGTGGCCATCTTGGGGTCACTTGGGGTGTGTATCTATGTGCCGGCAAGCCGCCATTGGCTGATATCATACTCTCCCATCCACCTGATCTAACCCGATGTGATAGTGTGATAGGTTTGGCCATTCCGGCTATGAGCGGCCATATTCAGAACCGAGGCGCCGCCAGCGGAGATTTATATATCAGAATATCAGGAATCAACAGGGTTTTATTATCATAATGTTTCCGTAATTTTTCAGCCTTTCGTTCTGATGGTCAATGTATCGGTGACTGTCAGTTGGCTCGCGATTTTGCGTTAACTGATTGGTTAACTGTTATTTCCAGATATTTTGGCGGAAACCCCGATGAAGGGTCAGATTTCATCAGTGAAGGGTTCGTTGCTTCCGCAATTTTCTAAATATGCACTCGAAATTTTAATCTGAATTTTTCGCGATGTCGAAATCGGATTTTCGACTTCGACATCGCTGCACTTGATTTGGTCTTCTTCGAGTGCTCATACTCTTTTCCCTATGCCCGAATCAGGTTTCCCTTATACTTGCCACCCATTTGACTTGGAGATATAAGGGAAACAAAAGTGAATCGTGGGACCACTTGGAAGGGTCATATCTACGCGCGAGTGTGAAGAAAGAGAATAAGGAAGGTTGGGTTGCAAGCGCCTTGGTCTCAACTTAATTTATGAAGCATCAAACGCCTTTGGTGTGTACACATGCCCGGTCTAGCAAGGGTTAATGGTCAAGAGGGTAGAAAGTGATATATAACTCTTGGACCGTGCAACCGAATATTTTATTGCGACTTTCGAGTGTACCGCATGAGTGTTGGGGTTGCATAGATACTTTCCTTGGGTTCCCACGTATTTTTAACGTGAAGTTATGTCCATGGAGGGACATGGCATACCATGGTGGAAGCCACTTTTGAGGGTATATGCTATATGCATGGTATGTGCTTCGATATGCTCACGCCCATGTTATCTATCTTCGTGTGGCCGAAGAGATGGGGAGCCACACGTGACAAGGGCTTTGCCCATGTCCCAATTGTGGAATTCAAAGCGCTAGACTAAGTCTACCGCATATGTATTGCTCATGGTATGTTTGGCAAAGAGATCCATGAGTGCACTCCCATTTTCATGGGGCATGTAGATACGGGTGGCGAAGGTATCTCCATGCGCCCGATTGGGGATCCAAGTGGGGGAATTGTTCGTAAATGGTTCCAATCATTTGTGTATTGAACCATGAGCGGATATCATGGGTGAGCATAGAGATATACTATCATGACAACTTTGTATTTGGACATATTTTCATGTTTTTGACCTCATTTTATGCTCATTTTTGTGTTTTATGTGCTCAACTGGTCGGCTAACAGTAAAGTGCCTAGAGATCCGTGAACTATGGTATGTTGCTTATATGTTGGCATATGCTTCGGTGTTGCACCTCACCATATGCCGGATCACGTGGTTACTTTGGCTTGGCACACGAGGCCTCACAAAAATAGGTCTCAAACTCATGAGCTGACTTGTGAAGCATGCCATGTACATAACCGGAAGGGCTTCGGAGCCAATGATGGGATATTCTTGGGCATGGACCTTTGGTCTATATCACCCTTGTATATTACTTTCCGGTTTGACACGTGCATGGAGCATTTGGATATTTGCCGTATGCATTTTTGAGTATATAATTGACTTTTGGGCATAATGGTGTGATTTGCCTGATTTTGCCATGTTGTGAGGTCAGCATTATGGGGCAGTTCTCCAAGCCCATTCGACTCCAAGTCCAACCAAGGTTATGTCACGGTAGGGCATGGTCCTGAGTGCCACTCTAGGCCATGACACGCCACCTCCCCTATTGGGCTAGGATTTATAGGCTTGGGAATGAACACATTTTTGGGGTTTGTGTAGTGACTTGTGACACATGGCATTCAGCCATCTCATTTGACCTGGTTCAGGGCAATATGTTGATGAGTCAAGGGAAGGTCTTGAGTCCAGGGAATGAGGGGTTTATGGCTGTGAATGTGTATGTTTACCTCTTTTCCCAACTTTGCCTTATTTGTGTTCATATGCCAATTTCAGGGCTTTCTTCTTTGGTGCAATTCTTGTACATGCCCGCCATCGTGAGACGACCGGTGTGCTGAACGGAAGCCCGCAGCCTGATTTGGATTGTGAATTGGGTTATTGCTGTATTTGTGGGATCTGGTTGCTGTTTCAGGGTTGAAGGAGGATTTTATTTCTATATTTTTGGACTTTGGACCCTTTGGAATTTGAGGAATGCAATCATTGATCCGGAGTAAATCAGCAGGGGTTACAGGCGGAAGGGGCATAGCGGGGGCCGGTCCTGGTAGGGACCTTCTTTAAACCCTGGCTGCCCGCTCCAGAGGACCGGCGACCGGGGGAGGGACAGCGCCTGACACCAGACGCCCCTCACAACGGTGGAAGGCCACCTTTCCCGGGGACGGCCCCCCACCACCCCCGCGGCACGCAGCCCCCACAGGGCGTGCAGGCCAAGCGGACAGTGTTGGGCCCCCACACCCACACACCCGTGCCCACAGCACGTGGGTGGCGGACCCCAACAGCCCGCCCAGTCAGCGGGCAGTCGGGGGAGGGACAGCGCCTGACCTCAGATGCCCTCACAATGGTGGAAGGCACCCCCCCCGGGGACGCCCTTCCGCCACCCCCACAGCGAGCAACGCCGGCCCGCAAGGGCGCACGCTGTGGGGCCGGTGCTGGATCCCCACGCCCGCACCGACCGCACCCGGAACAAACAGGTCGCGGAGCCCCGGCTGCCCGCTCCAGAGGACGGGCGGCCGGGGGAGGGACAGCGCCTGACACCAGACGCTTCTCGCAACGGTGGCAGGCCAGCCCCCCCGGGGACGGCCCCCCACCACCCCCGCGGCACGCAGCCCCCACAGGGCGTGCAGGCCAAGGGGACAGTGTTGGGCCCCCACACCCACACACCCGTGCCCACAGCACGTGGGTGGCGGACCACAACAGCCCGCCCGGTGGGCGGGCAGTCGGAGGAGGGACAGCGCCTGAGCTCAGATGCCCTCACAATGGTGGAAGGCTGCCCCCCCGGGGACGCCCTTCCGCCACCCCCCCTGCGAGCAACGCCGGCCCGCAAGGGCGCACGCTGCGGGGCCGGTGCTGGGTCCCCACGCGAGCACCGACCGCACCCGGGACACACGGGTCGTGGAGCCCCGGCTGCCCGCTCCAGAGGACGGGCGGCCGGAGGAGGGACAGCGCCTGACACCAGACGCCCCTCACAACGGTCGCAGGCCAGCCCCCCCGGGGACGGCCCCCCACCAACCCCCCGGCACGCAGCCCCCGTAGGGCGTGCAGGCCAAGGGGACAGTGTTGGGCCCCCACACACACACACCCCCGCCCACAGCACGTGGGTGGCGGACCCCAACAGCCCGCCTGGTGGGCGGGCAGTCGGGGGAGGGACAGCGCCTGACCTCTGACGCCCCTCACAATGGTGGAACGCAGCCCCCCCGGGGACGCCCTTCCGCCAGCCCCACAGCGAGCAAAGCCGGCCCGCAAGGGCGCACGCTGTGGGGCCGGTGCTTGGTCCCCACGCGAGCACCGACCGCACCCGGGACACACGGGTCGCGGAACCCTGGCTGCCCGCTCCAGAGGACGGGCGGCCGGAGGAGGGACAGCGCCTGACACCAGACGACCCTCACAACGGTGGCAGCCCCCCCCCCCCCCCCCCGCCCCGGGGACGGCCCCCCACCACCCACGCAGCACGCAGCCCCCGCGGGGCATGCAGGCCACGGGGACAGTGTTGGGCCCCCACACACACACACCCGCGCCCACAGCACGTGGGTGGCAGACCCCGACAGCCCGCCCAGTGGGCGGGCAGTCGGGGAATGACAGCGCCTGGCCTCAGACGCCCCTCACAATGGTGGAAGGCACCCCTCCGGGGACGCCCTTCCGCCATCCCCACAGCGAGCAACGCCGGCCCGCAAGGGCGCACGCTGTGGGGCCGGTGCTGGGTCCCCACGCCCGCACCGACCGCACCCGGGACACACGGGTCGCGGAACCCTGGCTGCCCGCTCCAGAGGACGGGCGGCCGGGGGAGGGACAGCGCCTGACACCAGACGCCCCTCACAACGGTGGAAGGCCACCTTTCCCGGGGACGGCCCCCCCAGCAGCCCCGCGGCACGCAGCCCCCACGGGGCATGCAGGCCAAGGGGACAGTGTTGGGCCACCACACCCACACACCCGCGCCCACAGCACGTGGGTGACGGACCCCAACAGCCCGCCCAGTAGGCGGGCAGTCGGAGGAGGGACAGCGCCTGACACCAAACGCCCCTCACTATGGTTGAAGGCACCTCCCCCGGGGACGCCCTTCCGCCACCCTCACAGTGAGCAACGCCGGCCCGCAAGGGCGCACGCTGTGGGGCCGGTGCTGGGCCCCAAGCCCCCACCGGCCGCACCCGGGACACACGGGTCGCGGAACCCCGGCTGCCCGCTCCAGAGGACGGGCGGCCGGGGGAGGGACAGCGCCTGACACCAGACGCCCCTCGCAACGGTGGCAGGCCACCCCCCCCGGGGACGGCCCACCACCACCCCCACGGCACGCAGCCCCCACAGGGCATGCAGGCCAAGGGGACCAGGTTGGGCCCCCACACCCACACACCCTCGCCCAGAGCATGTGGGTGGCGGACCCCGACAGCCCGCCCAGTGGGCGGGCAGTCGGGGAAGGGACAGCGCCTGACCTCAGATGCGCCTCACAACGGTGGAAGGCACCCCCCCCGGGGACGCCCATCCGCCATTCCCACAGCGAGCAACGCCGGCCCCCAAGGGCGCACGCTGTGGAGCCGGTGCTGGGTCCCCACGCCCGCACCGACCGCACCTGGGACACACGGGTCGCAGAACCCTGGCTGCCCGCCCCAGAGGACGGGCGGCCGGGGGAGGGACAACGCCTGACACCAGACGCCCCTCACAACGGTGGCAGGCCAGCTCCCCGGGGACGGCCCCCCACCACCCCCGCGGCACGCGGCCCCCACATGGGCATGCAGGCCAAGGGGACAGTGTTGGGCCCCCACACCCACACACCCGCGCCCACACCACGTGGGTGGCGGACCCCAACAGCCCGCCCAGCGGGCGGGCAGTCGGGGGAGGGGTGTAATGGAACTCAGCATGTGCGCGCAGACCGCGATCATTTAGTGAACGCGCGTGCGTGCATATGTAAAGCACAGAGCAATGCAATTCAATTATTAAACTATTGAATCAAATTCATTTTGTGTACTGTGCAGAACACTGGGATGAAACTATGTAGTGATTTCTGTAATGGAACTCAGCACGTACGCGCAGACCGCGATCATTTAGTGAACGCGCGTGCGTGCATATGTAAAGCACAGTGCAATGCAATTCAATTATTAAACTATTGAATCAAATTCATTTTGTGTACTGTGCAGAACACTGGGATGAAACTATGTAGTGATTTATGAGATCAATCACGTGCTGCGCCGTTGCCGGATTCGCATTTGGATTTCGAAATCACTAAGGAGATCACGGGGAAAATAGCACTCAAAAGAGAAGATCTCCAAGATCAGTACAATGCCAGTGTTCGAAAAAAAATAGACACTCAGAAAGTGTTTTGTGCAGTGCTGAGGTCCATCATATCTCTTGTCAGCCCTGTGCCTGGTGCCTCAGCACCCTGCACATGGCTTGTGAGGGGAGTGTAATGGAACTCAGCACGTGCCCGCAGACCGCGATCATTTAGTGAACGCGCGTGCGTGCGTATGTAAAGCACAGTGCAATGCAATTCAATTATTAAACTATTGAATCAAATTCATTTTGTGTACTGTGCAGAACACTGGGATGAAACTATGTAGTGATTTATGAGATCAATCACGTGCTGCGCCGTTGCCGGATTCGCATTTGGATTTCGAAATCACTAAGGAGATCACGGGGAAAATAGCACTCAAAAGAGAAGATCTCCAAGATCATTACTGGGGGAGCGCCTGACCCCAGACGCCCCTCACAATGGTGGAGGGCACCCCCCCCGGGGACGCCCTTCCGCCACCCCCACAGCGAGCAACGCCGGCCCGCAAGGGCGCACGGTGTGGAACCGGTGCTGGGCCCCCACGCCCACACCGACCGCACCCGGAACACACGGGTCGCGGTACCCCGGCTGCCCGCCCCAGAGGACGGGCGGTCGGGGGAGGGACAGCGCCTGACACCAGACGCCCCTCACAACTGTGGCAGCCCCCCCCCCCCCCCCCGGGGACGGCCCCCCACCATCCCCGCGGCACGCAGCCCCGACGGGGCGTGCAGGCCAAACCAGGTAGGGGAGAACCGGGACCGGACCGCCCCCCCTCAAGCACGCCAGACGGAGCAAGGGACCGTGGCAGGACACGCGGAGGGGCACGGACCACGTGGAACGGCCCTACCAGCGCTCAGTGCCGGGACCGCGCGAGGTGCGCACACCACACCACCAAGGGGGGGGGGGGAGCGGACGCTGCGGGAGCGCGAGGGCACACACACGCAAAGGGCACTTGGGGACTACCAGAAGGGCAACCGGACCGAGCTCGCGGAACGCACAGACCGCGTGGAATGGCGTACCAGCGAGCGATGGTAAGGGACACCCGGACGGGACAGCCCGCCACAAGCAGCGCGGGACACGCGGGGCGGGAAGGGGGAAACGTGAGAGACACAACACCAGGTACCGGCCCGAGCCCCCCGAACCGGCTGCGAGCGCCGCGCACACACGGACGGGGCACTGCACCCGCCAAGGCAGTAGTGGCGCACTGCGCCACGCCCCAGCCCCTAGGCTAGGCAGCCTCCGCGACAGCCCAAGGGGGTCCCACTGGCGACAAGCCAGTAGCACGGGCCCGGCAGCGCAGGCGCCCCAGGCGACCACGCATTAGGGGGGCGACGCAGTGTGTAAGCGCCCGCAGCCACGGCTGCGAATTGATGCACTGACCAGGGAGTGGCGAAATGGGAAAGCCGGGGAGGGACGGGGCTCCGAGCTCTGTGAACCCGGGGGACTCCGCCACCAGGCAGGAGGTGCGTCTTGGAGGGCTACCCACTAGGACCCGGTGGGGAGGATATCACCTGGCCCGACCAAGTGGCCCCCCGGGGCCGAAAGGCGTCTAGTACCCGCAAAATCAAACCTCAAACCTCAAAACCTTGTGGTGTTGGCGGGCGGTTTGGCGGCTGTGGGCTGTTCTCTCGCCCCCCCCCCCCCTCCCCCCCCTGTTTTTGTTCTCCTGGGGGGGGTCTGCCTGTTCCTCCCTCCTGCCTTCCCCGGGCTGGCGCACGCACTGGCCCGCATTCAGTGTGGTCTTCCGGGCTGCTGTTGGCGGTTGCGTTTTGGTTGGCGGTGTCCCGGCCCCATGGGTCGGGTGGGCGATGTACACGTTGGGCTCGGCGCCCCTTCCTGCCGGGTTAGGTCCTGGCTCTGCCGGCTGGGCGGCTGCGCCAGGCGGCTGCGTGTGGCTCTGGATTAGGTGGCTGGGGTTGTCCGTGTCCTTTCTCCTCTGCGGTGCCCGTTTTAACCTTCTGGGTGGTCCGCCACCGTTGTTGCCGGGCGCGCGGTGGCTCCGTGTGTGGCCAGCGGTGCCGGTGTGTGGCGTGCTGTTGCGGCGCATTCCGGGGTGTGCGATGGCTTGTTTTGGTTAGTCCTGCAGGTTAGGGTCAGCCGTGCCGTGTTGTGCCGCTCTGTGCCGCCTCGCGTTGCGTCGTGCTGTGGCGCATTGCACTGTTGCACGCTGTGGTGCGGTGTGCCGTGCTGTCGCGCGTTGTGCCGTGGTGGGTCAGTGGAGGTCAGCCTGGCCTGTGTAGTGGTGTGGAGTGCGGGCCGGAGTGTGGCTAGCTGGTGGCTGGGGGGTGCGGTTAGGTGTGGGTGTCTCGCTGGGTCCGTGCTGTGGGGGCCTGGGCCTGCCGCTCGGGCTGGTGGGTCGGGTAGGCATCCGTGGGGTTGCCCTCCCTGGGGGCCTGTGCCTTGGTCCCATGTCCTCTGGGGTTCTCGGTCCCTAGTCCTGGTTGCTGTGGCCGTGCCTTCGTTCTCTTCCGGTGCCTGTGAGCCCGCCCTTGTGGCGGCCGGGGTCGTCGCCTGGCGGTGAGGGCGTGGTGGTGCGCCGCGCGGCGGCGTTCCCTGCGGCTTCCTCAGTGCGTGTAGCCCGTTCTCCCCGTTTAGGTGTGTCCTCCATCCCCCGTGTGGTTTCTGGTGGCTGGTGGGTGTGCGCTGGTGTGATCCGTACGGCGTCCGATGCTTGCTTCGGCGGTGCGTGTTGGGGGGTGCGCCCCCGGGAGTTGTGCGGCGTTCGGTGGGGGTGGGGCGGCGCTGGTCCCCCTGTCATGGTATGCCCTTCCTGGGTGTGGGTCGTGGCGTCTGCCGTGGTGCCCTTTCCCTCCGTGCCTTGGTCCCCCCTCCTGCCCCTTCCTGGTTCTTGGGTGGTTTCCTGCCCCCATGTTGTGTCTCTTCGAGGCCCTGTCCCTATGGGTGCCTGCCCTCACTTGGGGCCCCTCCGTGCCCTCTTGCCTGAGTGTCCCTTGCTGTCCCTTGCCCTCCCCTTGCCCTTGCCCTTCCCCTTCCCGGTGTGGTGGTGGTGGGGTGGGGAGGGGGCGCCGATGGCCCAGGCCTGGGGGTGGGTGGCCTGGAGCCATTGCCGGAGGGCTTGGGGGGTGTAGGGGGGGCGGAGGCCCTGGACCGCATCGCGGAGGAGGGCCTCCCATGCCGCTTGCAGCATGATGGCCTCCGGGGCAGCCTCGTTGGGGTTGGCGGGGGTGCGGGTGCGCACCTCCTCGAAGGTGTGCACCATGTGCACCCCTTCTCGCCTTCCCGCTCCCCCGCGCCACTTCACCCAGCGGCGGAGCTCCTGCCAAGCGGGGGCAGACGGCCAGGCGAGGTGGGCGAGGGCCTGGGGGGTGGAGGGGTCCGTGCTCGGGGTCCTGGAGCGGCGGGGGGAGGACGTGGACCTGCGGTGGTGGCGGGTGTGGAGGCGCCTGGGGGAGCGGGAGCGGCGGTGGCGGGGGCTGGGGATGGAGGACGGGTACGGGCGGAGGGGGGAACGGGAGGGGGAGGTGGACATGGGGCGGCGGTGGCGCGCTTGGTGGCGCCTGAGGGAGCGGGAGTGGTGGTGGTGGGGGCTGGGGGTGGTGGATGGGTATGGGCGGCGGGGGGAACGGGGAGTCCAGCGGGGCCGGTGGGGGGAGGGGAAGGAGGACGTGGGGCGGCGGTGGCGTGCCTGGCGGTGCCGGGGGGAGCGGGAGCGGTGGTGGCGGGGGCTGGGGGTGGGGATCGTGTCCGGCCGGAGGGGGGAGGGGGACGTGGACATGGCGCGGCGGTGGCACTCGTGGTGGCGCCCGGGGGAGCGGGAGCGGCGGGAGCGGGGTCCCGGGGGGTTGTGGTGGCGCCTGGGGGAGCGGGAGCGGCGCGAGTTGGTGGTTGGGGCGCGGTGGCGGTGTGGGGAGTGTGGGCGCCGGGGGCGAGTGTGCCGTGCGGGGGGGGAGCGGGAGCGCCGCCGTTTGCGGGACCGGGCCTCATCGCTCCAGTCGGGCCAGTCAGGAGGCGTCGGCGGGTCCTGGGGGGCCTCACGTGGCGCCGCCTGGTACTGGGGGGGGGGGGGGGTCCCCCGTCGTCCATGGATCCGCCACGTAGGGGTGTGGTGGCGGCAGCGGCTGGTGGTATGGGTCGAGTGACCGTCCCTGGCGGGGTTGGGCCCGGGGGGCCCCCTCGACGTGGACGTGGTGGCCGGGGGGATACGGTTCCTGGTACGGGGGGGGGTCGGCTGGTACGGGGGGGTTGGCCCCTGGTGGTAGGTGGGGTATGCGGGTGGAGCACTCGGTGGCTGCCATCCCATACGCTGGTGTTGTTCGTGCACGGGGGGTTGTGGCCCGGTGGGGTAGGGTGGTGGGCAGTGGTAGTGGTGGGGGTGGTGTTGGTGGTGATGGTGGTGGGGCCGCTGGTGGTGGTGGCGCTGGTAGTGGTGGGGTTGGTGTTGCGGGCATGGCCCTTATATAAAATAGAAGACAAGGTTGCAAAAATCAACCAAGCCATCCACGATGTCCTTCGTGGTCTCTACTTTACATATTGCCTTGGTTCAAGGCTCAACTGCCCATAGGCTTCGAGTAGGAGCCTCGGGGGATTGGCCATTTTGGCCTAATGTTCGACCAAAATTTGCCCTTTTTCAAAAAATGAGTTTTGGTACGCATTGAATTGCGTGGAGCCATCGTTGAGTTGGCTCGAAAAAATGAAAATGGCCTAGGGCTTTTGGTCTTGTGAGCATTGTGTTCGGTTATTAACGTGCATGCTCACAAGGCCACAACGTTAGCGTTTGCGCACGCAAACGACTTGGGTTTACAACACCCATACGCTGCCTAAAACATCCCTATTGCCCGCTTCCCTATACAAAGTGATATACCCACGTGAAAGGGGCATGGATGAAAGGCATAGGGGGGGAATGTAGGGTTCCGTCCGAACTCATGGTCCTTGAGAACCATGAGTTCGAGCGATCGACGGAAAAGCTTGCGCGCTGATTTTCTCTCAGACGCAACGGCGAAAGATTCTGGTGAACACACCAGATAAAAGTACAAGAAAAACCCTCTAGATCCAGCCCTTAGATTCCTTTAGAACCACAAAGGTACTCGAGAAAAATCCATCACAAAACTCGCCACGGAGAAGCGACGAAAGCGCGCGAGCAGGCGACAACGGGCGGTGATTTCACGACAATTAGAAATCGTGGTAGAAACCGGGTATTTCACCGATTTCTAACCGAAAATCGACCAAGACAGTAAAATTATGGTAATTCTACATCGATTTAATGGTTAGGGATCGGGTTCCGGATCCCGCGGATTAGAGAACAGGGATATCCCGCTGACAGCCGGTGTCAACAGCTTCCGCACGGTTATGACGGCTCACGGGCCTCCGGGCCATGGGCCATAGGCTCTGGGTACCGCTTCAATGAGTCCCTGGGTCCAACGCTCGCCAAAGTGGGGTACGACCCACAATATGTGTTGAATGGAGATGAATCAGGCATGTTCAGTGACTTCGACACAGGCAGTCTTAAAGTATATGTCCTAAGAGGTACTAAAACTTACGCAGGAGGAGAGGCTACGACAGACGCCACGTAACCCTGGTGGCATGTGTACGCGCTGATGGCTTTTATGTTCGTCCTGCTCTGTTGTCGCCTAGTGCCCAGAGGAGACCTGTTTCAGCATGAGGCCTGCCCAATCTCAGTGAAAGCCACCAAAACAGGCTGGTCCTCAGAGGACATTTTTATGGAGTGGCTGAGGGAGTTTGCCTCCCTCACCAGCCCAACTGCGAACCCCCATAAGGCTGTGGTCCTCGTTGTGGATGGCAGCAAAAAATATTCAACAAGAGCCATCATTGAGGAGGCTGTAAAGTTAGGAGTGCACCTTGTGGCGCTCCCCAGCCACTTGACTAATGTGGTCCAACCTCTGGACCTGAGTGTTTTTAAGCCTTTGAAGGCAGCGCTGAAAAAAAGACAGCGCGACTGGCGCGCGAAGAACACAGGCAAGAGCATCACACCCTCTCTGTTTGTGAAATTTGTCACTGAGTCTTGTATGCAGTGTGTCACCCCTAGTGTCATGATGAGCGGGTTCAGGAGGGCAGGCATCTCTCCATTCTCCCCGGAAAATTTTCTTGCCAGCCTTGATCCTTGTCGTCTGGCCTATCAAGCACCGCCTCCATCTGCTGCAGAACCTGCTGCAGAACCTGCTGCTGAAGCTGTGCTACCCTCACTTGAAGCATCTCCCCAGAGAGTTCAGAAGTGAGATTTCCAGTGCCAGGCCACTAGTCGAGCAATCAACATGGCTACTCGGCATGACCCATGGAACATGACGCTCGGTGGTTTTGTCACTTCCCAGTCTTTCAGAGAAGCAGCGCCCAATTATGAGAAAGAACAGGAGAGGAACAAGGAAAAGCCTGCAGCAAGGCGCCAAGCAGGACGTGTAAGGCCTCGTGCCTTGCCACAGCACCAACAACCAAGGGCAAAGAGGGCACGGCGGCAGGACCCCCCCCCCCCCAGATGACAGTGCAGTGGCGCACGCAAACCCAGAACCCCCAGCCACCCCCCCCTAGGACGTGGAACACAGTTCCGACTTCGATGGAGACTTTGTCCCCACAGTCTATGTGTCATAGTGCTCAAGCTCTTAAGGACAAGTGTAAGGGAAGTGTGTTCCTCAACACCACAAGCGCACGGAAACAAAAAAACTGCGACACAGTTTTGCAGCCTTGCAGCTTGTGTCAGTGCGTGGGTGCTTCAGGGCAAGGTAAGAATGCAAGGAAGACATTATGCAGGGCCAAGAAACATATTTGAAAAAAACAAAAAAAAAAAAGCAAGGTTTTTGTGTGAAAATGGAAAGAAAACATTTTGCAGGACCAAGAAACATTTTGCAAACAAAAAGGCAAGGTCTTTGTGTTGTTTTTCTGTCAATTTTGAAAATTGGGTCAACTGGACCCACAACTGGTCACTGGACTGAAAACTGGTCATTTTACCTTATCAACAAAGTGTGTTCTTTCATTCTGATAGTTACCTTCTTATAGTGCAATGCATGTTTTATATGTTGCACAAGCGCATGTTCGTGATCCACATTGTCTACATTGTATCTTAACTTGTACCTAAGATCCCAACTTTCTATTTCTATATCCCTAATCTCCGTGCACCTACTCTACCCAGGGCGCTGTAGAGAGGAAGACAACAAAAGAAAGCAGTAACGCAAACTCAACCACACACTTATCACCTAAGGCAAACATGTGCTAATCATGCGAGTCTTCGACGTCAATATCATGATTTAAATTTGCTACGTAATTCTCTTAACAGGCATGGCCGACACATGTGAGGCAACTACTCATTGGAACACATACATTGTGCCCGAGATTTCAGATCACCTCCGATCAAAACAAAACTTTTAGAATCGCCGATTTAAATTCTAAGTCTGAAATTGTTTCTTCATGAATTCCATAATTCAAAGATGACGGCATAAGCTAGATAGCGGCGATAGTAGGCAAGCAATATGCGATCCCTTATCCGCATACCACAGACAACCATCAACAGAAACGATAGTCCGCTGACATGGAGAGAATTCGGCTGAAGGCGTCTAGTTTGAAAAGCAATTTTTCTCACCTTCTAACGGACCAGACACACTAAAGTGGAGGTGTCTGAAGGAGGACTTTGAGCTGACTCTTCAAACTTATTACTTAATGATTTGAGAGTGTCTCTGAATACCTCCCTACACTAGTTTGACAACAATCATCCCAGTTGCCCAAAGTGACCCAAACATAGGAAGAGGGGCTGTACTTCACAAAGAGGTAGGCAGTATTTCATGGCCCTGGTGGGTTTTTTTTCTCCACCAACCAGGACTAAGGACTCAACACTGGGCCAATGCCATGTGTTGGCACCAATTGACAGTCAAGGCACGGCACTGTGCACACAACAACTGCTGCGAGAGACAAAATATGGTAACCTTTGACAAGACCCCACAGTACAGAGGCAACATGACCCAATTTTTAGTGCGTACATCTACAAATGTGCCATCTGTCTGTCAATGTTACTTACCCTAAAATCAGGGAAGTGACGATCAAAAGCCAGTAGGCAAACCCGAAAGCAAAGAGACAATGAAATGGCTATTTTGCCAAAAAAACCTGCTTTAGCATCCACAAACTTTGTCGGATTGTTGACCACAAAAAATTTCACTAATGGCTACCTATAAACATGTTTTCTATTTTTTGGTGCACAAAAATCACGAGGAGTAGGAGAACCAATCAGTTGCCATTTGTAAACCATTGTGCTGCACATTCCAGCCAACAAATGTACCATCTCGGTTGTCGGGATTCAGAAGAACGACAAATCAGGCAAAGATGCAGTAGAAACACTCGATTGATGACCCTTTGCTTCCTGTTACCGGTACCCACGTGAAGTGGTTAGTACCATCAATCCTCCAGTTCACACAGCTAGAACTACTGCACCACCTCAATGTGTGGCAGACCCAACCAGCTGCACATTGATGATAATTTCCGATAGAAAGTTAGCAAGGAGCAAGGAGCCTACTTCAATCATCACGCCACTTCCGGCAAGATACATGACCCATACATCTCTGAAGCTGCGGTCCCGACTTTGCTTACACCATAAAGGAAAAGGGACAGTTATCTCCCCGGGTGCCATATAAATTGTACATCCTACCCTAACCCAATTGCCCTTGCCGAGCCCTTTCTTTCCCGACCAAAAAATTGCCAAAACGTGAGCAAAAGGTACGCCCGAACAGTCCAGCACTAAAGTGTAGGACTGAAGCGGAAAGCTGACATGAGGCCACTAACTGCAGCAAACTTACCTCTACGCCAACACCTACACAACTACCGCTAACTTTACCATAAGTTAACAATCGGATTGGCTGCTACTCAGTCCAAACCACCAATAGTGGGTTGCCTTGCAATCCTAAGGGCATATCTGTTTAGGGGTTCCGCCTTCAGACAAAGTAAACAGAAGGGTCCTTTCAACTACGTAGAGTGCAGAGGTTACTTACCTTGCACCGGTTTCTGTTGACACTCAAGGTTACTAATACCTCATTCCTAAAAGTACTTAAGTGCCAACACCACACCAACGGATACAACTCCGCGTTGTAATGCACTATGATCTTTACTACTTAGGACTTTGGAACCGCTTCTAGCAATGAACCAATTCACCAGGTAATTGTAGTTCAGTGGCCAAAGCACATAAGTGATCGCATTGAATTTGGTATCTTTTTTACAATATTTGCATCGAATCGATTATTTTGAAAATAGCGCCTATTCTGTTGCCACCGCGTGTAGTCGCCGCTCCACTAAAACAAGGACGCCATAAAAAGAAAAAATTCAACATGGCCTACGTGCAGATGAAACACCAACACCACCGCTGCCGTTTCCGTAGTCCTCAACACTTACTGCACGCACAACATTAGAAATCGCTACCTCACACATGTAGGCAAAATGACTACATCAACCCCGCCCCCTCGGGACTCGCCAACATTCAACGCACACACGACACCCTTTCGGTCTCATACATACATTGTCTGAGTCTCCCTTCGTCTTCACATGTCATAGTTTCCCATACTACCTTTGGTAGGCCCCCGGTGGGAGTGAAAGTGGAGGAGACCAAGTTTGTTGTCCACTCCGGGGGGACAGATCGAGTGGCTTTGAGTACATATTGGCATTTAGGTAATCAAAAAACATAAAATTAGGTATGCCAAATCAATATTCTGTTGAAATTAAAATGTTCTGTCGTTAAAAATCAGCGTGCGCTAGTTCCGGAGGGAGTCGGCGCTTCTGTTAACTCCCTCCGGAACCTTTGCGAGGCCAATTTTAGCTGGACGGCTCGATGTTTTAAGGTTTTGACTGTCCAGACCTATCAACAACAATATAAATCAACCCCCTAGCCATCCAAAATCCTTCCGTCAGCAGAGAAATCGTTCGTTTTGTGGCGCGTAAGGGCGCCGTTCCCTCCCGCGCCAAAGATTCAAGGTTTTCTCAGCTCGCGGGATGTATTTAAATAATTCAAGGGTCAATTTTGGTGTTAAATCACATTCATCAATGCACCAAAACAATTATACACTCAGGTGGTACACAAAGTAGTCCATCCCCAAATACGAGCGCCTACATGACGTCCATTTATTTGTAAATTTCTCAGCTCCAAGGAAATATTTTCCAACAAGTAAGATTTGATTTCAAATTTCAACTTTTCTACTTCCCAATGCAAACTTATTACCAAAAAACTCTATGGCTAGCTAATTGTTTAAAAGCATCCGAAATGGTACACCTATTGGTTGTTTTACCTTACATACATACACACACAAACACAAACACATAGACACACGGACATTTGTTGTGGTTCCAACTTCACGCCTTGCAACGATGTGGTATAGCACAACTCATGGATAATCGACAGCTTTTGCTGCCCAAGATGGACTGAAAATGGGCCAACACAAGATTACGCATGCCCACTATGCTCCCAAATGGCAACCATGCGCCACTGAGAAACTTCATTGCATTGACAAAAAGATCCTCTTGCGAGAAAAGTCCTAGCAGGATGAAAAAATCTCTATGGGTGAGAAATTTTCCGTCGGGAATTGTGCTAATCCGACTGGGGGGAAAGTGGTACCTTACCTTACTTAACCCTGCAAAGCAACCCTATCTTAATGCAATTGTGTGGTTGATATGGTGCCAATTTTGGGTCGGTTGTTCGTTACATATGTTGCATAAATGCACACTGCACAGTTGGAGTGGTACGTATCCAAAAACCCTCTACAATGTACCCAAGAACCTCTCGCGATGTACCAAAAAACCCCCCAACTCACCAAAATACACCACATTTTGTAGAAAAAGAAACTCCAATTCGGTACCCAAAACCCTTCTAGATGTCTATACGACAAAAATATGTCGAGAGAAGAAAATCAAAGAAAACCAATTCTTGTAGAAAAAAACACCCCAATCTTACCAAGAATCCCCAACCCAAAATTCTTATCAAAAAAGAAACCCACCCCCCTCCAAGTTCTCACCAAAAAATAGGGTTCAGGACCGGTTTTACAGATTAATCGGAGCAAATGGTTGAGAGCAACGATCGGAGGTCAGTTTCAAAACAATCAGCACAACTCTTTATTTGGATTACTAATCTAAAACAATTGTTAAAAACCGGTCATTTTCAAAACTACCAGGTTCCAAACCTTACCAAAACGGGACCCATTCTTTTCACCAAAAAAATGCGAAGCTTACCAAAAAAAAAAAGCCATTTCTCCCCCTCAAAAAAACCTTCCAAAACACCCCATTTATTACACCCCCCTCCTCGGAAAAAAACCATACCAAAAAAACCTGTGCACGATCCAAACATGTGGACAACCATGCGCAACCCCCAACGAAAACTCTTACAAAAAAATCCCAATTCTCACCAAGAATCCTCCCATTCCTAGCCAAAAAAACACTCCACACCTTCCCAAAAAGAAACCCATTTTTTTCACGAAACACCACCCAACCCCTCCATTTGCTACCCCAAAAACCCCAAAACCTTACAAACAAACTTTTGCACCACCTTAACCTTTGAACGACCCTCCCACACGCTGCACCCATACAAAACTGCACCACAAACATGAACACCGGTGGATCCCTTGGTTTTCCAGGCACGTAATGTCCTTATCCCTCACTCAAAGCGCCACATCAACGTGTGAGTCCATATCCCCAACTCGAGGGGCCACACAACTTTGTGGATTCATGAGTCCCTATGCCCAACTCTAAGCGCCACCAAAAATTTGTGGGCTTGAAATCTGTGGCCAACATCCGGCGTTGGAAAAGGGCTACAAAAAAAAAACAAAACCTCAACAAAAAAAATCCCCCTGTTCTTACCACAAAAACACCCACCCAAAAATATTACCAAAAAATGCACCAAGGGTTACCCCCCCAAAAAAAAACCCAATTCATACCAAAACAAAACTCAATTCTTACCAAAAATAAAAACCATACCTTAATGGGGCTTTTCTTGGTAAACAATGGTGCAAATGGGGGATTTTTTTGGTAAAAAAAGGGGGGGCGGGGGTTTTTTTGTGGTAAGAATTGGTACACATTGCGGGTTTTTTGGTAAAAAAAATGGGGCGGCGGGGGGGGGGGGGGGTTGGTAAAAATTGATACGAGTTTGGAAAAAGATGGGGGCTTTTTTGGTACGCACCACACAGGTGGAGTGACAAGGAATTCCCAACTCACCAGTGTGGACTTGGGACCATTAGCAATGGCGGTGGAATAGGGCTGAAAAGTTCAAGGAAGAGAAGGTTGCATCGGTGTTGGAATGGGTTGGGGTGATTTTGATAGCTAAAGTGGTTGGGTGCGGAGTTGCAAAATTAGGGTATGGAGCCATGGAGCCACAGGAGAATGCACATAGCCATTAAGAAGATAAACAAAGCCAAAGGCACACGATCAACATGGAGATGCACTCTTGTTTGAAACCTTCATTTGAAACCTTGCAACGTTTAGATGACCTAAACAATTCACACCGCACCCTTCACTATCAATCTCAATGAAAGGTCAGTACAGGCTCCTTGGTGGAACAAAAATGGCCACAATGGTGCTGTCACCAAACATCAGGCATCTGAGGGATTAAATACTGCCTTGGCAGACACACCGTAACTGCTGCCCTCATGTACAGTCTGCAGAGACCAAAGAATCCTGAAACCAACGCCACCCGCTTGCACAAGCAGGGCTGGAGTCAAGGAAGTGGCCTAACCTGCACTTACACGGAGCCTGTCACATCAACATCCACCGAAAAAAAAAAATACTGCAACTGGGTTGCAGTTTTCTGAACGAAGGTTTGAAGCAAACAAGGCCTCCCAGGCGTGACCCAGCCCGGCTTCCCCACCACAACCGGCTCACAGACATGCCCTCTTGCATTCTTGACCACAAAACTGCAGCCAGAAAAACCACGGTTAGCAAAATGACGCCCCCTGATCCCAAGACACGGGGTGGCAAGAATAGGATCAGATAACTGCTGCACCGTGCAACCATCACACCTGCAGGACCCCCAAGAGTATGCGCAGAGCAAATGATTGCATGGTGTACACAATACACATGGAGTCTGGGGCCCTTTGGCTACAGGGCACAAGGCAAAGAAGACTTGTTCTTGTGAAGCATGCTCGCACCCATGCACCTGGTTGACACTGGCACTTTCCTCGTTGTTCACGGAGGACAGTGGTGTAAATGAGTGGAGGGGAATGGAGACAGGGGTAAACACCTGGGACAGTGTCGCCACAGAACAGTATGCTGGGGCTGGGGAAGGCAGATGTGCTGGTCATACTGGCCCAACCTGTGCTCTTGGTGCGTTTTAGGCTATGAGGCTTGAACTAGAAGACAGGTCAAGAGGGATCAAAGATTCAATCTTGATTCTTTCCATCAGAATGCCCTCGGCAAACGCATCCACAAACTTGTTCATGTTGAATCTCACTGGTCACAGTCTGGTTCCACACCCCCGCCACCAACTGCAATGCTTCGAGGGGGCATACTTCACTAGCCCATGATGGACGTGTCCGACCCTGGACAGGTGTCCTGTACCTTCTTCCTCCTATTGTATCATGTGCCCGGGTTTGTGGTCAGCAATAAGAATCAAGATCGAAATCTAATTGAAATGACAGGTGTTAAGGGCTTCTCAGGATGGAGGGTGGTTACAGATTGTGAAAGACCTGAAATCCATGGGCGTGGTGAGTACCAAATTGCCTGGTTCAGAACCATTGCGGCAGAAGGGCGATGGGAAATGGGCTGATGGGCGGAAGATGGGCTGCATTCAGGCAACCGTCATCCACTGAGACGATAAATCAACAGACCCAGCACAATCGTGTTTGAGTATCCCCCCCTTGTCCTAAGATGGGCCACGTTCTGGTTCAAGGGGCAAAAGTGCGGAAACATGGGGTCGCCGTCTTTGGCGGCATGTACCACGGAAAACATGTTGCTACCCCTCAAATCATGACAATGCAAAGCAACAGGCCAGCATACTCCCCAGAACACAAGAGCACATGGAATTACAGCTACAACAATAATTTGCCACCCATATTGACCCTTCCTGCAGCCTGCACAAAGCTACATACCACATCCTCTATTGGATTGGAACCGCAAAAATGGTGGTTCCAAAAACGACGCAAAGGTGCGGAAACACGGGGTCGCCGTGTTTAGACGGGGCCGTATTTTGTAGGACAGAGGGGTCATGTGCCAGGGGAATCTTGGTTTTCCGCTGTTGTAGTGGGGTAGACTTGCCTGGCAGAGGACAGAAAAAGCACCCACAACTTTGCGGGTGGCATGAAGTGTTAGTAGGGAGTTAAAGGGTGGGCATCAGTGAAACCTATTTGCACCAGTGGTATCGGCACTGGTGCAAATATGAACAGGTGTGGCAAGGATTCACAAGTGTGCGCATTGCTGCAAACTCTGCCTGCAAGAAAGTCTGCAGAAAAAGGGTCGTTGCACGATAAGATTGCGTGAAAGGGGGGGTTAAGACGTAATTTCGGTGAGCTGAGCAAAGGCGTAGGTGGGTCCTTTGGTAGACTTACCCTGTTTACCACAGCCACCTACCAAGAGCTACTGGATTGCACCCACTCAAAGGCGCGAAAAGTGGGGATGAAGGTTGGACAGCTCTGGCGGAACACACTCTGTGAACAGATTCGTTTTCATTATGCGCCTTCTTCTGATGCCTTCAAGGGTGAGTCTGATACGGGGGATCCACTTGCCAAGTCATTTACTCCGGAGCAAACAAGACACAAGTCGATGGACAGCCTCACTGAATTGATCTGCTGCAATTGTGTGTACCATCCACCTTCGCAGTCCTTCGACGAGTAAATTGCAGGCCAAACCCTTCATAGTGCAGAGGGCTGCTGCGCAACGCCCACGCTTGCAATGCCTACATGCCCGGGCACACTGCACGCAGCCCAAGCGCAACCCAGCCTCCAGACGGGGACATGTTTGCCAGCATACGGGGCCATGGTGCGGGGTCAATCCATTGTGGGTCAAAATATCCAGCCCCCAAATCCGTCACCGTGCCAAATCGAAGACGGCCCCCAGTAGCCACATCCCACATCCCTCGTCCCACATCCCTGTCCCACGTCCTGCTAATGGTCTGGAGTATCCTTTGGTCCAATAGCCCAACCATCTTCAGCCAAACTCAGGTGCCAACTGCCGCGGCTGTGGGGCAACAACCTGCACACACTGCCACCCCCAAGCCATGTAACAAACACGCACAGGGCCCGGGGCGGGCTCGGGCTGTTGAAGACCGTCCCTGGGAGGGGGCCAAACAGGCTGAAGGACAGGCCCCATCAAGGCATTGCCTAACCAGCACTGCAAAGTGGGCACACTGCTGGACGCCGCTATTTGCTTCTCCTCGGCAGACCCTCGGCAGCGCTTAACCACATGATGCTGTACGCTGAGGCTGGTAGTGCCAGGTGGCAATGGCTCGCGCCCACTGTGCGGCGGCACAGTCATCTGCAAGTGCACAGCCCCCACCGCACTTGCACTGCCGGCGCACGGAGGGGGCGGCGGGGTCTTCGTGCGGCGACAATTCCAGGAAGAAGGGGTGGGGGAACGCATGCAAAACAAAACCCGCTCCTGAGCTTCGTGCGGCTGCGGGTCGAAGGATGTCACTGCGACTGCTAAGAAGTTGTGCAGTCTCCATCCCTGGGGGAGCTCCCCCCTTAAAGTGCGACGGGGGAGTGCCAACACCCCAACACTCACGCACCCAGAGCCCCTCACTGGGAAGCAAAAGGGCATCTTTCTGGTGCCCATGGCATAAGGGTGGCACTTCTGCCCCAAACAAGGGCTAAATTGGTGCTGCCCCAACAGAAGGCCAGGGCTGGGGGTTGGTGTGGTGGGGCAGGGTAATATGGTCATCCGAACACGAAGAAATGGACTCCCTCATGGCAAGAGCACCAAGCAGCGCCCTGTCTGTGCATGCCACGTTCTTCACACCGGTTCTGATGCAGGTGCCCGGCTCTTGCAAATGAGACTTGTCCGGAGAAAATATCTCCCGAATGTGTGAAAGACGAGTTGCCAAGAGAATGATGCCAGAGGTTGCCCTGCGCTTGACCTCGTGCTGATTCATGACAGAACACGAAGAAAACCTCAGGGCACCAGGGAGTGCCAAAAAACAAAACCCAACAACCCGCGCCTGATACACTGAGCGTTGTACGAGAAGTGTACAAGACACCCGATGGCCATTGGGGGTACGTTTGCACTCCACGGCCCTATGTCAGTGAGACCCAGGCGGCGTTTGGCACCGCCCCCTGCTCCGTCGTCCCCCAGCTATCCTCCAACTGCAGTGCTGTTGGCATACTCTCCCAAGGGTGCACCGCCTCGAGGCGGCCCAATCATCGGCGTGGCCGAGAACAGTCTTCGTTACACTGAGCCCCCTCCCCCCGGGGACCCGGGGCGTCGGTATTCCGTCGCATGCTCGCGTGTGGGGCACAATGCAAACCAGTGTCCAGGGCCGCCGCAGGCATCGTACACAACCATACCGCACCCCGGGGCTGCGCTTAAGAGGGGCGGGGACTGCTCAATGTCGTACTGACGTCCTGCCAACATGGGAATGGGTATTACGGGTCTTTCATTGCCTGGCAATCGTACTGTACCTGGCCCCTGTCTGCGATGGGAACACGTTGGTCGGGGCCCTCGGTCGGGGCACACTCACAAATGTTGTGCACGTGTGTGGGCCCATGCTGTGCACCAAACACCCAGAGCCCCCCCCTCTTCCCCCTTGCGTAATGAGCATCTGCTCAGGTTGACAGTGGCCGGCCAAAGACTCTACCTCTGGACATTTGTTTCTGTGAAAGCCTCTCGATGGACGCCGTTCTACTAGTCAGGTAAGCTTTCGCAGCTCATGAAACGCTGTGTTGGCATGACCAACAACAGAACCCCGAATTTCAATGGGTGGTGTTGAAGAACACCCTTGTGTCCCTCTTGTTATTGTGCACCTTTCAATGAACGCCTTATCTTCCATACCCCTTGTACACCTGTGTTGCGTCCGTTGGCACCTCCTTCATCCTTACACAGGGAGCAGCAGTATCGCATCCGGGCCCACAGAGCCATGACAGAAAACATTGCACCCACAGCCACATCACACCCCAACGGACATCTCCACAGATTATGAAGGGTAGAGACATAAAAAAAACACATTCAGCATCACCGTCAATGGCTTCTTGTTCGAATTCTAAGGTTCTGGGTTCTCAAAATGGCCCACTGCGCGCATACAGCGCACCCACAGTGCATCACAGTGATGCACATCCCCGTGAAACAGCGTTGTGAATGCACCAAACTGCCAATGCTGACCTGCCCACTGCCATTGGGGCCGGGTAATATGGTCATCTGAAGACGAAGAAATGGACTCCATCATGGCGAGAGCACCAAGCAGCGCCCTGTCTGTGCATGCGACATGCTTCAAGGAACGGCACCAGTTCTGATGCAGGTGCACGGCTCTTGCAAATGAGACTTGGAAAACGTGTATGGATATTGTCCGGAGAAAATATCTCCCGAATGTGTGAAGACCGACCTGCCAAGAGAATGATGCCAGAGGTTGCCCTGCGCTTCACCTGGGGCTGATTCGTGACAGAACACGAAGAAAACCTCAGGGGACCAGGGAGTGCCAAAAAACAAGACCCAACAATCGGGCCTGATACACTGAGCGTTGTACGGGGTGTGTATGATAAACCCGATGGATGGCCATCAGGGGTACCCCGATGGCCATTGGGGGTACGTTTGCACTCCACAGGGCGCGCCGCTGGTGCCACAGGCCGCCAATAATTCTCTCATACCCCAAAACACCAAGACCTACAATAAGAAGAAGAAACCATCCAATAGCCATTTAGGGTAGGGGTCCAGAAAAATGGTCATGGGGGGGTATGGTGGTCAGCCGACACCATCACTCTTTACCAAGGAGAAACCATGGCTCCGGCTCAATGTGCAAAGGGTGGCACATCCATTCTACTGGCTGACTTATTCCAAAGGTGCACTGTAGGGCTGTAGGGCGCGCCGCAGGGGAGTACCTCACATCAGTCACTCAGTGGCCACTGATGGTTATGTGCGATTCGTTCTTGGTCACATGCCAACTGCACGGGCAGCCACCAACTGCTGTTCCTTGCTGTCAAAGAGGGGGAGGGGCTCTAAGTACCAGCCCGGGACCATGAGGCTCAGTGGAGCATGCAACTACATCCCAAACCTCCCCTTCAATACAGCTGCGCCGCGTGGCTTAACATCAAATCTATTAACTCTGCTTGAAAGGGCCTGCACTGAAGAAATCCCACTTGCAAAGACGTAGTCCTGCAATCAGCTGCTCCGGTAGTTCATCATCGCTCTCACCCTCAACAACCAGGCCGAAATCCAGCACCATATCCTTGACAGTGGGCAGGAAGCTCACGAGCCCCTTGCGGGGGAACAGGCCAAAAATGTGGACATCCACATCCACCTGAAGACAGATTGGCAGTGCAACGCCAAGGACCGGCTTGAGCAAGAAAAGCAGGACTTGGGCATAAATCGCAACCACTCCAGCATGGACATGGACACACTGTTCCAAAAGTTTGCAACATTGACATGACAATCCAATGAACAGCACCATCACAAGCAAGAGCAGCAGCAGCAGCAGAGGTACTACAATGGCACCTACCGTGTCAACAGGCAGGTACTACCTTGGCACGTAGTTTTTCAACGGGGGGAGTAGCGCCATGGTACCTAAGGCAACAACAACAACGACAAAGGGAATGCTTCCGGCGTGCTGTGGGCGCGCCACAGGGTAAGGGTAATTGGTAAATGTATACTGTCCAGCAACACCGGAACCAAAAAATTCCGTGCAGGTTGATCTGTTGACACCATAGCTCTCTACAGAGGAGAGACTGCTCTCACTTCATCCCCAACTACGTGCTCAGGTCGCGGCACAAAGCTCAGGTGAACAATTAGGCAAACGGATGCTCTCCACGGCCACGAATGAAGGAGCACCCTTCGTTGTACTTGGCTTGCTATCTTGGGTGATCCTTGCTCTTTGGCTTCGGATATGGTATAATACCATGCTTTCTTCTGGGGAAACCACCGCCAAGTAGGATCACCTCCCATTTCTCGAGATCTTTAAGCTGGGGCCCAAGGTTACATAACCCCTGCGGTCTTGAAGGTCCTTAACGGCAAGCGCGGGGACGAAATCAGAAGGCTGCCTGGCGATTACTGTTTTTGGGGCCTACCATGCGTATGGACAACACTATTTGTGCACCATTTGTGAAGGAGAGAGGCCCAAAAGGAGAATGTAGCAATAAAATAGGAGAAAAAAGGGTGTGTGGGGGTATATGGTATGTAAAGAGTGCGTATATGTGTGCACGACTATTCCACCTGTATTCTGGGATAATTAACCAAACTGCGCGCCGCAGGATTAGCATTCCCAAAATGGAACTCAGCAGTAACAGAGAGCAACAACACCACTACCCCGACAACAGCACTGCCACATGGCTGGAGCACAGCAGCAGCAAGAGGGTATCTCAAAACTGGTGCTATTGCTGTTGTTGAACCCAACTTGACTGGAGCCGAGAGCACAGTACCTCTGTATAATTCAATCCATGGTAAATCTCATGCTGCGGGCGAGACAGGACTGGCTTGTAATTGTACCCTTTGACCATCGACTTCTGCGCCCCAGAGAAATCAAACTCATCCACATTCCCCAGTCTGCAATACACGTATCAATGTGGCAACGCATTGCCAAAGCCTACCATAGACACGACGTTTTAGAGGGCAGTGGGATCTAATTGTGGGCTGCATGGGATTATTGCTTGCCACAGAGGATGGGAGGATCCTGAGGGGGGGCAGCATGCAGAGAGTTGCCGATTGATGCATAAAGTAGAGCAGGGATTACAAACAGTGTGCTGACGCTGAGGGGTGGATGTCCAGTGGGTCATGGGCGTGGGCTTTTGGGGACAGCAGTTTTGTTTTCTTGCACATCTGGCCCATAGCGAGTGGTCCCGATAGGTGGTGGCCGTGTAAAAATCCTTTGGGTCTTGGGCAATCCACATTTGGGCTAGAAATCAGCACAGGTGGGGGCCGCAGGGCATGCTTGTGCGTGCAATTGTTGAAAGCCGCCAAGAAGGTGTTCATAACCCTTTGTGACTCTCAACAGCCCTCTCACAAAATCCCTGCACAGCCCCCCGTAACTACCTGACGCCCTTCACAACCATTTGTCATCCACGACGACGCTGCACCGTCAAGTGTCTCCAGTTCTCATTTATCCTTGTCCACCATTTTCGTTTCCGTGCCTTTCCCTCAGATTGACTTATCCCAGCACCATTCCCGGCCAAATGCGTGCTATATGGCTTGTCATGGGCCATGTAGCTGCTTGTACTGTTACCAAAATGAGACCCGAGCCTGGCCCATGGCCGCCCCAGTGTCAGCTGAGGGCACCCAAAGATGCAATTTTTCATGATTTGTGCTGCGTGCTTGCTTGGGGGGGCCTTCTGACACAAACGAATGGCCTCAAGTGCAAAATCCTCTTGGAGGTGGAGCCAAAGCTCGTGGTTGCCTAGATTGACCTGCGATACCACTTGGGCAACGACCCAAGTGTCGCTTGGCCAACATGACTCGTTGCTGGCCTGAAAACAGCCAATTCCTCCCTCACCGGCGGGGCCCCATGTGGGGCGCCGATCGAAGTGTCTAGAGATAGGACCTGGGAGGCCTGCCATCATGGGTCAGCATAGAAGCAAATAGTTGGTTTGTACCTGGGTCTGGATCAACGCATCCTGGCCGCAGTCAGCGAACCAAGTTTTATGGACCTCCTTCCCCTTGAAATGGGTTCTGAGTGCGGGGGATCGGGGGGGTTCGCGAACCAAAAGCGCATATGGGGGTATTTGCCCCATAAAACAAGGAAGTTGTACTGGGCCAAACGCCCAATTGAATCCCCAATTGAAGCCCTTGTGTCCGCAAATGGGCCGACATTTGCCCATAATCCCTGGCCAGCATGAGCATCATAGCCCCCCCCCCCCCAGGTTACTGGTAGTCCTCGTCAACTTTGGGGCTCCTGGTCAGCCACTTTTATGACCAATGGTGTATCCCATACTTCATCAAAACTCGTGCAGGCCTTAGTTATGTGCCAATCCGGATAATTTGATGCATTCAACATTTCATGTTGGCCCCCAAAAGAGGGGTATGTGTGCAGCATTTCCCATGTACACAGGCAGGCCGGTTGTGTCTCGTCTGCCAAGTGATGGAAGCCGGGACCAACATCCGCCCCCCCCCAAGTTGTGGGGCCATATGGATCACCCGGCCAAACTCCGGCAGAACGGCGAGTCTTAACCTAAAAGCGGAGACCCACTCGGACTCTGTGCCCCGAACCAAAAAAAAAAAAAAACTTAGAGAAATGTCCTACAGCCAATAATCTCCATGGTATTGATCTTCGATGTGATTCCCACATTAGCACAGCGTCGGGAGGCGGTGAGTACAGCAGTCGCTTGGCAACTGGTATACTCCACCATATCTTGCAGGACCGCGGGGGTCAGGCCTGAGGGGAGTTGCAGGTATCAAGTGGATGTGGTTCAGCATTGTGTGGTGAGGAAACGTGACCCAGGGTTGTGTGCTAAGATGGTGGCAAGGCAGGCAGGGCACAGCATGCGAAAAGATGGCGATGGCACAGAGGGTGCGTGTCGCAGAGCAGCGCATTACATGTACGGGGGTTGTCCGGATACCCGGTGATGATCTTCATTCGGTTGTAAGTTGGTGTTGGGTTCGGATCCTTATTCGCATTGATGAATCGCCGCATCAGCTCCAAAGGTCCGGCTTCCGCAGCCTGCACAGCATAAGAAAAACCGGTTGTGTCACAGCAGCCCATACAATGGACTGCCATCCCTGGCATGGGCTGCAGCAAGGGGGGCCTGCAGCCGTCAGATGTCGGGGGGAGGGACAAAAGGCACCGCGAGAAACAGCCGTTTCTGGCCGCCAACTCCAGCGCAAGACAGATGTCAGTCATCCACTGGGTCCCGGCCGGTTCTGCTGCGACCCACCCACCAACTACCGGTCGAAAGGGGGGAGGGATTGGATGGGAGTATGTCCAACACCTGACAGGCACGTAGCCCAACAGACACAATCCGTCAGTGGCCCTCACCGTAGGCTGGGGGGGCGGCGAACGGCCAATCCGCCGATCCTTCCCACAGCAGTGCCCGCCCTCGGGGGGCTCTCCAAAGCGCAGCAGGTGTACCTCGTTCGAGTTGCCTTCATCCATTGGAATGGATTCCCCAACCCAATGAAACCCCTGCATCAGCAGACCAGAACTGGGCTGCCATTGAGACAGAGTGATTTCACACGCCGCAGCGTGCGCAACACGGGGCTTGGCCCACACAGTTGGTCTCTCGCATCCGAATAGAAGCCTACTGTTATAATTTCACCAATGAAACCCCATTAATGGGGTACCACCAGGTCTGGAGGATAAGCCAACAAGGCCTTGGTGGGGGGGGGGGGGGGGGGGGCAGAGACGCATTGGAGCGGAGGAGGGGGGCGGGTGGGGGGTCTGGAGGGGGGGGGAGGGTGGTCTGAGGGGGGGTTGACCCTCCTCCTTGACAACTGCTCCTTGAAAGGTTTCGGCACTGGAAATTTTTTTGGCCTATATTGCTGGTGGGCTGTGGATGGTTACTGCTGATTCCTGGTGGCCTCTGGATGGACAATGGGCAACATGACACAAAGCACTCTACAGATCCCTCAGACTCTTGACTGCCTTGCAAAGTTGTGCCCCCAAGAAGCTTCAGCATTGAGAGATGCTACCACTAGGCACTTATTCACGCTCAAGTTGCACCTCAAACTGTCAACCTAAGAAATTTTCCAGGACCCCACTCAGGCTTCCACCTGCATTGGAAGAGGGGGAGGGGGGGGGGTGTCTGAGGGGGGGGGTTTGGACCTGGGGGGGGGGGGGGCTCCTCCTTCCATTTTTTTCGTTCTAATGCGTGCCTCGGGGGGGGGGGGGGTTCACACAGGGAGGAGCAGTTTTGTGGAAGAGCTGTTGGCCAGGTCTCTGAAAAGGCACTCGTCATCAACAATGTGCGGGGTCATCAGAAGGGTTGGCTTCTGTAAATATGTGGAGAGAGTTGGTGATTGTCCTTACCTGATGTTGGGGCTGCATCACCCCGTCCCCATGACCATCAATACCATCGGCTGCAATTGTCACCCTTTTTGACAAAACGGCACAAACACACATGACGTGTGGCGTGACAAGAGGCCATGTTTCAGAACTCAGGTGAATGGCAAACAAAATGGGTGGATGCTGTCCAAACCTGCACTTCCTGCATGGTCTCCTCACTGATTTGCACGTACACCACCAAGCTCCATCCTTTGCCATTGAACACGGTCTGGAACATGCTCGCGGGATAATTGGGCAGCATGATGTTCAACACGAACAAATGGCTACCCTGAAGACCCAGACACAAAGGGATCTGTATGTGGGGAGGGAGGGGGGGGGGGGGGGGGCCTGGTGGCAAGGTTGGGCCATCACCCCCACCAACGAGTTCAAAGCACCATCCGAGGAAAAAATCCAATGTGGAGAAATCAACGTAAGAAAAGTTAACGTGAAGGAGGACTCTGCCAGTGATCCCAGCAATCCCCCGATGCTCCTCAGAACCCTGCGTGTGTGCGTGCGTGCGTGCGCATATCTCCTTGCCCATCACATGAGTGTGGGCCTGTTGATCCCCCTACTCAAATGACGAGCTGCATATCCAGCTAGTATAGAACACGTCATGTATGGCCCAGGGGGGGGGTGTGACCTAATTAAAAAACAGACAAATGCAAACCAGAGGTAATGCACTCCACAGTCAGGCATAAGTGCATCTTTATTCTCTATGCCAAACCTGGTTAAACCTCAAGACACACACTGTGCCTGAAACAGAAAACAGAACATCATGTCTGACTACATTAGTCAGACAATCACAGGGCCCAGGGCCCAGGGCCCATGGCCCAGGGGGGGGGGGGGGTAGGGAGAGTTGGTCAAGATGCTGGACATGTCGAAATTACTTCCCTTGCCGCCGCCCTTACCATGACCAGCACACAGTACGGCCGCATAGCAGGCACCACTGTGGTTTGTGAAATATTGCCATCACACATCCTGTGACACTGGGTGGGTACCGCTGTGATCTGGGTGGGTACCGCTGTGATCTGGCTCAACAGGAGGTTGGCCATCACACAGCAGCGTCACTGAGCAGACGCCTCTGTGATCAGTGCAAGATTAGCACTCAGCACACCGCAGCGCCGCTAGGGAGGCTCGACAATCATTCGACTGGTAATGTGATGTGCTGAATTCTACACTTTCGAACAGGCCTAGCACTCCTACCATCAGGGGCGGGAGGCTAAAAGGGATGGAAGGAGGGATATGGATGGTGGGGTGGGTGGGGAAGGGGGGGGGGGGGGCTGAGCAACAGAGAAGAGAGGTGGGAGAAAGGGGGGGTGGCCAGGGCTGTTTTTGAAGGGGGGTGTTAGAGGGGGGTGGGTTGGGCTGGGGGGGTACACCATTAACATTGCGACAGCAAGCCCCCAAAACCCCTTGGTCGGTCAGACACTTGGACAAAACAGGTTGAGATGATGAATGACATGCAATCCATGTGACAGTACTCCATGTTGACAGTATTGGGGTGAGGAAATATTCACAACTAGTCGGAGTCGGAGTTGGAATCGGAGGAATCAGAAGTGTCCGAAGAAGAGGTAGAGCTGGAGCTGGATTCTGAATCAGAGCTTACATGTATCAGACCCTTGAACATGATCACCACTTTCATCAGCGGAATGGTCCTCAAGAACATCATCATCATTATCATCACGATCATCATTGGCAAGGCCACTGTCACGACGCCTACAATTCCCCTTGTCTGCCAGAGAGGCGGTCCTTGTACCTCAAGAACTGGATGGCTGATGTCAGCGCACCAGTATCAACAGGCGCCGCCAATTTGACGTTAAGCTTCAAAAACTTTTCCATGGGTGCCTCAGAAGTATGAGAAAATAAAGCAACAACCCCAGGGCCCCCCACAGAAGATTGTTTTGACCCGGAACAGATGAAGTGAGCAAGCACAGGCCTGGGTGGGCAAGAGAGGGGGGGGGGTCAGAAAAAAGCCAGAAGGAGGGAGGGGGTGGGTGGGTGGGTAGGAGGTGGGGGAGAAAAGAGAAGAGCTGTTGGTGCACTGCCAACACATGGCTGCAAGAGAGGATACCGTGGGCCAGATTTCTTGAGGAATCTCCAGCTGGTTAACAATGTGTGTCAGCTTACTTTCAGTTTCCCAGCAGTCGACCGCCATGACACGCCCAATGCTCGGGGCAGAGGGGACCTTCTGTTTGTTTGCTCGATAATTAGGTCCAGAGCGCACGTTGAAATGGGCTGATGGCATCTGGCACCAGGCGTTGCGACAATCAACCGACGTCTGAGGGGAAACGGCACAACAGCATCACATACAGGGGCCTACAGGGAGGGGAAAGGCGGATTCTTTATATTCAACTGTGCCCCCCCCCCCCCCCCCGGACACCTCACATTACGTATTGCTTCTTGGGGACATTATTTGGGCAGATCATGATTTCGTTCTTGAAGTGGCAAAATGGCCACTCGCTCTTTTGGGTCTAGGGGCCAGGCCTGCCAGGGGCTTCAAGGCAAAAAATACTAGGCCTGACCTCCAAAACAAAACATGCCCGTCAGGCTGTCAGTCAAAGGATGTGGGGGACAAGGCACCATTAAGTTTGCTTACTACTGCACTTACGACACTGCACAATGGCTACATAACACCCGACAGCCCGAGTCCCCAAAATGTGACATAAGTGTAACCATTTTTGAGGTCCCCAAAGCGGAGAGGAATCACAATGGCTGCATGACCCCCACCGTCTTGTAGGAGGAATCCAAATGGCTATATAACCTCCAAATATACCTTGGGGGGGGGGGGGGCACATAAACTGGAGACCAGACTAGCAATTCGCAATTCGCACTTCCTTGGGCCAAGAAATTCGCGGACAGCCGGGTAAGCTCTCTGGCACATGTTTTGCAAAAACACACAACCAAAAAAATTTACGGTGCCAGTGGTTGGTCAATGAAACACCTTTCATTTGATTTCACCCACCGCCTCCATGCCTTCATCCGTTGGCCCAACAGATGGGTCTGGATCCATAAGTTAAAAGGGACTCTCCTGCACAAAAACACATGGCTTGTACCATGCAAGCCATGAAATTTGGGGTTAGCAGCTGCACCGTGCAAGCCATGAAATTTTGGCTTAGCAGCTGTGTAGGAGAATCGTGGTGCCGTTTGATTTGAAAAAAAAAAAATGCATTACATTTGTCATGTGTTGCCCACAGTCACATGTGTGATCCTCACCATCTTTTTGTTTCATTTCATTTCTATGGGTTTTAGCCAAAACATATGTGTGGGTTGCCATACACCCACAATCACAGTAATAATCTTGCCAGGGTTCTAATTCACCATCTATTTGTTTCATTTCATTTCCATGGGTCTTCCCCTAAATTTGTGTGCAGATTGACGTATTTAAAACATATTGCAATAGCAAGCCGCCCTCACACACAAATGTGCAACAGGCGAAAAATTGACAGATTTGTGAGGAACAGACACACACACACACACACACACACACACACACACACACTCCCTAGAAGAAAACCCGAATGCCATGAAAAATGTTGAATGCGCAATGACCAAGCGGGACAACGTAGACGAGTGGAAAAGGCCACAAAAAAAGGTGATCCCGCGCATCTGGCGCATTTCTTTCGCTTAGGAACCCCTTCACCTACTTTCTCTGTATGTAGAGCCCACCCACCCCAGCAACACAATACCAAAGCCCTCCCTGTCCCCTGGGTAGTTTGAAGACACGCTGATCCATCCTTGGTGCTAACACCTTCCATGGCAGGTGTCCGCAGGTGTCAGGCACTTTGATAGATGCACGCGTGCTCATACACACACACTGGGCAAATCACCCTGCAGGCAACAGGGCACGGTACAAAACAACTCGTTTGGCCACAAAACATGGAGGCTGAAAACAGACCATGGGCTAGGCGCCTTTCTGAGTGGCAACAGTGCCGCCCATACAAAGCCCCTGGTGACTTTGGCTATTTATGCCATCTCCTGCATGCCACCCCAATCCACACCCGCAACAAAAGGGACGAGAGGTACCCGACCAGTCTGACTGCATATCCTACATAGCCGCAGCATACATGCAACATACAGGCAGAGATGTGCTTGGGCTACCCATAATCCGTAATGTAACACACAGACACATACACACACACACAACGTTACGACCAAAACAGAAAGTGAAAGAATCTCTCTACAGGGGATGTGTAGTCAGCAACTGGCAGTGCACAAACAGAATGGTGCAAGTCTCAGCACTGACACGCACACGCATACATACAGTCACCAGCGGCTGGAAAACCGATCAGACACAGCTCACAATCAGTGAGTGGTGCGCTGGGCGTGCTGCAACCTGGGTTTACCCAAGTCATCCCTCTCCATCAGCAAGCACCTTGGTGTGACGTCTCACTGGCATTGCTGACGTCTGACGTCTGTGAGGGGCAGGCCGCTGCACCAAAGGTCAGTCGCTCATACAGAATGGTACACGGAACCTAAGACCAGCTGCCCACACAGAAATTGAAACACACCGTCATGGGAATGCTACGCCCATACATGCGCAAACAGACATGCACACACCACGGGGGGGGGCGACCCCTCGGTCCTGGACGCCAACTACCCCCCCAACTAACTGTTGGCCGAAGGCCCCTGGGGGGGGGGGGGGGGGGGGCTTGGAGGGGGGGGTCTAGGAGGGGCGCCGGGGAGGGCGGTTCCCAGGGGGGGGGGGGGCGGTTCCCGGGGTTCCCGTGGGGGGGGGGGGGGTGTCGGGCACCTCCGAACAGTTGGGTATGCGGCCCAGGTGTGATCCGACAGTTCGCACCGCCCCTTCCCACAATAGAGGGTAGGGTATCATCGGCTTGGGTATTCCCAGCCAAGATGAGGTAGCACCAGCGGAAAAGACATCTTTGTGCAACGATACTTTAGCCGCCTCGCCAGCCGCACCGTGCCTACTCCCGTCGCTCTGCGGCGAATGCTTTCCCGGGTGCCTACTCCCATCGCTCTGCGGCGAGTGCAGTTGTGTTGGTTTAGGTTTCGGCACACACGGGTTTGGGTTTGGGCACGGTGGTGGCTGAATGACTTTTTGCAAAGGTAACCGCCCCTTGACGCACTTACCTAAGAAAACGCGGAAAATCGCGACGCCACAGACGCAACAATCAGAAGTGGCCCACTTGTGGGCAAGGTGGCTACGTCACCCCTGCCTACGCCTACGCCTACGAGAAAGCGGGGGGCAGAATCAGAAAAGGGCCCACAAGTGGGCAAGGTGGCTACATAACCCCATTGGGCGCCTTCGGCGCCCGTTGGCTCCTTGGGCTCATACCTTTGACAACTAACTGTCGGCCGGAGGCCCCTTGGGGGGGGGGGGGGGGTAGTTGGCGTCCTAGGACCCGCGGAGTCGCCCCCCCCGGGGCACACACACGCATATGCCCCGTGCACTGCAGTGACACAAAAAAGAAGACACGGACCCTGCATACACATCACACAGCCCAGGAGATGTCAGCACAAATCCCAGCAGGCGTCGGCAGGTGCCACAAAACATTTTTGGCAGGCGTCAGCATGTGTCTACAAACATTTTGGTAGGTGTGTTAGCATTAGGTATGTGCTCATCCTTGAGCCAGCACAACTGCACACCTTAGGAGTACCTCGGAGGCAAATGCATCCTGCTGACGAGCAGTGGGCATAGCTTCACTCTGGTGGCAGTGCTCATTTCCTACCTACAGCATCTGCACAGTCCTGCAGCACCAGCAGTAAAGGGCACGCTATACCTCACTTTCAGACATAGTCTGTCCTGCCACACGCTTTCCAGTGGACTCTGGTTGGCCAAACGAAGAATCCAGATCCCCGTGGCTCGAAGACTGGCGTGAGCTCACTGCCTCTGCTTCATGTGCAGCTTCATGTGCAGCACCATTTCCAGACGAGCTGTGCGGCGGCTCTGCAGGGGCTTCAGAAGGCTTCACCGCAGTGTGTCGAGGTGGAGCGCAACCTGAGTCCCCACGCGCACGCCCCGGGTCCCCTGCAAACAGCAGACAAATGCGTGGGTCAGAGGCCTTGGTCATTCACGACTCTCAGGCTGCATGCCTGTGCGGGCAGTGTGGCCATGGGGTGCTGGTAGCACCTTCCAACCCCTTCCCCCAAGAACAGCCCTCCGACTGATCAAGAGCAAGCGGCCCACGCTTTCAGCGCACGACTTGTGCACCTGGACCCGTACGTGCACCCCCCCACCCCCGTCACGGACCAGCTGTACCAGGCCATCGGTCGCGTGCCTCGAATGCAGATGGACCGCCATGAGCCCGTACACGCGCATGCAGCTGTTCTGAGACCATTCGGTTGCATGACGAGCTCTTCGGCATTCCGCTGAGCACCCCGAGTCAACTGCTGAAGGCAGGTCCTCCCAGATGACATCCTCTTCCATTCCGCGCCCTCTTCCCCGCGGGCCCTCATCCCCCTGCCGCGCACCGTTTCAGAAGTGTGAGTCCCCCTGCCCTTGCAGCGTACTGCCCCTGTGGCATCCACTCCCACGCCGGCATCCAGCAGGGTGCGCTCCACCTACGATGATGTCGCACAGGGCTTTGGACCACCCAATGGTACCCATCGGTGGGGCACTGCATGTCCAGGCATTTTGCCCAGGTGCTGGTGGTGGTGTTTGGGGGGGGGGGGGGGGGCTAAACTCTAGAAGGAAGTGTCCGTACTGCGTGCGAGCAAAGGGCCATGTGCAACGCAAAAAGCCAGTGGGCCTCAAATAGCGCAGTGACCCCAATTTCACGAAGCTGAGGTCCCTCAGCTCTGACACAGCTGTCGCCTGCGCGCAGGACAGGCACACCCTCCCAACGGCAAAACGGGGCGGGGTGACAGGAGTTGTCCGGTTTGGCGGCTGGTCTGTATGTACCCCGCTCATCCCTTTGGCAACGACCAGTAATTCCAAAAGGGGGGGGAGGGGGGATGCAGCCCTCTGTCCCTTGCTGAACGTGGGCTCCACACCATCGCAACGTGAGTGCTGCATGGCACGAATGACGCCTTGATGCACACCCAGCACATACCACTGGAGTGCCGGTGACTGGATGTGCGGACATGGCGGTGGCAGTAGCCCCAGTAGGTGAGCACCAAGTTTATGGCCACCACCGTACCCACGAATACGTACGGCGGGCACCTCCGCAGCATCCACAGCATTGCATTGAGCACCGCGTACGCGGCGAGCACCAACCAGCGGTTCGGCAGGACGATGTGCAGCTCGACGACCGGCTGGGGGTGGAGGGCCTTCGACTGTTGAAGGCTCTCCCGGCGGAACGAACGGTGGGTGGTGGAGGGCGACCCTCCGCCCCCAGTCCTGCGGTTGCGCAGACCGGTGCGTGTGGGCATGGCCATGGCCTCGGCCTGGTTGGCCTGGTCCATGGCAGAGAAGAAGCTCTCGCCCCAATTGTCTCCTTCCGACTGCTCTCTGAAATGCAGTGACATGGACCAGAAGCAGCACGGCGGAAGCTGGGCACTGACCCCACTGCGATACCTCCGAAGGCTGTTTCAAGCATTCTGCCTCTGGCGTGGCGTCGACTCCCCTATCAGCGCTGGCAGGCTTCACATGCGGCCAGTCGCAGCCATGCACGAGGGCCAAGTTCCATACGGGGCGGTGGGTTGTGTGCTCCCCTACCGCACAACAGCGGGGTAGGTTTGCCGGTCCGTGCGTGCCTCCGCGCTGTGTGTCGTTCGGCAGTGTATGTGGGGAGGGAGGGGCGAGGGGCGGGGGTTGACGCTTCTAACATCCTTCGTGACCCCCTCCTCGTGAGATACGCAGTTTACAGTGGGCAGAGGATATGGGCTGCATGTAGGCAGCAATAGGGGTGGTGCTTTCACATTGACTGGGTTGCTGGAATGAAGGCGGCCCCTTCCACACAATGTTCCAACGTCAAGCTGTTCATAGAAAATGATGCAGCTTCAATAATGACTGTGACCATGCTTTTCAAGCAGCCCTGATCAACGCAATTGCTTTGCTGCCTGCTTCTATCCAATCATGCGTTTTGCCTGAGGTCAGCTCTGAATGCCAAAACCAGGCAACAGCGGCGGCAACCAGTTATTGCACACCCATGAGACATTGCATTTGTCACAAACCCCTGAGACTTGATTTGCTGGGCCGTTTTGAAACACTTGTCTGTATGCTGTATATGTGGCAGAGATTAGAGAGGAAGGTTCGGGTTAAGGCTACACCTGCCTGTCATGATGAAAAAAAATCCGAGGCCCTCCAATGCCAAAAATCTCGACTACTACTAAGCACAGTAGGACACCCCTCCTTACAATAAAATGTGGGGAACAGGAACAGGGGCAGCGCATCAGAATCAACCACAAACAGGCTCATGAGATGGGCGTTCACCATCTGAGAGGCCGCATTCCATACGACCACCATGCACCTCCCCAAAAGCGCAGAGAGTAGGTCACAGAGGGACATGCAAGCATCCGCCAGGAAGAGAGCCATGGCACACCCGTCCGACATTTCCCCATCACTTTCACTGTCAAGAAAATCCTCGGCCTCGTGCCCTGACTTCCTCCAGTGGTCTGTGACTGTCTCTTCCTCTGCTTCAGCGCCTGCCTCATCTTCTGCCTCATCCGGGGGCACATGCGTTTCGGGCTGTGCCTCCGGCTTGTCCTCAGGTTTGTCTGGTTCTCTGGCAGCACTGTCAGAAACATATCCCGCAGGCTCATACCTGTAACATGAGTCCAGGACAAACGTACAGATGCATTGCCTTCCATTGATCTCCAGCACATCAGTCCACAAGAACAGTGCAGTGGGTAGCGCCACCTGGGGACCCTGAATTGAAGTCCTTGATCAAGCCTTTGCTGAAGGCGGGTCCCACTGGCCATAATGTGCGTTTACCCATGCCCCAAATACTAGTGACTGAGGTGCAAACCATATCCAGAGAGAGAGAGAGAGAGAGAGAGAGAGAGAGAGAGCATCAGTCAGGCCTGCGTTTGGAAGTTTGCTAACAACATCAAACTGCAAGCTGTGCTGAAGGTCACATAACTCACTACCAATTGTACCAGGCAATACCAGGTGTGTGTCCAGATCTGCGCACTTGAAAGCATCTCCTGATTGCAATCAGCGTCACTCAATGCAGGTGTCACTGCTTTGTGTACATCCTTGAAATCAATTATGGTACGTCTGGCTTGCTGTGCTCATGTGGACCTGCATCATACCTGTGAATCCCTTTTTACCTGTGCTGTGCAATTTACCCAGGGTCGTCTGTGGGGGAATCCTTGCACTGCGCGCGCACTGCGCGCTACTTTTAGACTATGTTCCCCCTAAAGAGCCCACAGGCACGCCCCTTGGAAACACCCTTAGAATTAGACGACCCAAACTGGACTGGAGGGGACCTTGAGGGGGACCTTCCCGGTTCTTGTGTCTCACAAGCACAACACAAACTCAGGCACGTGCTCCATCACTGGCCACTGGTGGGCTGTGGGTTGAGTATTGTGTGAGTGTCCGTGAGTGTATGGAAACAACTCGTCATATAGGGCGGGCGGGTGGGCAGTGACCACCCAAATATAAAAATATTCTGAAATCAGATATGGACATGCATGGGAAATCTGGCGATTCCCTACCGTGAATCCCTGATCAACCTCTGTTTTCAACTTGTGGTACAACCACACTTCCTCATCAGCAGGGATGCGGCTTCGCATAGGGCATTCGACTGTGGTCAAGCAAAAACTGGGCAGTCCGTCACGTCAACTTGACGGGCCACGCCAAAGCATGGGAGTCCATCACCCCAACTCAAGGGCCCGCACCAAAGTGTGGGAGTCCATGGTGAAGATGACCAAGAAAAATGTGAAAAGGGGTGGAAATGGGTGAAAGTGGGTGAAAATCCAAAAAAGGCCATATCCCCCATGTGGAAGAAGCATCAAAGCCTATGCTAGGGGCAACAATGATGCCCCTAGTATCACAAAGTATGGGTCTCTAGTACGGCTAGACGCCCAAATAGTTGCACCGCGCGCGCTAAGGGCGCCCCCTGTGTCTGTAGAAACATCAGAGTCTGTGTCAATCCACAGGGATGCAGGCGCTGGCACCAGTGGTGGCAGTGGTGTTTGGACCACATCAAGACTGGGTCGGGGGGGGGGGGGGGGATAAACACTGAGTACATGTGCCTGTTGGTGCTTCCGGGTGTGAGCACTTGTTTGAGTGTTCAGCAGGAAATTCTATGCAAGGCATGTCCCAAGCCACCGTAGAAAAGAGCTTTTGATGGAGGGGGGTCCATGAAGGTTTGTTGATTCGCATGTAGTACAACTGCTGTCCCATGCCATGTCTGTTGTGGAGTGGGCCCAGGATGAGTTCACTGAAGTGTTCCCCTTTGCCGTGTCCTACGGCAGATATCGTGTAGAATGTTGCCTTCAGCTTGAGTTGGGGGATTTGGGGGGCGGGGCTCCTTGTTTTAAAAGAATTATCTGATTCTTCTGATGCTTCAATGACCAGAGATGACCAGGAGATGGACAAGCTGCCGCCGACACTAAAAACATGTGGAAAACTGTGACTGACACGGGCCTGTTGAATATTCTCGAAGAAAACAATTCTGGTGCATGGGAGATGGGGGTTGGTCGAGCCACATGGGTGACTGATATGACTGATATGACCGATGTGCTTGCCGATTCTACAATGATGCTACCAACCGCTCGAGTGCTGCCCTGTTCAGGAAGGATACAGTGAGGGTGCAGGATGGTGTGATTTGTCAATGAATTGTGAGCCAAGTGGTCTGCCTACCCCAGGTTGTTATGTGAAAGTTTTGCAGTTTGGGTATTGTGATTGCAACAAAGGGTGGGATGAGAAGCACACAAGTACCCTGCCGTGCTTTCCTTGAAATCCCCTCCCTTTTGTGTGCCGGTGTGCCGGTCCCCCTTGGGGGGGGGGGGGATAAAAGCTGAACAAGTATGCTGGTTGGTACTTCCGGGCGTTTTTTTAGGGAGGGAGGGGAGGGAGGGGGATCAAGTAAAACTAGACATCAAATGCCACTCACAATTTGCCCTCTAGTGACCGAACAACGGAGACCAAAAAGGCACCATGCTTAGCCAACACTAAGTGCAGCGTCCCCCGAGGGAACGCAGGTGCTGCAGGGAGAGGGTAATTAGCTTTAGTGTACACTATCCAAGAAAAGAACAAAAGAACAAAAAGTTCCGTGCACAGTATGGCAAGGACCTCTTGGGGACTGTAGGTCACATCCTCAACACACCAATAGTTGTAGTGGCCAATGCGGAATTGGTCGGAGAATCCGTGAGGGATGGCACTAAACCGCGGGCAACTTGGAGGATTTGTAGTACCGGATGCCGCTACCACGGCCTGAAAAGCGGTCTTCTATGCGGCATTGGTTTGGGCAACATGCCACTCATCTTTGTGAGTGGGGAGCATGGGTACTTGTAGATGGACCTTCCATCACCCAACTCCAAGGGCCACGCCTAAGCGTGGGAGTCCATCACCCCAACTCAAGGGGCCTCCAATGCCAAGCGCAGGGACAAAATCAGAAGTGGCCACTTGACCACTACCATCGTGTGGGCCCTTACCGCATTGGGTACGGAACCAAGTGCACCATTTGTGACGAAAAGAGGCCCACAAAAGGAAAATGTAGGAATAAAATAGGATGAAAAATGATGTGTGAGGGCTAAACGGTTTATAGAAAATGCGTGCATGCATGCGGCACTATTTCCCCTTATTCTAGGATAATCACCCAACCTGCGCGCCGCGGGGTGCACTGCAGGCGCCTCATGGGAAGCGCTCCTCTAGGAGCAGTCGGAGAACAATCTCCTTCATGGTCCACTTAACCTAAATAGTACCAAAATGTTAAACCAACAAACAAACGAATGAACAACAACAACAACAGCCTGAGCACTTTTGCGCCCCGGATCTGGCAATCGCAGAGCTAATGTTTGCTTCCGCTCCAAAGGTTCAAACAAAGTCTAAAACACGACAGACGGGCACTCAAATCTCGTCACGCCACCACACAGCCAGAGCATAAGATCTGCAGGTAGAAGAGGCACAAGGGGCCTAGTCGTCTTATGGTCCAACGTCTATTTATGAGGGAGATCCATGTGCAAAGCTTCGGTGGCAGGCATATTAGGTTTTGATGGCTGACACCTCTTGATGACTGTGACCCCCTATGCTGCAAGATCATAACCTCTGTGTTGCTACATGATATTTCCTCGGCACATGGATGGGCCAAAGGGAGGCCTGGGCTTCTTGTGCTTTGGGCACTGGGGGCAGTATTGATTTAGAGTTTGATGCAACCCCTGTTCACCTGTGTGTCCATCACGCACAAAAAAACACTGTGCAGTTTCTCACGCTAATGTCTGTCATGGTAGCCTATTGTACCACCAATTGTATTATATGCGTACCCTTTGCTAACGACCGGTAAAGGAACTTTTGAATGGGGAGAAAAAATTGCGCAAATTTGGTTGCACAAATGAACGATTCTGACCGAGAACAACTATTTTCACAGAGTTGGGATGGTAGCAATATTTCTAAAAATTCTAAAAAAACAAAATCCGGGTGCCCATGAAAAGAAACGGCCCCTTTTTCACACGCCATGGTGCCACGGTGCCCCACAAAATGCCCTAATCCTACTGCGGGCTTTCCCTGTGTCTGCAGCGGCATTGCGAACGTGAATATACAACAAATTCGCGCGAATATCGCGCGATTTTCGCATTCATTTTCGCGCATGCGCGCACCTCCACCGTGTGGCGTGCACCAACTCAAGTACGTAGAGCCACCACAACCCATGGTCCCATGTCCGCATGTCCTAGGCCCGCCGCTTACGGCGGCGTCTGAAACGCTGTGAGAGGACTTGTACATAGTTGAGGTCACTAAGTGCCCTCTTGTGGGCACGCCGTGCCAAATGCCGCACTGTCACGGGCCCTTGTCCATGCATGGACCTCTGGGTAACATCCCACCCCTCTCGACGGAGGCTGCCATCTATAGTGTGGTTGTCAACCACAATCTGCACACCTAGGTGGCCACGCAGGAGGCATAGGCCCCCGCTATAGCGCAGCATGCGCTTTAGCCTACGGTGGCTGCCTTCCATGGCAAAGCATGAAAATGTGGAGAGAATTATCCACTTGCGGGCAAAGAAATGCATGTGGTCAATCCACAGATGTGACCACAGCTACTTAGGCCACTGTAACACTAAGTGGGCCTTGCCCATTCGTATGCTACATTCGCGAAGCCTTCCTACGTCCCCCCCGGACAGCCATCCGGTTTGCCATGCATACACACAAGTCTTGGCAAAGTTGTCCCACCACTCCCTACAAACATCACCCCATAGTGTGCCGCCCACCCGCTTGTTGTTCATTCCCCCCTCCTCAAGGCATATTGTAATGAGTGCCTCCCACCGCTGGGTGCACATGAATTGCACAGCCGCGGCACACTCCAACCTAACCTTTCCCTTCCCGTTTGCCTTGTAATTGTTCAACCTCCCCTTTGTTACCGTCTTCGCTTGAATGTGGGCAACGTCTAGAATGGGCTGAAACAAATTGCGCAAAACGACAGCAGCGGACTTGCCCGTTGCTGCCGCCACTGCGTCGCCCATGCCCGATATACCACATATAGTGACACGCGGCACCCCATGCAATCCATAGTCCGGAACTTGAAAAACCTTGGTCATATTCGCGCGATTTTCGCGCGAATGGAAATTACATGCGAATGTGAACGAGACATGCGAACGAGACATGCGAATATGCGCGCGAAATTAACATTTTTTTGCGAATTTAAGCGATGTTAGCTACCACTCAGGCTACATTTTGGGGGTCTTTAATTTTCTTTAATTTTTGGCGAAGTAAGCACGGCAAACGGGCAAACGGGCACAGAATAACGGGCAAAACGGGCCAAAAGTCAGTGACGTGCGCATGTTCATTCAAAAGTGCGGTTCGCAAAGGGTACATGGTCATTCTGCGGTAAAATGTACGTGGACTGGGCTCGGGTCCCTCGCCCCTACACTACTGTTGTGTGTGGGCCGGTTGCGTTGGGTGGGGGCAGGGGGGAGGGGGACAGGAGGGAAGGGAAAAGTGTGTGGGGGGGGGATTGGTGTGCTGGGTCCCTCGCTCCTACACTACTGTTGTGTGCGGGCCGGTTGCGTTGGGTGGGGGCAGGGGGAAGGGGGACAGAAGGAAAGGGAAAAGTGTGGGGGGGAGGGGGGGGATGGGTGTGCTATTGTGTGTTGTAGCTGCATTGTTTGAATAGCATGCCTGTTGCAATTCGCGGCAATTTATTTATTCAAAAAAAATCATGTTGATACATAGATGATTTAGTCATTGAACACTTTAAATTATTGAGATGTAAAAATTGATCATCACTGGTTATTGAGTGTTGATTGGTGACACATCTCCCTTCCTGCTCCCCCCAACACCCAATTGCCACCCCCACCCACCCTCCAACCTAGTAGGTAGTATACTTAGATACTGCACCCTGTCCCTTAATCTTGTGTCTCGCGGAAAATGTGGGTGGGGAAGAAGGAAAGGGGGAGGGTATTGGCACAGGGGCTTTGCACTGTGACTGGCAGCACTGCACATAGTACTGCTTCCTTCTCCAAATCCTAGGCTGGGTACCATTTGTGCTAGACCAGTCTAGGCCACATGCATAGTAGCATGTGTTCTTCATGTTTGTCTCACAAGGAGGCTCGCCCCACCCTGATGGGTTATGGCTTTGAAGAGCCCTGGAGACTGTGGGCTTTAAGGGGGTGTTGGCGGAACGTTGCCACCATCAAGTGGCAGACCAACGGCTTGTTCCAGAAGGGTGTGTATGTATGGGTGTATTTGTGTTTCCCTTTTAAAGTGGGGTGGAGAATTTCGTGTGGGGACAATTCTGCAGTGGTAAATTTCACAGAGAGAAAATTTGTGCAGTTTGTGCAGGTCAATGAAAAGGCCGTGGGAAATTTTGCAGACCATCTCAAGTGTAATGCTGTGCATGGCTTGGTGGACCCAAAACTTCAGGGTCAATTTTGCCAAATGGCAAAAAAAGAGCGAGCCTCAGGTGCCACTCACCATGCAGGGGAGAGCCTTTGGCCAAACTCTGCACTGAAATACTTGGTCAAAGCCTTATCCTCCACAGCAGCCAACTTCCTCGTCCCATTGGAGCTATGCAACCCTGTACAGCAAGCTTTACACCCCAGTCCGGTAAATCAGATTCAGGTGGACATGACAACCAATAGTGCAGCGTACATTTCTGGAGCCATACAGTTCAATAGAGCTCAGCAGCTGCCCCCTCTGTTCATCATCCCACCCAGTCCACCTTTCGCAGTAGAACGCTTCTGGGCTGCAGCACCCTTCAAATGCTCAACCAAACGCTGCACTTACGATGCGGAGCACTTTTGAACCAAGAAGCGTTTCATGGAGAGGGGGCTAAACAAAGGGTACGTCAATGTGTACATACATATCAATGTGTAGAATCGCACTGCGTGAGAGACCTCTGACCCACAGATTAAGAGATGCCAAAGGAGCCAAAGAGGAAGTTGTGGCACCTACAACAAGCGTGGGAAATTTCGTGGAAACCCCCAGAGTTTGTGGTAAATTCGCGGTCAATTTGAGACACGAAATTCCCAGGCGAAATCATCCCCCCAACAAAAATTTCCTCTTACCTGTATGCGGACAAGGGGTAACAGTGTTTAGAATGCGTGCCACCCCCTTTTGCGGTCGGCACTCGGAAATTTGTGCGCACCCACCTGCACCACGGAATTTGTGCGCAAAAAAATGACCCTGGGCACAAATTCCCTGGTATGCCAACCAGACTCTCCCAAGGGGGAGGGGGCAGGGTACGGTCCTCTTGCTGACATGTGCACACCAATGGTGCAACCAAGAATGCATACTTGCGATTGATGCAGAGTTGAATGTTGTCCTTCCATGTTTGATAGTCCGTTTGGGACTCACAACAGAGCTTTAGGATCTGTTTGTTCGCCTGCTTGTCCCCACTGGCGATTTTGTACTCCAATTCTACAGCTGGGCACATGGAGACCTGACAAATAGGGAAGGGACGGGTGCCTGAGCTTCCGACTGGCGTTCCCTGCCTCCCTGACCCATCCCTTGCTCTTCAAATCCTATCCCTTGCCTTCAAGCCACGTCCCCTTCAGCTGGCCTGCATCCCCTCCTTGCGCAAGCACGGCCAAAGGCAGGGAAAACGATGAGCACACGGGGATTCCGTGCTTCAATGAGGCATAGTAACAGCCATGCTTTGGTGATGTTAGTGATGTTGGGTGGCCATGGCCAAAAACCACATCACAACAAACAGAAATGGTTACAGTCTCGAGTGCGATGGTGCTATGAGCAGATACAACTCTTCGCAGGCATGGCCCGCCCCTCTTTCCCACAACAAAGGGCCACAAATATGTTATCTCAATGTCCTGACCTCCAATTTTTTGGTCAAGAAAAACGATGGTGGGGCGGCAGCGTCGCGCTTGGACAGGACTGTACGAGCGCAAGGAGCAGGGGCATACTGCACTTACATTTGTTGCTACGCACACTGTTGTCACCATACCTATCTCTGGCTGCGCTGCCTGCTGCTGCAGTTTTATAGGACGGTCTGCAGGTAATGGGACTGTTGCCTCTGTTCCTTACCATGGAAATATTGCCAGAGGATGACTGTACATGGGGCTGGACCGGCTATACAACAAAGCAAATGCAAATTCTTTATGGGGCCCAAGATGGCACCCGTTGGTCTTTGAAAGGTGCGCCAAGTGCCACATCATGTCATCATTGTGCGCCAAATGGAGCTCTTTGACGGTCGGTGTGATAGACTGAATATCCCCGCCGAGAGACACCTTCGGCCATTAGCTTGGGTCCAGGATACAGGATGGACGCGGGACGGTGTTGCTTGTCAATAAAGTGTGAACCAAGCGGTCTGCCTACCCCAGATGTTGAAGTGGGGCTTTCGCAATTCGGGTTTTATGATTCAACATTTTGGGCACAGCAAAAAAAAAGCATATTAAGTGCATGAATGAGTGAAAGCCATCCGAGGCATACACCCACCAAAAACACCGAGAGTGACATTAAATGACCCGGCCCGGATTGGGAGTTTCACTCTCAGAGCACGCCCCTTGGCTCCACCCGGTCGCGGGGACTACCACCCTGCCCATCGCAGCAGTGCAACTCTGGCCTGAGGGAGCACTCGATCGCCGACCGTCAGCCAGCACTGCAAGTGCCCCTGCTATCGTCATGGATGACACGTGGCCTCTGAAGCAACCCAGCCTGTCTGTGAAGATACTCAGCTTGTGGCTTCTTCGCTCATCACGCACAAGAGCTGAGGCACACAATAGCATTACAATGCTACCGTACTGCGCGTGTGCACTGCATGCAAGAATCCGGCCGCACTCAGCACCACAGGACTACCTGGAAAAACCAGTCAGTCGGTGCTCGATCTGCAAACTGGGACTGGAAGAGCAGCGAAGCAGTGGCGTGGTTCAGGTCCACTTGGCCCTGGGGTTTGGTGGCCTTCTGGTTGTCTGCCACGTCCTTCTCGCTGTGGAAATACTTCAGGTCCCCACGTTTCTTGTCCAACACGAAGAAACGCCGGTGCCATTTTCCTGTCTTCCACTTGCCGTCATTCACCTTCATGAGGTAGCCTGCCAAGAAGCGTTCTGTGTTCAACTTGACGCCTGTAGAATGACAGCGCAAGGGACTGCAAGAGCTCTACGTCGTGCATCTGCAACTCGGAAGCGATGTTTGGAATGAAGGAAACGGGACAGTTCAAGCAAACTACCCTGAACACTTCAAGCGAACTACACTGAGTGGTGAACCTTACAGTCAGCATCCACAGAACTCACTGCGTGAAACCCAAGCAACTGTAGTAGAGCCCCCACAGGCGCTTGCCGCTGGATGCACTCAGACACTGGCACATCTTCCGGCCGTTGGATGCTGGCACGTTCCCATATTGGCACATTTTCTGGCCGCTGGACGCACATACACGACTGATTAGTTATCCTTTGCTTGCCAGGGCCAATACATGACTGCACTAGCATGGCCTCACCCCACCTTTGCAGCAAGCAGCCATACGCAAAGGGGGGGGGGGATGGCGCACAGACAGTCCCCACCAACAAAAAGCATCACGCCTTGGCTGCCTGCTTGATCTGGTTGGTGGTTGAGTAATTGAATAGTTAGTGACCATGATTTCAATCAGGGGGTTGCTGGATCGAAGCCTTGCCCATTCACAGCCAGATTCTGGGCCCTTTTGGGGGCATCAGGCAGACGTAATGTGGAGTTGAAAGGCGAAAGAACCTTTTTTTGTGACAGGCAGAGCAAATTCTTGGTATACCTTACAAGTATTAATGTTTTGCGAATGGCTGAGTCCAAATTCTATTGCCTTCGGCAAGGCACCTCGAAGAGGGGAGAGGGACAACCATTCTTGAGCTGCCGAGGCTAGGAAACTGCATAAGCAGGTTGTGCCCTAAACCCCTTGGGAGCCCCCCCCCCCCCCCCCAACAACCAAATAGTGTGAAAAACACATAAGGAGGGGCTAAAACATGCTTTACATACGATGTTTGATCATTTCGGATGGTCAAAATATCAAACAAATCAGTTTCAGAAACTTCCAATTTTGAGTTGCTGAGGTTGGAAAACTGCATAAGTAGGTTGTGCCCTAGACCCCTTCGGAGCCCCCCCCCCCCCCCCCAACACCCAAATAGTGTGAAAAACACAGAGGGAGGGGCTAAAACATGCTTTACATAGGATATTTGATCATTTTGGATGGTCAAAGTATCAAAAAAATCAGTTTCGGAAATTTCCATTTTTGAGCTGCCGAGGCCGGAAAACTGCATAAGCAGGTTGTGTGCCCTAGACCCCTTGGTACCCCCCCCCCACACCCAAATAGCGTGAAAAACACACAAAGAGGGTCCAAAACATTGTTTACATAGCATATTTCATCATTGTGAGAGGTCAAAACATCAAAAAAAAATTTTGCAAAAATTCTATTGCCTTCGGCAGTGCACCTCGAAGAGAGGTTGACAGTCAGCCAATTAGTCCCTGAGCCAGCAAGCAGGCAGTCAGACAGATACACACCGTTTGGGTTTTTTGTCAGTGGCAGATGCAGCCCCAAGCAGCAGGGAGGCCCTGCGCCACAATACAAGTAGTGGCCGAGTGGTAACGCAGCCGACCGGCATGAGTGTCGTCGGCGGTTCGAACCCCATTCTGCCCACTTTGCTGCCGCCGCCGCCGCCGCCGCCGGCGGCGCTAAAATTCAGCAAACCGGGATTCGAACCGACGCCAGGAAACCCGGCGTCGGCTGCTTTACCATTGGACCACTGGGCGTGTTACCAGCGCCATTCGTCCCCACTGCTTGTAGCCTATTAAGCAAAAACTTTTGACCCCCCCCCCCACCCCCCCCCCCTCAAAAAAGTGATATCCAGTTTTAGGGGGTAGAGGCCTCAAAATCAAAAAATCCATTGGGGGATGCTCTTATTGGGCAAAATAATGATTTTACAAGGGGTTGGACATCCAATATCATGCCTTGGGGTATGCTACGCGAATGACCCCAAAAAAGGGGGGTATATGACGCCCGCGCCTGCGCTTGACCTAACAACCTCTCTTCGAGGTTGTGAGAGGTCAAAACATCAAAAAAAAATTCTATTGCCTTCGGCAAGTCCACCTCGCAGAGAATCTATCCCAAGCAACACACACCCAAAGTAGGGTATAAATAGGGTATAAACTACATAAATATGGGCTAAAACATGCTTTACATATCTTGGATGGTCATATTGTGTGGTCATAATATCATAAAAACAAGATTCAAAAAATTCTATTGCCTTCCCTAACCTTAAGAGATGAGCCGTGGATGGGCATCTTGCTTGAAAATCAAATGGCCTAAACACATAGAAATTTTGACTTGTTTTATTATGAGCATGCAAAAAAATTGGTCCCATTGCAACTATGGTTGTAAGATGATGGTAAATTACTCAAAGCAAAACAGAGGGGTTTTGTGGCGGTCTTTCCGACGTACCCTGGAGGCCCCGCCTTGCCGTCGTTCCCGACTTGCGGGGGCCGTATGGCCGGACTTTTGATTTGGCTTCGATATGGAAAGCCCCGGAGTGTCCTCGCCAGTAGCCCTACCCATCTCCGGAAGCGGCAGGCAAGTAAGTAGCTGGTGGGTGTATTTGGTTGCGGCGTTGTTGTATAGTGGATTACAAGCACACGACTAACAGGACGTGACATGATCCAACATCCCCAAAGCGTCGGTATTGCTTGTATGTAGACCGTGTTGCGGAGGTCAAGAAATCGACTACCAGGATTAGACATGATCCAAAATCCCCACAGCGCCGAATCTTGGTTGATGGTGGAGCTGGTCGTTAAAAGCCGATTAACAGGACTAGACATTGTCCAAAATCCCCACAGCATCGGGTTTTGGTTGTTGATGGAGGTGGTGCGCGACAGTGCCATAGTGCCACATACAGACACGCAAACAAACACACACACACATACCCACCCACCAAGCTCTTTTGATTTGCCCGCCGCTTGCTAGCCAATGTTGCTAGCTTTACAGGATAATTTTGGTGATGGATATGCAAAAAGAGTTTTAAAGGTAGACTTGCAAAAGCAAAATGTCAATGTGAATCACCCTTCGGCCTTTGGCAAGCGAAACCGATGACCATATTGCTACCAGCGCCACCGGTTGCGAAGCTCAAGTCATAGATCCCACTTGAGTCCGGTCACCTCAGGTGACGCACATTTTACATTTGTAATGCATGACATTGCGGTTGAGTACTAGCATGCACACCATTACTACTTTGGATGTGCCTAATAGTGTGTCACGTTACAGCATTTTTTGCAACATCTCATATGTTCTAAGGAGTAAAGCAAATCGTTCAGTGGCATGAACGTTGCTTTGATCTTTGTCCGGGCGAAGCTTTACAGATAGGTGAAGATATTGCTTGCGGATGTTAGCTTTGTTTGTAGCCCCAAGCAATTGCATGCCAACCTCAAAATTGTTCTTGTCCAAATATTCATACATTGCTGGATATGAAGCAATGGGGAGATCAAGTAGGCATTGTACTTTGGTCATGTTGGATGATGATGTGGTGTCTTGGTTTTTTTGTGGTTTGCGCTTATGGGGAGGTTTAGGTTGTAGATCGTCATGGGGCCGTTTTTTGTCGTGGTTCTTCTTGACTCGCTTTGTATGTAATCCATGCTCTTCATCGTCATTGGTGACAAGTTTGGGTTGATGACCAGTTGACTCATCTTGGTGAATAGCATGTCTTTTTTTCCTTGGGGGTAATGCATAATCCTCATCATCACTAACGATGGTGTGTGGTGGAATGTTGGTTGTTTGCTTTTCGTTGAGACCTTTCTGTGAGGAACCCTGCACGGGATGCATACCTTGCCCCTTGCCTTTCTCATGTTTGTCAAGTTGATTGAAATTCTATTGCCTTCGGCAAGTCCACCTCGCAGAGAATCTACCGCGAGCAACACACACCCAAAATAGGGTGGAAACTACATAAATACCGGCTAAAACATGCTTTACATACCTTGGATGATCATTTTAGGTGATCACGGTATCAAAAAAACAAGTTTCGAAAACTTCCATTTTTGAGGTGCCCAGGGTGACAAACTGCATAAGCAGGTTGTGTACCAATCCCTTGGGAGACCCCCCCCCCCCTTGGACCTAATACCCAAATCGGGTGAAAAACACGTAAATACGGCCTAAAACATGCTTTACATACCTTGGATGGTCATTTTAGGTGATCACAATATCACAAAAACAAGTTTCAAAAACTTCCATCTTTGAGCTGTCCGGGGTGAAAAACTGCATAAGCAGGTTGTGCACCCGTCCCTTGGGAGCCCCCCCCCCCCCCCCCCCGACCTGATACCCAAATAGGGCGAAAAACACGTAAATACGGCCTAAAACATGCTTTACATACCTTGGATGGTCATTTTAGGTGGTCACAATATCAAAAAAACAAGTTTCGAAAACTTCGATTTTTGAGCTGCCCGGGTTGAAAAAGTGCATCAGCAGGTTGTGCACCCGTCCCTTGGGAGACACCCCCCCCCCCCCGGACCCAACACCCAAATAGGGTGAAAAACACGTAAATACGGCCTAAAATATGCTTTGCATAGCTTGAAATGTCATTTTGGGTGGTCACAATATCAAAAAAACAAGTTTCAAAAACTTCCATTTTTGAGCTGTCCGGGTTGAAAAACTGCATAAGCAGGTTGTGCACCCGTCCCTTGGGAGACCCCCCCCCCCGGACCTAACACCCAAATAGGGTGAAAAACACCCAAATACGGCCTAAAACATGCTTTGCATAGCTTGGATGGTCATTTTAAGTGGTCACAACATCAAAAAAACAAGTTTCGAAAACTTCGATTTTTGAGCTGCCCATAGTGAAAAAGTGCATAAGCAGGTTGTGTACCAATCCCTTGGAAGCCCCCCCCCCCCCGGACCTAATACCCAAATCGGGTGAAAAACACGCATATACAGCCTAAAACATGCTTTACATACCTTGGATGGTCATTTTAGGTGATCACGATGTCAAAAAAGTAAGTTTCGGAAACTTCGATTTTTGAGCTGTCCGGGGTGAAAAACTGCATAAGCAGGTTGTGTCCCGGCCCATTCACTAAGCCATTATTGTTGGAAACAGTCATTTCGCGTCTTTGGCACGGGTTGTGAACGGCCCTAAGCAAAGCTAGAGACTGCAAAAAACGTCCTTCCGTATCCTAGTAGGCATATACTGTCACAACATCCCCACTCACATCC